>JBAJFG010000639.1:0-376080 GCA_037903475.1 Ancylostoma caninum | reverse complement strand
TAGAGTAAATTATTACCTGGTAACTGCAGTGAACATCCATTTATTAGGTCCTCCGAAAAATAATTGCGCATAGTTTTGAATGTCATATCTCGGTTGCTTGCAAAGATGGGTCAACGGGAATTCACAGGTGATTGGTATAGGTGACAGAGGTTACCCGAGCTTATCCTCTATGAAAGATGTGCGGAGAACAGAACCATTCATGAAGAATGGATCTGACCTTCAGAAGTTCAACTGAGCAAATCTACTTCTGCAATGCCGTAGCGTTTGTACAGCAGACGAGGCCTACTGTTTCCTGCTGGATTCAGTGGGCGACCAAGCCCTCTCCCTAGTGGCGTGCTTTACTTGGTACAGCAACTTCAAAATGGAGAAGAATCACTGTACGAAGCCCCTCGTGTAGGAAGACCACTCACGCAGAAAAGCAGCGTAGTGAAACCCAGCCTGATCTTTCTTGCGCAACATAGTATACCTCACACAAACCCCAAATCCCACCAATCATGACATCATTCGAACTTCTGGCAAGGTTCAAAAGCTGCCTCGAGTTCTTCCTCATGTACTCAGCACATGGGATAGGACTCAACTGGTCTCCACCAAAGCTGTGGCAACGCTAAGCATTTTCCCACCAACTGCCGACTTATAAACAGCGGCAGGGGTGGGTCGCCAAGTGTCTGTAAACGTGGAACGTAAAATGTGAAGGACTCTACGCATGTCTCCCATTCTCAGCAGCATGCTATTCGTTCTTCCAGTGTGAGTGGAAGATTTTTCATAGTGACAGTTGGATGGCAATTTATACCGGGTACGTGCATCAGTCGAGGAAAATATACGTCTCACCCGGCGTCAGAGCACCATCAGGATTGTGACCTGGCCTATCCCTTTTTCGTGTAGACGCACGCACGTCGAACGCACGCTGTAAATCTTGTTAGCCTTAGGCCTGCACATGTACAATGTTCAATCCAATGGCGCAGCTCCACACAAGTCGCTAACCCACGTTCATCTCCGTTAACCGTCATAGTATCAACATTTGGGTTAACGCGTACCAACGTGGGTTAATGAGTGAGGCGACAAGGTCCTCTTTGCGAGCGATGCAGCAACGAGTACCGTTCACTATATGAGACTACCAGTGTTTCGAAAGGATAAGTTCTTTAAACTATATCGACCGCTCACTAAGAACACACCAGTAATGCAGCCACCACTGTTTCGCTTATCACCGGATTTACATTGATCGAGTCCCGTCTGGATACTATGGGGGTGCTGTGCTCTACAGATTGTCTGTGGTAGTACTATGACAGTTAACTCATGTGGACATGAAACATTACAGTTTCTCAGGCTGGAATTTCTGGAATCGCTGCGCCATTGTGACTGCTAGTGATAAACATTGACCATGATAACCATTTTTCGTCTGGACTTCCAGAATAACTCAGAAATGAAACACATTGCACTGAAAGTTCGCCGAGCAAGCCTTTTATGGCGATTTTGCTGCTTTTTGAAACCTCAATGTAGTGAAAGTGTACTGGAGAATGGATTTACCCTTTTCCAGAAGGAATTACAGCTATCCCAAAAGCCCGCGGGGAAAATAAAAAAAAGCGGATCTAAGATATTCATATAACGATTAGCTACCCCTTATAAGTCTGCCATGGCGGCTGTGCCATTTCAGTAACATTCTCGGCCGTAGATGGTCGGTAAGCAAGAAGATGGCGGTACGGTAACGACTGGCACCAACACACCGGTCCGCACCACCGCCATCATCTCCTCGCCCACACAAAGCAGCCACAATTCACGATGCAGCGCTGCTCTGCCGCCAGAAGATCCACAACCAGGACCATCCACGCCTGTCATTTCAACTAAGGACGAAGTTATCGTAGAAACTAGCGATGGAGGTTTGGTTAGTATAAACACACATTGAGTCGCCGTGTTCTTTTACAAGTAAGTTTCACAAAGTACAGGTTACGATTTCCTTTTTCAGTTTCTACTCAGTCGGTGTCGGTTAGCGGCTGAGTCGCACTTCTTTCGCGCTCTGTTTCACGGCACATATTTAGAATCAAAATCAAGCCGAGTGAGGTAAAACTTCAGAGGTATAATCACCCAGATTATGCAGACATGGAGACATGAACTCCGAAGCTGCTTCCCTGACAGAGCATTATTATCCATACCATTGAGTTTTTTCTGACTTTTTCTTTCACGAAGTAATACTAATAGAAGCAATGATTCAAAAGAGGTTAATCACCCGCACTGATATTGTTTTCCCAGTTTTACTAGCCTCTGGATCACATCCAAGATGCTTGAGTTTCAGCAAATATCATGCACAGCTAGAAACACCTGTGCATCTAAACATTCCACAGAGCAGAAAAACAAAAAGTAGCATGAGTGAATAGTGAAATGTTAAAAGTGTTCAACAAATTTCAATCATGTTCATTCCAACAAATGATAAGCCGAAATCATGAGATGAAGAAATGGTGGTTATCAACAAAAGCAGATCCCGAATTATTGAGTCTACACAGGTGTTAAATTTCATAATTATTTCAAAGGCAGCAGCTGAGAGGTTCTTTCTTGAAGAAATGCTACATAGAATGTAAGAAATAAAGCCACAGTAGAACAGCTGTAGAAAAACTGTAAATAGAGTACAGGAATTCACCATTTACCTGTTAATACAAGTGTGAACTGCACTGCTTCGTATGAATTACAGAATCAACGACACGCCAGTTTACAAAACGCAGAACTGGTAGTACAGCACGGTAATTGGCGTGTTACTGTTCATCATAACCTGCAATCACAGCCGCAGTATCATTGTAGATGTTGTCGCCTATTGATGTCCATTATTTCTGTCAAGAGTATCAATAAGCCAACATCCCTCACCTCAGAAGCGATGACTTCGATTATTTCAATGCCCGTATTCTAGCGCAGCTTAACGAACGAATTCTAACTAGACTGGGAAAATTACAGTCTGATTATAGATGAAGCATGTCCTACACCTTCCATGGAGTAAGCTGTCCAACAGCGTCCACTCACTGTGGAGCGATTCAAATCCAAGATCATAACCAAGTGTTGTTTACGTTCCTTCTGGTTGCTGCGCTACTTCGTAAATTCTCATAACAAGTTGCAAGAGATAGCCACATTGTAATAAAGCCACACTGTAATAATTATGACGCAAAGCTATGCTAAGTCATGTGCATTTAGGCGGGTCTAGTGGTCAAGACCCGCTCGCACGCTCCGCACCACTCGCGTCGTGGCACTCTGATTGTCTGCGCATCCGCACATTCCCTTATCACTGTTCTCATTCGCAATCGATCATGGTGGTGCGAGGTGGCGAGTGGATAGGGCTCCGCTGAGCTTTTGCTAACGTATTAATTGCTCGAGACAGGACAATACTACGATGTTCTAATTCAGTTTTATGCTGTTCTTGGGGTCCATTAAAATCTACATTCTTCAAAAAGTACCACTATGCTTAATAAACTTCCAAAACAACCAGTTAGCTTAATGTAGAAAAAAACGCGATTCCCAAGGATAAAATCATCAAATCCGAATTTACCTTTCAGATTGACATGTATAAACTCGTCCGATTTTCGGGCGTGTCTTTCACTAACTGCCCATATGTATAATGGGACGACGCCAAAATTTTCTGCGGAGGCTGCAATGAATGTTCGTTTGCACATTTAGACATCAGCATGACCATAATTGAAGTAATATTTATCTTTACAGCTTATGGTTACTGCATCATTTCTGCAAATGAATTCATTAATGGAAGAATTAAGTAATACAGTAGTTAATTGTGTGCATCCATCAAATCGTCTAGCTGCATATCGTAAAGCTACTATACGAAATGCTCCATTGGCGCAGAAGTTGTGGGCAAGCATAGTTAAAGAGTTTCGATTGGTGAGTGTCACAGCTCCAAACGGCAGTGTGCAGGGGGCGGGACCGCGGCGCGGCCTGACACACGGGTTTTCTGCCGCTGGTAGGAGCGGAGGAACCAGAGCCACATGCAAAACCTCCGCGTCTCCGTGATAGCCGTCCCGCCCCTTGCGCACGTCCGTTTGGGGTTCTCTATACCTCAAATCCAGAACAATCTGACTTATTGTCGCACCAGTTAATCTCACCAGAAAAAAGTGACTACAGAATAAAATATAGATTCACTTCTCATTTCGCCTCCCTTCCTCGTGTACCTGAGGATCTGAGCACTAATCTGGCACCACGGTTTTAGCTTTTCGTTGATCAAGATAGCAAACGCAGCTATGTACAGCCGATCAGTGAAATGATAACTGGAACTGGTAACCACTTCCTGCTTCTTATGATAGCAATGAATATTGCAGGCACACACGTATCGCAGCGCCGCACTCGTCCCCTGACATTTTCCCATTTTCGGACGCCGGCGCACCGTGCAGACTAAGCGAGCTATTACAAGTTATGATAGTAACAACTTGGTGCTTATCTTCATATAGTTTGTTCATTCGGATGGTGAACTCCACGTGCCGGTCTCCCTCACGGTTAAGGGCAATTTGTACTAGATGCGTGCGAATGACGCGCGTGCGTCTATCTAATGAAGAATAGAACTCAATCGCATCGCTGTCGCAGCTCATACGCACGCGTTCACGGCCTCGCGACGGCCGCGCGTTCTTTTCATTGAAGATGTGCATGCAGCGTTGATTGGTCTTCATGGAAGATCCCTAGCAAATGGATGCGTGCGGCTGATGCGCAACTGACGGCAGCAAGTATAAATTGCCCTTTACGTTCTCTGTGTAGCGAAGTACCATATTCATGTTCATTGATCTCAGTGGTTGATAAGCCTAACAACTCGCTCCAATGCCAACTTAGTAGCTGACCGGTATACTCGCGGTCATCCTGATTCAATGCTGTTTTCTTTCCGGCCATATCACTATGTCTTCACGCATCCCGAACTCGAGCTAATGCAAGAGCGGTTGCGTAAGCACTGATGCCCGATAACAGCTTCATTCATGCTCTGAATGAAACTTTTGGAGGCCGGTAACAGTTTCATACATTGATGAATGAAACCATCCCAGACTTACAACGGTACGCTTCCGCCTTTGCATCACATCGCTCTACTGATGCGCGATGATGAAGTGATATGGTCGCAAAGGAACAACACTGAATCAGGATGACCATCACTATATGTGGAGTGCACCGTCTAGATGAACAGATTATATCTCGATATCTATGTATGAAATGAGCGGTTGTTCACATGAACTAACTGGTTCATTAACATCGATGAACTGATCATGCTAGGGCGTCCTGTAGATCTGCACCCTTGGTAAGCTACACGGAACTCCAAACGGCAAGGTGAACACGCACCGCGACGTGGCGCGACGTGACACTCTGGCTGTCTGCTGCACTCCTCGACCGATGATGCTTTCATCGTGCTTTCTGCTACTCTCTATCCAACTCTGCCGAGCCACTTCACTGGTCCACGTCACTGTTATTCACCTGGATTTTTGAAAGCCCCTGTAGGAGTATACTGCCATTAGAACACTAAGCTGTAGTAGGACGATTTAGGCTTGTCAATGCTAAATTTTCCAGGGCACATGACAATGAATGCAGTTGCTAAACTATATGAGTTCAGTAAGCGCAGGTGAAATATTGGTACTACTACTACTAGTGAGGCTTTGGGGTATCACTAGTAGGAACTCTTGGAAAAAAAATACTATAATTCTTGGCTACGGCACAGCTTCCTCCAGTCCTATCACGACAGCAATCTTCAACC
Source organism: Ancylostoma caninum (assembly GCA_037903475.1). Taxonomy (NCBI): domain Eukaryota; kingdom Metazoa; phylum Nematoda; class Chromadorea; order Rhabditida; family Ancylostomatidae; genus Ancylostoma; species Ancylostoma caninum. The sequence continues at coordinate 370,373 of JBAJFG010000639.1, read as the reverse complement.
GTCGACTTTTACTAAAACAAAATCATCGCATACTCTCGTCTTCACCAGTAAAATGAAGACTAGTGCCCGCCAGCTCCCATCCAAATATCGTCCGATTCTCATTGGTGCAACGTAGCACCCAGCTAGAATGGCGCGAACTCATACAGTCTTGAGTAGCGGTAGGATCTTATGGAGTGAAGGTGACCTCACCCTGTAGCAGCTGCGCGCGTAACTGGATCGGAGCAACCACTGATTGCAATGCTCAATAGAAGTCCTCCCGACCGATTTCGAATTCAAGGAGTGGAGCATCGCATCCCTTATTTTATGATCGACTGAACGACAATAATAACACCAAAAATGTCTTATCTGTACTGATGCTGTTCAATCAATACTGCTAAGGGCCAGTAATAAAGTGATTCAAATCAAATGAGAGACCAACCTCTTCTCTACTTTCTATTCATAAAACGTGAGGATCTTCTTTGAAAAGTTTCCTGATGATTCGGCATCTCACTTTCAATCAGATTGAGATCGAAGATCGCCAAATTCATGGCAACATGTGGGGGAAGAAATTACTCATTGACAACCTTGGAAGCAGCTACCATAAAAACCATCGCACCATTACATCGGAAGATGTCTGCAAACCAAACGAATCGAACTAAACCAGATACTGGGGCTTACCTATTGTGTAATAAACTGAAGACAAGGATAAGATATACGATAAGCTTCTGTTTATGAGATGGTTTATTTCATTTTTTTTCAGCATATGAGTTCCGGTGATTACGAGCGAATGACGGAGTGTGAAATATTAAAAGCATTAGCCGACGAGCGGCTCGACGTTGGCAGTAGAGAAGAGGAAGGATTAATAACGAATTGGATAGCTGTAAGTACAAGCTATTATTGGACTTCTATCCAGGAAATCAGAAAGCTCACAACATATCATTTTACAGAAGAACCCAAAAAATAATGAACGTATGATGAAGTTAAAAACTGATGGCCTACGGCGGAGAGGAACCGACTGTCGTCTAGGACCAGTTGTACGCGACAGGATACCAAGGGAGATCATTTTAGCAATAGGTCTCATAGATCCCTAGTGCATTAACAATGCTGAACCTTAACTACTGCTGTAAAATTATTTTTGCTCAATAACCATCTTCATTCGAACCTGCTTTTCAAGGGCCTGTGTCTATGTTTCTCGAATGATTCCGCCACAGCCCTTGATCTATCGCTTCATCCCCATTAAACGATCCCGTCTTGCAAACGAAGCAGTGAAAACAAGTTGTCGACAAGCTTTTCGGGCGAACAGCTTGTCGGCAAGGAAGTGTGAAAACAACTTGTCAACAAGCTCTTGGAAAAGCAAGTTTCGGATGCGATCAGAAACTTGTTTTTGGGGTTCTGAGCAATCTCCGCATTTCAGCAAGTGCGCCAGTATTCATGGTCGAACTTCATGAATTCTTTTCATTGGTATCAGCGCAAGCATTCGTCGTATATCTTTGTTTTCCACTCTGAAAAACGCATGTGCCACTAAGTACAGTAAAACATCCTCATTTCCAGATTGTATGTTCGTTCTTCTCGAAACCTGGGCATCTTCGGTAAAACTAATACAAGTTTTTCTTTGCCACAGGTTGTTAAGGAGGAAATGTTTATTGTAACCTAACGTTTCGACGAGGACCGTCTTCTTCAGAGGTCTGGAAGTGGTTCCAGCATTACTAGTCTGTGCACTACACAATCAAACGTCTCATCGCATTTCGCTAATTCTCGACGTTGTCCCAGGCGAGATACGATGAGAACACCCAAACTCGAGTTCCAACCCACCAATGTTTTCCACCGTTTAGCGAGAGTTGCCCGCATTGCTCAAGATCGCTTGCAGCAGAATGTACATCTTCCTTCTACTCTCAGGGTTTCACAGTAAGCAAGCGGTTGCATAGATTCCATTGGTCGTGTCGGAACTCTTGACGGACCAGACTAGTTTCGCTTTCTTATTCTTCGGCAATATCGTGGTGTGGTTCATCAAGGACTCGCTTGAGATATAGCACATGCACATCAACCTGACTGCAATTTGTAATTTGGAACCTGTTTTCTTTGCCATCACGAAAGTTCAGTTGAGTAGGCCCGCTTGCGCGTCTCTACACACTGTTTCGACAGAATGGAACAAAAAGCAGAAAGATTCAACCGGAGTAAACGTGGTAGCATAAGCTTTATTTATAGTGCATCGGAGTCCAATGCGGTCGGATAACGAATGATACGCAACGATCGTCGGATGACAATGATTGATACGTATCATTCGTTATTTCTTATTCGTTATTCGTCAGACAATCAAAGTGCGCACGTGATGTGGCATGTGCGAATGGGACTCGACTACTTTCGCTTCTGCCGTTGCTCTAAAATCATAAACAAGCTAGACAATGCTCATTCAACTTTCATTTCCCAAAAACAGTGTGTTGGAGTACTGCATCTGCAGCCAACCCTTCACGTTTCAGATGACAGATTGTCTGAATTGCGCATCTTCTCGTGGGTCATCTCCATTAGTGCAGCGGCAGTTTTCTCTTTTTAGATCAGCAGTACTGATCCAAACACCAAATTGGGAATCCCTGTTTTATTCAGCCCCCGGCACAGCTGGCGTCACCAGCTAAGAGGGTCCGCAATAGACCAAAATACGTCACGTCACCATCCCTGATCTGTATAAAATGATGGGACTTCCACTGACACGTGACCTCGCACGTGATCTCACATGTGCCATAAATTTTCTACTCTCCATTCGGTATTTGCGTCGAAACATAAAGCTGTCTATTGCACCTCTTCTGCAGCTGCAACTCTTTCTTTGCCTGAGACTTGACTTCTAAATTTGCACGCTGTCATCTCTTCACCATTAAGCCAATTCTTCTACGCATCAATTTCCCCTCCATCAAAATATTAGACTTAATTTGGCCACAAGGTCTCATTTTCGATGAATGACTGGCACGGTTTTGTGTTCCCTCAGTAGTTGCTGTACCCACAACCGCCCAGTGATATCAGTACTTAGCACAAGCACAATTGCGGCTTTCACTCCGACCATTCTTTTTCTCATTTCCACCTCTTGATTCTAATAAAACTCACATCTTGGCATATGACTGGAAACATTTGCTCTAATTCTAATGAATTCAAAAATTCAACAACTTACATTCTCTGATGTGTAGGTGGTTGGAGCACTGGTGGGCCGTCAGATATTGTCGAAGTATTTAATCCTAGAGCACATACGTGGGTGGTTCCAGATCCGATGATAAGGTGAGATGGAGTTCATTTATCTTCGCTCATTTCCAATGATTTCTCACCCCTGAAATGTTACCTTTAGAGAAATACCACGCGCATATCATGGAGCCGTGTTGTGTAATGAGAAGATGATTATATTTGGAGGTTTTAATGGACGAGAATACTTTCAGCATGCTAAGTTATTTGATCTAAATAAAAAGGTTGGAGTTTTTTTCGCTTCAAATGATACATGTGTGAATGCGCAATGATAGAACTGGGAGTACGTAACGAATATGCACGATCGGAGATGTTATGTAGCCGCAACGCCATTCGCTGATCCTACTGGAAGCTACCACGTCGTAGCTGTAGGAGGGTGAGTCTTGCTCAGAATCTGAGAATAAATTTGTTCATTAGGAAGGATTTCTGTTTCCTTTGAATTCGAAAGAAAGCATTATGCAGTGTACACGAAATGATGGAACTCTGACAAAAGCTCCAATTCCTCAGTGCAAGTGGTGTTTAGTGACTGAATCTGTAAGAATGGATGTTGATAATCATCTGTTGCGTAGATCAAGCAAGGACTCGTGAACTAGTGATTCCGGTGATTTTGCCCCCGCCTTCAATGATCAAGTTGACCCCTTTTGACGCATCGCTACCACATCCGGCTCCACACACTACTTAAAGGCAGCAGGAGCTGAAATCCTCGACTCCGAGCTGAGCTGTGGGTGATGAAGTACAGAATCAGCACATCATAAATGTGAAACGAACACCGACAATGATGGCTTACCTGCAGAGAAAATGGAACATTCGTCGCGAAGGCATTGCGGTGCGTGGTTTGGCGCAAAGGGAAAACGAAATGCATTCAATTCACAGGGTTTCATGGCGGGACTCGGCCAAAACCACGCGCCGCAATGGCTTTCGCGCTGGGGAAAACTCGTCCGCACACGAACACGGCCAGGCATGTTCGCGACGAATGTTCCATTTTCTCTGCAGGTAAGCCATCATTGTCTGCGTTCGTTTCACATTTTTGATGTGCTGAGTCTGTACTTCATCACCCGCAGCTCAGCTCAGAGTCGAGAATTTCAGCTCCTGCTGCCTTTAGCATATCGGCGGCAATGTATTGAACCTGTTGAGATGTGGGGTATGCTTCGCTCAACAAAATGGGCAAGCCCTAATTGCTGCTACATTTCTAAAGGATATTCATAATTAGCAAACTGCTATGTAGTAACCGAGTCTTCGCCTGGTGGTAGCATTCTAACAAATATGCAAGTGTAGTACAGATGCAATGATAGCTATAAAAAGATAAACATAAGGAAAATTTATCGAGCAATGGCAACTGAGAGTGTACTAATGTGCAAAGAACATCTAACTTTTACAGCGAGCAGGACGATTAACATAAAGTGAACTAATATGAAATGAACTAATAGGGAGTAAACTAATGGTTTTATGTCTCACTTTGTCGGAAAAACACTACCGCAAATATAACTCCGTGTGCCATGAAAGCAAACAGCGTAATGTTGCACGGGGAAAAGTTCATTTGTGCAAATGGCAAAACTGCAATCCCAACAGTTCATCGTTGTGATGTAAATCACATATTTCAGCTGCAGTCAAACCATACATTTCATTTTTTTCATTTCATTTTTACACTCAAAGGTGCGCTAAAAACAGTCTGCGGTTACAAAACAAACACATCTGTGATCAACTCCAACAAAATAGTACGACAAGATAATAGTTAGGAATGAGCAAGCAGGGGTGTCTCTAGACAGCGACTTTTTTTAGGGAGAGGGCTAAGATATCAACCTTTTTTAATCTCGAGTATACCCAACTGTGGATTGCAGAGTTCCCTTTAAAGATGGAGAAGTAAGGATGAAAGTATTTTTTAAAAATCCAGCCTAAGAAAACATGAATGAGATCCAACAGTACGCCCTTAACGGCTCCTACTCCCAAGCAAGAGAAAGTAAGTGCTCGAATCATGCTGACCCTTGACAGATCGTCAGGCGCAGGAGATGCGTGAGCGAATCATTACTTGGGGATTTCTTGCCGTATACATCCAGTTCTTCCTTCTCATTCACATTTCATTTATTAGTAATACAGTATTCTCTGGTAAGTATTGGCTAGTTTTTTTTCGGTCAAAAAGAACATATTACATCACAATTAGTATTCGTGTTGAAGAGCTGAAGACTTTGAAAAGCACCACGGGACTACTGCAATCTCTTTCTCGAAAACCTTTACATTTCAGTGCAAGATGTAACACACCTTACCTGCAGATACCGTCTGTCAAACCAGGACTCAGGAGTAAAATTAGACCACAAATGTGACCATGTGGATTGTGACAAAAAAATTTTCTGAAGAACTCGTTCCAATGCGAACACGAAACGATCATCTTGTTGACATAGTGCACCTTGCCAAGGGGATTATTTCTTGGATTATTCTTCTCACATTCAGATACAACGGATTCCGAAGGCTAAACTCTGGAGAAATCCTAAACCTCGAGAAGAATCACTGGTACCATCTACCTTTTATGGCTAAGCAAAGGTGCAGCAGCATTGCTGACGTTTTCATACCACTTTTATGATCAAAAGTTTTCTTATGCTCCAGATCCGATGCGGGTGCAGTAGTTCTAGCAGGACGACCAACAGTTATAGGTGGTTTCGATGGAAGGCTTATCCATAACGACATTGAAATGCTCGACTTCGAAGCACAGTCATGGTTAGCATTTGAACGAATAAATTTGTAAAGGATGGCAATGATACACACTGTTTCATTGGCCAAAAAGTGCACATGAGACAAAGTTAATATTAGTTTTGAGAACATCTATGTTTGTAATACATACATTACATACACGTTCTGAATAGCGCATGAAAAAATCGTTTCTGAAAAAAATGTTTCTCAATAGTAGGAATCTTCCCCAGTAATTTCACCTATTGTTCGTTGTCAAAGAGAGACGGAATGCCTTGCAGCTCATTCACCAGGGCTAGTTATGACTGCCATTATCGAAGGCTTTGCCCATACCTTCTTTTGTTTACGTTGGGTTCCTCTTAACACGTTAAATTCTGTTAAATCAACATCAGGTAGAAGTTGTTTTGTTCTGACTCACGGTCGGTGCACCTCATTCTTTCGACGTGGTCCAACCAGAAAGCCGGCTAGCACTTCGGCCTACCAGTCTACTTCGAAAACGTCAGTTACTGACCACACCAACCTGAATGTGGACCAAACCTGAGTTGCAGCTTCCTGCTCAGCTCCATCCATGTATAACTCCTGATGTTTCAGGTTGACCGGGTCATCTGTGATGCGCTCAGTGCGTACCGGAGTGTCAGCAGTGACGTACGACACGAACGCTGTAATCGTCGTTGGTGGCTTCAACGGAGTACGACGTCTAAAGAGCACGGAGTTCTATGACCATCGAGTCGGACTGTGGTATCCTCTGCCGGATATGGAAATCACCAGGTAAAACAATCGGTAGGCGCGTGGCATACTAACCGGGGATAATGTCATTGCAGCATAAATCAGACGTTACCTGATACAGAAGGAGGTCCGCGATCTTGCATGAGCACCAATATCCACCGGTTCGCTAGCAATAGCTCTTTTGTGCGGAGTTAAAAGGCTGCATGAGGCTCCAGCGTTGTGGAAAATCTCGTACACCCCGCGCCATCTTCGTCTTGCCACTCTGACTGCGCATCAGCACATTCCATTCACATCAGCGGCATCACAGTTTGCTGACCATGAGGGAGAGCACGACTGAGAACAGGGTCCCGCACGGAAAACTGAATAGTGACGTGGTTTGGGACATTGCGAACGGGAAGTATGCCACATCCTCGATGCTTCGCAATAATACAGGATCAAATGGCACGATCTCTTCAGGTCAAATTTTGGTATTGAGATCATGAATGGTTGTATCTATATAGCAGGAGGTTTTGACGGATCGAGAACAACGAATACAGTAGAGCGATTCGATATGAGAGCGTATAAATGGGAGGTAGGTCCGAAGTACCACAAAACTAAATCAGAAATTTCGCTCAGTATAGATAACCAAATTTTCAGACACTCCCATCCATGAGTATACCAAAGTCGGCCTTACGATTAATACGAATCGCTGATCATGATGCAATCAAGGGACTCATCAACTTCAAACCACAAGCAGTCGACTTCATCTAACGTCTCACAACTTACATTTCATCAAGAACTCGCAAAAGACATAATCAAACAGTAGAAATGCAGATAATCATATTTTAGTAGTCTCACTCAAACAGCATAGCTATGACACTTTACAATAACTGACTCACACTACTAACCGAATTAATAGGATAGAAAGAAGAAGGAAAATATAAAGGTTCGGAGAGCACGATGTATTCAGTTTGACAAATGTTAGTCGGAAACAACTATCTTGTCTCGAAAAAGTTCCTTCAGCTGGGCTTATCTAAATATTACCAGTACTACCTGCAAAACTGAGAGGAGCTGGTTTGAAACAACTCCAAGGTCACGAGTTTTATTCCTTCTCGAAGTTAATCAAAAGTTCTTCGATGGTGCCTTACGGTAGTGCCGTTCAGCGCCAAGTTCAAGCTCTCCTTTTTTACCGCTATGAGTGTTCTTTCAGAGACAACCGCACGTGAATTAATGTTCACATGAAAGCAGTTTTGATAGGGACTGCCTAGTCATCAGATGTGATACTTTAGGGCATGTCAGTAGTGATCGGTCGGAATACAATAAAATAAGCGAGTGGAAAGCGATCAACGTTGCAATAGATACACGACTTTCATACTATCGTCATCACTTTTGGGATCGTTCCGTTAAATTTGGAAGTGGTGAACTCTGGTGGTAATTCCCTCGTGAACCGATCCCTAAGAAAAAACCATCCAATCGACTTTCCAAAGCAATTTTGTAGACCACTGACAGTGCCGGACTCAGAAAGTGGGCGGGAGGGGGAGGGGGGGGGGGGTGGAAAAAAGCAGAGTCTGCTGCTTTGGGGACCCAGATTGAAAATAAAATAGATAAAAAATACTTGTAATAATGATTAATTATGAAAATTATTTCAAAAATAATAATGAAAATAAAAATAGACCAATACACGATTTCTATTTGTATTGTAGAGCAAAAAAAATTTCAAAAATTTGACGACCCCCTCTGGGAGGGGGGGGGCCTCCCTTCCTGCGTCAGCCACTGACTCCTGAATATAGTATGGTTCATCCAACGAAATGTGGTGTTGAGCACACCCAGGCAAATCTGCCACCACTTCGTCGGCTATAGGAGTTTGAGTTAGCTTGGGACAAGTGCGTCTTAACGGTGCGTCGTACGTCTAAAATTTGTGAGACATCGGCCCACCAATAACACCGGATAAGCGTACACAAAGGTCTCTTTTTTCCCTATTCCACTTCTCACCGCCTCGCCTCTGCAAAATTTGAGAGGATCCTGTGAGCCACCGTGTCCACCGCTTGCCTATCGTAATTAGACAAAGCTGACGTTGCTTCACAAAATGAACATAGTTGTGAGTAACCAAAGTATCAAACCTCACTTGTATGTAGACAGCTTGGACATAACTTTTTTCTTCTCAGATATGTGGGACAGCTACCCGATTGCCAACGGATATTATAATCCATACATCCAATAGTCGCTAGCTGATTTAAAACAATCTGCCTGCGTTTCTCCATGGTCTCTTCAGTGGCCCAAGCAGCGAATATCTGTTGTGGCTCACATTTTCTGGGAGATAATCAGGGGCGATCCATACTTGTTGTTAAATGCGTGCGTGAAGCAAGCGTGCCATTATGACGCTGGATAATCCCAAATGCACAGAAAACGCAGCTCAGACCCTATTCAGACGCTGCTGAGGCGCTCACCTTGCCGCATCACATCTAGCTTGCTCACGCAGATCCTCAAGGTGCACATGCCGTGCTCGGCTTCATTAAAAAAAGAGAATCCGTCAATGAGTGCGTAGTTCCAAAGTATTGTCTGCTCTATAAGAGGGCTACTTGAAGTAACCGAAAGAAAATCCAATTACAAGTTGTTTGACTGATTCATTTTCATAGATACAGCGATTCCTTCAGAGAAGAGTCTCCAGCTTCCCATTTACAATGCGATCCAAAGCTTGAACCTGAATTACACCTATTCTACACTAACAGCAAATCAATCCGTCTGAAATTAAGGCAAATAAGCAGTTCTACAACCTCAAGGAAGCATTCAGACCAACAATGTATTTTGCACTTCCAGAATGTCTTGCATTCCTCTGGGTAAAATCCATGAGCATATTCAGAGTTTATGTAATGCAAAAATAATCAAGAATCACAAAGAAGTAGTAATATCTTTGCAAAGAAACGAGGTAAAACAATAGTTCATTGAGATCGCATGAGGTACTCGACTTCACTGGGAGAACGAGGCACTGCATCTGATAAAATTTCTATTCCATCTTTGGCAATCACAACATCATCCTCTATCCTTAGTCCTATTCCATGGAATTCTTTAGGAAACGGGGAGTTGATAGGAACGTAGAGACCTAAATCGGGTTTTGTGCAGAGACTAATCAAATAAAAAACTTGGAACATTGCTCTGGCGTTACAACTACGCAGTTGTGGTCTGATGAATGAAGCGGAAACTGACCCGGTTCGATAGTGAAAACTGTCCCTACTGGAGCATCAATATCACGAGAGATAGTTGTGCAGTCATGGACATCCATTCCAAGATAATGGCTGACATGATGTGGACATAGCGATTCCGCCGCCTACTTATTCAAGTTTTAATAACACAAAATTTGAAAGTTCAGTAGCAGAGGTGGAGATCAAAACTCAAGGAACGCGGCGTAAGGTGAGGAAAAGGGGGCGGATCCGCTGTTATGTGATTGGTGCTTTTCAAATAGAGAAATTTTCGAATGCAGCCAATCACACAACGCCCCATTCGCTTCCACGACGCACTCGGGGCAAAGGAAGCGGAGATTTTCGCAAGTTTGATTCATATAGGCTTGAATTTCATTCGGTCTATATAGTCCTACATTTCATTAATATTTTTGGAAGACTTCAAAATATCCATTCTTGATTACTCCACTCCATCCTTCTCTCGCGCTCTTACATCCTCTCCCTTGTTCCATCACTTCGCAGAGAATGCAGAAGACTCACATCAAGCAATTTTTTCCGGTCAATAGATTGAGGAAGAAGCCCGATCTCCAGAATTACGGACGCAATAAGATCAATCATGCGACTATACAGATGACTGAGACGGACCTGAACATTTTTTTCATTAAGGCATGGTAGTTACCAAATAATACATTTATTGAGACAAATACATTTTTTCTTGTGCTAAATCAAGTGCGACCACCTTTTCCGCATCATTTGCATACGCCAAGAGTTGCTCATGCACGTGAAGCAGGGCGTCATAAAGGGTACGCTGAGCAGGAGAGAAACTTCCGGAGATAGGGTAGCATCTGGTTATGTCGGAAACGTATCCGTTCAGGTCACAGCCGGCATCCATCAGAATACAATCACTGGAAAGCTTGTAAGTACCGTAGCAGAACTTACACAAGAATACACGATATTTACCCATTCCCAATTCGTTGATTCGCTTCCAGATAGTGGATGATGTTGGCCCGCGCTCCGGCTGCCACTACAGGAGGATATGCGAGCATATCAGCGCCACGTCTAGAATTACATTATGCTACGAATACAATCATTTATGGGAGCCTTTTAACTGTTCTGTAAAGCTCTTCTTTCCGAAAAAAAAAATACGGAGGTAGTGTTCATGGACGCTTAACCAAGCAAAATCAGGCTAGCGAACCAAAATTCGCATCCTGGATCTCCTAGCACCACGTAGTATACGTACATTGGACCGAGTAAAAATCGAATGATTTTGTTATTTCAACAGCCAGTTCAGGAGACAGTTTAAATGTCCAGATATTCGAGAATGAGGAAGCCCTAAGGCTCTTCTTCTACCTCATACGGCGCAGAATTGGTCTCTAATGGTGGAACATTTCCATTTATTCGAAATATTAGGGTGGTCAGAAAGTCTTGAGCCGTTTGACACCTTTTTTTTTTCTTTATTTTATTATTCAGCACACAATGAATTTTACTCAACAATATAATCACCATCATTAGCCACTACAATGTCCCACCTAATGGGCAGATCAGCGATCCCCTTTTCCCAGAACTGGGGAGACTGGGAGTCAAAGAAGTTGCTGACCGCCCTTCCAACATCTTCAAGTTTGGTGAATTTTTTGTTAGCCAGGAATGCCTTGAGGGGCGAAACAAATTATAATCAGAGGGGGCAACATCAGGGGAATAGGATGGATGGGGAACCGTGTCCCAGCCCAGCTCCTCCAACTTTTCACGTGTCTCTTTAGCTACATGGGGCTTAGCGTTATCGTGGAGCAGGTGGACAAAAGCTCGTCTCGGCCGTCTTTCTCGAACAGCGTCCGCTAATTTCTGGAGCTGATGGGCGTAAACGCTACCGGTGACGGTGTGTCCTTGCGGGAGCAGCTCGTGATACAGCATTCCTCGCGAATCCCAAAAGCAGCAAAGGAGACACTTCTTGGGGTGAAGGTCCGATTTGGCTTGCGTTGGAGGGTCTTCTCCTTGAGGGAGCCACAAGGCACGACGCGTATTGGAATCGTAGAGGACCCAACTCTCGTCTCCGGTAATCAGATCCCTCAGAAACTCCTTTCGTTGAGGGCGGAGAAGGAGAGACTGACAAATGGATATCCGGGTGAAGCGCGTACTATCGGACAAGACATGAGGGATCCATCGAGTCAGCACTTTTCTGTAGCCGAGGACCTGAAGGCGACTGAGGACTGTTTGATGGCTACATCTGAGTCTCGTCGCAAGACTGCGGGTGCTAACTTCCGGGTCCTCTTTGACGGCGCCGAGAATGACAGAGTCTTCCACCTTGAGGGGGCGTCCCGACCGAGGCTTTTCTTCGAAGTCCGTATCTCCTCCTTCGAAGCGAGCGAAACAGCGTTTGACAGTGCTGATGGAAGTAGTGTCTTCTCCTAATGCGTTGTTGATGTTGCGAACGGTTTCCGTCGCTCCAGTGCCGCGGCGCCATTCATAGAAGATAATCGCTCGAATGTGCACTTGTGGAATTGACATCGTAATTAAAGTTAAGAAAGGCAACCTGGGTATATATACCTATCGGTTTCGAGAGTGATACTGGTAGAGGATGATACCACATGGTAGGTCGTGGTACCGGTCAAGAATCGAAAGTTCTGAAACTTTTAAAAAAATCGGCTCAAGACTTTCTGACCACCCTAATAGAATATTTTTGCTATCGAATATCGAATACTTCGAATAAATGGCAAATTCGAATGTTCCAACGCTGGAGGTCAATACAATACTGTACGGAAGAAAAGGAGGTCTTCAGAGCTTTCTCGATCTCAAACTCCCGGATGTTCAAATTGTTTAGTGAATTAGTAATTGAAGCAACAAAATTATTCGGTTTTCATTCGAACCAATGTATACTACGTAGCCTATAGGATAACCAATCAAGCTAACCATCGTTGGTTTTCCTGGTCATCGTTTCATGAATCCCAGCCCAGAAAGTTTAGGATTTACTCCATGAAGTTACTCCATCCATGAAGTCCGCGGACCCAAATCACTTCCTTCCCTGCTCCCGTGGGTTCGTTACTCACACAGTTTTAGTCAATTGCAAATGTTTTTGCCCCACTCAACACCTTCCCAACTATGAATTTTGACCATAAAATCCGTAAAACGTGGAAAGCGCAGAAATGGACGTGAAACGGAAAATTCCTTATAGTCTTGGCTCAGGGCTATATATGATTAACGCGCAAGAAGATCTAATTTATCCTCGCTAAATAAAATTTTCTATGTGGCCTAAATATTAATGAAAAATGGGTACCATTACCACCGCTTCTCTGGTATTTTCCAACTTCAGCTAACAGGGCAGAAATTATTTGTTCCTGAACTTAACTCCCCACCGTTACATTTCTGGTTTAAGTCTCCTTCATTGAAGTTTTTTTTCTTGTTTTCCTTTTTTTTTTACTTTCTACGGTTCTGTCTCGCAGATCAAGTTTCCTGAGCTTCTCGCGCGCCTGCGGGCGTATTAAATAAATAAATAAATAAATAAATAGGCATAAATTCTATCTAAGGCAGCCTCATTAATGTCTTTTTAAATAAGGATGTAAAGCATCACCTGGCAATAAAGTAACAATAAAGAAATACCGAAATTTCCGAACCTTCGAGCCTCGAACTCCAATAATCCAACTATGGCCGCCTCACTCTCAAATCCTCTACATCCCGCTATTGTCGATGAAACCATCTGCAACATTGAAAGATGTTTCTTTAGACAAAGTCAAACCTATTCACCTATCCAGGACATACTACAGCACCCTTACCTCCGATCCCAATTTGCAAACATCTCTCATAGCCTGTACTTCTGCTGGAGATTTCACAACCCGCAATTGATCTATCTAAAAGGATATTATGCCCATCTCAAAAGCAGCGGCAACACTCAAGAAAGACTTCACCAACATGCGATTTAACACCATGAACGGCTCCAAATTTCACACGCATTTCGTGGACTTCCGTACCACTCCATTCGCCTGCTTCAAAGAACAGTGCCGACTCGAGCGACGTCATTTTAGCAAGGACCTATAAGAGCTTTGCTAGGAGACCTTATCCTTGAAAAGAGCAGAACTAAACCGCCATGGCTACCTCGGAGATCTTCTTCGTCGGTACCAAATCTACAAAGCCAGCAGTACGCTCCAGCGCTGATTCTTCTGGAAGAGTACCTTCCCAAAGCTCATCATAGGCACTTCTTTTATCCATGAACAATATCGGTTGTAATGGACGTCCCCCTTTCGATGCGTGTATTAGATAGTAGCAGTTAGGGATAGCAACCCCGCTGAGATACCTAGATAGTAAACATCGAAACTAGTCCGAGCAACATGGCAAGGTATTTCCTAGGATCTCACCTAAAATGGCTACATTGCCTATAAATTCCTGGCACATCCGGTGCAATAAATGATCGCCTAGCTCCCTTCAGCAAGATGACCAAGTCACGATCTAAAGGGATTTCTTCACTGTTATTGAAAAATTATAAAAATTACCAAGTCACCACCTGCTTGTCCTGCTGCTTTTCGAACGCTTTCTACAAGACGCTGCCTTCGTCCCGCATATTCTTCAGTTGTTATACGTTCCGCCGTCCGATATGCTGCACTTGCTAGCGATAAGCGCCGCTGCAGCATCTTCATACCAGATATTTCATTCAGGTTTTTATGTTTAGAAGAAGAAGCCCTTTCTATTGTTTGTCAATTTTCGAAAGCACATTTTGTTATGATCTCTAACAAGGCACAGAAAAAGAGAAGAGAAAAAAAGTGGAATTGACGTCATAGGTATACTTCATGTAGTGTATAGCACCCTGCATTTCCGTCGCTCGGGTAATAACAGTTATATCTGCGTCGACCATCGGCAGGTCGATACAGCAATATCCTCAGCGATGTCCAGCCCAAAAAAGAAACCTCGGAACTAAAGTACTACTTGAGCGAATGCCGCGGAAAGTGCTATACTCTACGCGGAGTATGATATGTTTCACTAAAGAACTGTTGGGATTACACGAGTGAGAGAAATAGAGCAAGAAAGTGTTCAGGCATTGGAGAAGAAAATGAGAAATTCAGGCGATATCCAAGAATACTCAGCTATCGCGCTGGAAACAAACTATAAGGGAGCATCCTAGAAAGTGCAGCTAAGCGGTATCTCGGAGCAATCCAACAGTCAATACAGCAAAATCTGAGTTTACAAGACAAAAGCGAGTTTTGCATAGAAGCCAAGATAAAAGAACAAAGAGGAATAAGGGATTTTAAAATAGAAGCAGGCAGATGAAGAATATTAGGGAGATAACGAAGAAGATTCGAAAAAAAAAAGACATTTCTTGACTCTCAAAATGACTCCAGATTCTTCTCGACCGTAAATAAGGGCAAATAGGAATAGACGACAAAGTAGATGCCATGCAGGATTGTCAGGTTCCCAAATTTCGAGGAAGACAAACGGAACGCTATGTTCTAATCGAGAAAGGTCGCTGCTCACGCATGTCAAAAGATAAGAGTGCATAAAAAGCAAGAATACCGGATAGTATTCGCGTGCCAATTGGAGAAAGTGAATAAATGGTAAAGGAAGTGGAACCTAACCTGCGCTTTCAGAAAATGCATCTATTGAAGAATGTGAAAGCGAAAACGAGATTATTTTGATGTTCCAGTTTAGGAGCACTGGATAGCACAAAAAGTTAACCGTACATAAGCTAAGATATTCAAAGAGAACACACTTGCAATGCGGACTGCATTTTTCCACACTATATAAGCACATTAGTAATATTATTTACTGAACGAACAACGAAAAATAATAGAATAATACAACTAAAAATATGCCAACAATTGATTGTACACAACAGCTAAAGCCAAAAATCATGGAAAACTTGCCTATAACCTGAAAGAAACACCTCCATTTAATACACAGTTTTCACCAGTTATGTACCTAAAAGAGAAGATTATGACCAAAATAATAGGCTTGAAGGGAAAAGAGAACGAAATGTGGCTGACCTAGCCTTGGGTGAAATGAGGAATTGAACAAGAGAGGCAGCATCCGACGGTTTTCCTAATCGGCCAAGAGGTATCATGGACTGGAACTGGTGCATAGCTTCGTCCGGCACTTTCGAATCCCAAAATGCGCCTGAGCCATCACCAGCTACCTTAAAACGAGAAGATTTATCTTTCAAAACTATATATTATCTAGGAATCCTTTTTTTTTTTTTTAGGTTAAAACGTCCTCGTAGGGAACATAAAAAGCACGAATTGCAAATAAAAAGCACTAACCATCCCTAGACAAACGGCATTGACACGGACTCCACATTTAGCAGCACTTAATGCCACATTTTTCGTAAGAGATAGAACAGATGTCGATGCTACCGAGAACAGTCCTATGTCCACTCCGGGAGTGTAGCCAGTACATGATGTCAGGTAAACTACGGAGCCGTTCCAAAAATACAATGAAAATAAAGTAGAAAATGCGAATTTCAAACACTTCAATAGCCTTTCAACTTACTTCGACTTTTGCAAGGTTGGAAGAGCAGCCTTAGTCAACTTGAATGGTATTGTCAGGCGATCATTGAATAGCTGCAACGTTTCTCTTATACTATATATCGTAATTCAACTCAAATTAAAAGCTCTGCACTAGCAAATAAAGACATTTTTGCAAAAACGCGCTAAGACAAAGGCAAGAAATTCTAAGCCTACAAAGCTCCAAAAGCACGAAGTTCCAAAAGAAAGTTTCTTTTTGAATTTTTACGCCATAATAGCACGAGAAGAGCCTGTAAGTGCGCTTGCAAGAGAAACAAATGCCATCATGAGATGTAATACCTTGTCAAACTGCTTAGTACTGGTTCCCATGATGTCACCATGAACGTCATTGTCGGGAGGAACGACAACTAGCGAATCCAATGATCCCAGTTCGCTAGCCACCTAGGTAACCAGATTTCGCTGCTAGTATTTCCCTCTTATCGTACCATTCCAAGGAAAAAAAAACGTACCCGCGAGATCAACTCATTCCTTTGATTACTGTCTCCTATATCAACAGCAAAGCCAGTAACATTACCCCCAACCTGAAATCGATCTTGTTTACTTACATTAATGATGAACTGTCCTTTTCCTGGAAGCGTGGAGCCCGACGTGTCTCCTGACACCCTACCGCGGAATAAGTGCTCAGGTGGTAGGTGTACGGGGAACTCGCGATCAGCATTCCAAATAACCTCCAACTGCAAATTTCAGGAAAAAAATGTGGCTACTACTGCACATGCATTTTTATCGGTTCCTCACAAAAAAAATTAATGTCTTCTTTCACAATGCCTTAAAGCGGAAAATGAGAACGGATATGAGATCAGCATCCACGACTTCATACAGCAAGATCCGTAAAATTTGGAAATGCCGCGGACATCTAGTATCCATCTTTTGTCACATCCTTTCGATTTTACTAGTGTACCAACATAATCAGTGACAAACCTGGGCCCGATTGCACTTTTGGAAGGTTGGGTAATCTCATACCCATGAGTAGTAGCTCGGTATAGACTTCGTGTATGGGTAAACATGCGCGACCCAGATGCACTGTCACTGGAAAGACAGATAATCTTATACTCATGGGTAGCAGGTAGGTATATGGTCGTCACATGGGTAAATATGTTGACGGGTGCCAAGCGAATTTGGATACGTTGAAAGTTTGCCGTGGATAATCTCGATTATGCATCCGGATCCTGGATTGCTGGAGCGCATAACGCGAGTGAGGAAATACACCCCAAATTTTGATTGACATAACTGGCACCACGACGTTATTCATGGCACTGATTGCGCAGCTGAAAGTACACAATTCATGACTCACGCCGTGGCTCGATATTTTACGAGTTCCAAACGCATCGCCAATAGAGTAATGCTGTTTTCACGTGACCAGTGAATAATCAACAATGAAGTGCACGCTAGAGTTTGCAAAACGGAGCAAAACTTATTGTAATAGCCGTTATCGATCACAACGGGTCCAAGTGAGGTCCGATTTCTACTATATAGTCAATATACAATTCAGCATCAAACATGCTTAAGAGCAGCATATTTGTATATATAGACACATTACAGAACAGATTCTTTCAGCTGTTTATGCATAACCACTACACATTTTCGCACACTAAACCGTGTCACCCTGTATTCGGAAGCAAAAAAGACCGTAAACTTCACCAGGTGGGATCCCTTCTAAACCTTATTTTACAGCTGGTTAACACTACGTTGCTCGTTCAGAAAATACAAAGTTGAACCTTCAGAAAAAAAACTTTGTGTATAAAATTTCAAGCTAGCAAGTTCAGGTTAGCAAAGAACACCTGCATATTTTTCAAGTATGCTTTAGCGCGTACTGTGTTGAAACATCTCTCGTTCAAGTGTGGTGTTGTTCTAGGTGGTTGGTAGGGGTGTATACAATGAGGTACCCACACCTGTATCGCCAGCCGCAATTAGTGGGTGCGGCGCCCACTAAGTGCCAGCTCATGAGCTGCGTTGTCAGTGGCGGCTCCTGCAGGAGCCTTGCGTTGCGTGCACCCCGACTCCGCCCATTTCGCCGCGCTTGCGTCGGCTTGCGTTCTACGAAGAGGAGATTGCATTTATTGGAAGAAATGCGGGAAAATGAAACCAGGGAAAGCATTTCAGTGCAACTTAGTATCGAACACAAAGTATTTAGCAAGTGTTCAACTCAAATTTAATCAGTATGGCTAGTTTTGTCTAAATTTAATTCAAATTCAGTTCAGTCTGAACTAAGCTTAGATTTAGCTAGTACTCCTCGTTTCCACGGTAGTTATTTTCACTAGTGGACCGCTTCAGGCGTGAAGCATTCGCTAGGTCAAACTTTTATGCCTGAAATCGCATTCTTGTTCTTGTGAGCCCATATATGCTTATGAGCGTTTTTTAGCCAGCTAATCGATTGATATTCGCACCCAGTGCGTGCTGAGGTGTTGGAAATGCCTTGCAGACATACCCAATGCCTGGAAGCGTGGTTACGGGATACAATGTGATTCGAACGCCATCGAAGATGGTTTACCACCATATTGATTTTTATGACTATGAAGAGAGCGCCAGGGAATGAAAAAATAATAATTTCAATATTTACATATCTGGATGTCCACAGAAGTTAACAAGTGTAAGCAAGTGCACTGACCGTGGTACATGTTAACATGTTTTCACAATTGTAACACACCATGTTATAATTTTTCGAAATTATAGGTGAGATTCGAAAAGATTGATTTTGTGAAAAGATATTCAAAGAAGTTGTATCGAAACGGACCTGAAGACCGCTTGTAACTAATTTTTTTTATTGCTGTAACCAAATGAAGGCAGCAGTTTTTTTTTCATTGTAATTGATTTTAAGAAAACTTGTTAGCTGAAAGGTCCCTGGAGTGGTGTTGCACCTTACATGTTAAGGTAAATTTAGGGTTCAGATGATTTAGGAGCAATACCTCCTCTCAAAATCAATAAATTGCGTTCTCATCTGACAGTTGGAGGAATATCTGTAATCTTACTGCGTAGTTTGAGCAAATTCGTTCAGTACCAACGACGCTGTGGGCACTGCTATGTATTTTCGAAGTAAATTTTAATTCTACTCTTATTTCAGTCAACTCTTTTCAAAGTGATGGACCAATGTCCAATTTAAGTCCAAGCTCCAGCTATTAGTACCCTTTGGTCACCTCATTTTTCACGAAGTCGCGCAGGCCTTGACAAGTTCCTGCCGAAGTCTGATTGTTGTTGCCGAAATGTGATTGTTGAAGAGTGCGAACAAGCTTCCATTTATTCGTCTATATATCTAATAATATGGAGACATTTGCAGAGGAATTTTTGAACCGTTTTCTCGGTGACGTAGCCCTGTTGGAAACTTGCAGTTCCCTGAATAAATCGCTGCAGAAAGCATGAAAATCTTGAAAATCTGGCCTTTTATTGGCGGTCTCTATCCTATCCCTTTTTCCCCCAACAATTTTCGACCCGTTCGCCCATTTTCAGCTTTTGCCGCGTTGCGGCGTTGCGATCGCCGCGCACCAAACCCGCGTGGGGTGGGCGGAGTCGGAGACGCACGCAGCGCAAGGCTCCGGCAGAGGCTGCCAGCGACGGCGCAGCTCATGAGCTGGCACCTAATGGGCACCGCACCCACTAATTGCGGCTGGCGGTACAGGTTTGGGTACCTCATTGCCGCCCCCCGGTTGGTAGATTCACCTAGCTGCCCAGTAGCAGGGCTTTGCCGTGCCAACCCTTCCACGTGCGACTCCACAAACAAAACATCATCGAAGTGAGTGCGGGTCACGATGAAGGGAAACGGGACCGGTCATGTTCCCGTGTTCGGGTAATTCAAACGAAGGGCCAATGATGGAAAGCCAACCAGCATCGTTTCGCCTGATCATTACTCATACATCGCCTTTAACCGGTGATAACCCCGCACCTGGTTAGGACTAATACAACACTAATCTCGAGACACAATTTCCGTTGGAAACGGTTGGAAATCACAAGTTGCCATTGCGAAGGTATTGGTAAATTTCGTATCTGTGCAAGAAAACTCTATGAGAAGGGAAACCTGTCTTTCACGCTTCGAAATGCTCTTCAAATTTCCATTAGTTTCAATACCACTACCAATACCAGCTCGATCCCAGTGCACCGGCATTCTGGGTAAAAATTCAAAGTCCTCAACCAAGCCTTTCTAACACTGCCTACTGCCAACCTCTTTCGCTCCTCAATATTTGGATTTCACTCGTTTCTCAAAATGCTAGCCAACTCAACACACCTTCTTATTATCCACAGTAACTTCGTTAACTGAGTTAGCACAACGATCAGCAGCAGCGACTTTATAGCCCGCAAACGCTAAGCGTCGAACGATAGCTTTTCCGAGACTACTGGTAACACCTGTCACTAGTACAACTGGTGAAGTCATAACACTGAAAAATTATAACGAGCAACTGTAGTTTGATCAAGCCTGTACAAACCACTAGGGAAGCGTGTAGGTGTAACCCTCATCTGTCATTTTCAACAGTAGTGTTAACGATTTTTATTATTAACACAAATTTAAGAGATTGAGAACATGTGCAACCAGTTAAGAGTTCCAGTTATAGGGCTTCTTGTTGAGGCCGCTGTTGAGATATCCACCGTTGTGATAGTGTTGTGGAGGAGTGGCTTGTGCCTGCTTCGCTCCGCCCATTTTATCGTACGACTTGCGATCGTCTTCCTGTGGATACATCTGACGTCCGGATCCCACATTTGGCATCATGAACGAGTACGGATGCGGGGGGAATTGTTGCTGGAGGAATAGGGAAGACAATCCCGGCTGCGGCATGAACGACGGGTTCGCGAATCCTGGAGGTGGTGCCACGTTCGACGGCTGTTGTCCACCACCATCTCTCGTGTTTCCAGAAGCGAATTTGTTCATTTCGACCAGGTTGTGGGTATCGGACCGATGTTGGGTAGAGCCAGGATGTTGCTGGCTGGCTCCTGCCTGTGACATTGGCGTTGTCGGTGGAAGAATCGCCGACAAATCCACACCCATTCCGAATGGCATACTCGCAGCATACAAGGCGGCATATTGGTCCTCGGCGCGTACCCCAGTCACCGGGCTGTACATGTTCATGTTCATGTACGGGTACGATCCGTAGGGCATCTGCGTGGGGAAGATCTGTTGCGGGGCCTGATGAGCTGACTGCTGCGGTGGGTGTGGTATTGGTGCTGGTGGTTTGCTGCCGGTACTAACTCCACGATCGGATTGCGTCGTTGGGGCGTATGATACAGAAGACGGGTCGGCGTAGGACAAAGATCTTGTGTTGTGCGGTTGTTGTTGTCCGTATGTGTGCGATATCGGTGGGGAAGCTTTCAGCGAGAAATCACCATTCAACGGCGGACGCTCAGCCTAAAATAGGTAAGCTGCTGTAATAAAGTGAAGAACATTACAGTACAGATCACATTTTACTCATCAAATTCCATACGTTTCAATAAAATGTCGAAATGTACTTCACCCTCAGGTGCTATGAACCTCATACCTTTTTTTTTCTTCTAGCTAACATCAAATAAATACCCATACTTTCCCTCAGAAGTTTTTTTTTCTTTAGAATCAAAGTCTAAATAGGTAAGTGAGGCAACACCTCCAAGAAGTGAATTGCAGGCAGCGAATGTACGTATTAATTCATCCATTCGCCGCGAAAGAACAAGAACGAGCAAACGCCTACCTCTGAAACCTTCGGAGGAACAGCACCGCCAGTTGTAGTTGACGTGGAACGAGCCGATGAAAACAAAACGTCATTTGATGCGTTCGCAACTGAAGTACCAGACGTTGGAATTTCTGCGTTTTGGGGTCCATCAACGAATCCAAAGTGGTAATCCGTGAGTCCAGGTGGAACAGTTGCGGTGACAAATTCAACACCTGCTACAAAAAAAAACAACTAGTCACTACTTCTACAAAAAAAAAAAGAGAACAGAGGAAAATGAAACAAAACTTCACCGGGCGCGGAAGCAAGGGACTGCACAGAAGTGAATTGTTGTTGGCGTGGAGGGCTAGAGATGCCGATTCCGAGATCGTTCTTTAATTGGCTCGTCCAGTTTGCTTGAATCGCATTAGAAAGCGTTGGCGTTGCTGGCATTGCTTCTCCATCATCCGCATCTGATGTGGAAGGAACGCCAGGCACATCTCTGTCATCCTGATTGATTGGATGGGCAACAGAGGGTTCGCTGCAATAAACGTAATTCATATTCACGAACATTTTCAACAAAAACTTTGTCTCGTGTTACTACTAATGATTGTTGTTACTGTTGTCGAATGTTAGTATTTATCCTTTATTGCCTTGTCATTATTGTGCAGCTGGTTTGGGAAAGGAAACAATAACCACAACTTTTTGACTACAACCAGTCGCTGTCTCTTTTTAACCAGCGATTATGCAAAAATGTCGAACCATAGTGGGTAAATTCCACCCTACAAGGAAAGACAGCTGTTCAGAGATTATAAGAAACTCTATTCGTGGACAAATATAATATTAGACACAGATCACTCTGAGTTCTTTTTTTTTTGCGAGCGATGGAGCACCAAAACATTCACATGCTATACATTCACTATATTTCAACGACACATGAAATTCCTCCGCCACTACGACGGAAAAATGGGGGGGGGGGGGGAGTTCGCGTGTCATTCACCCTTCAGATTTCTAAGCAGTTAAGTGGTGAACGTCTTTTAATATGCTCCCAGCGGTTTCCGAAGCCTTCAATCTTGCAAGATGCGGACATATGTAAACTGGCAAAGCAATCACTTCTGCTACGGTTCGATAAGAGTATTAGGGAGGATTCTCTTCGAACAGTTAGCGCTCCCCAGAATTCATCACGCTAAGTAACTAATTTAAGCTTCTTTCAGCAGAAGTGCATCAAAGGAACAACAAGCGTCATCTAAATCGTGTGATAGATCTCCAATAACTAACACTAGCAATCTATGGCACAGAGCTCTGCAAAATTGCGTTCTCAAATTCTGATAGCATCCAACAAATCGCTCATGACCATAACACCATTTCAGCTTATAACTAATTATTCTAAAAGGCAATAACGCAGCGATAGAGAATTCTCAATAATAAAAGACAGAAAATCCATTAAAACTGCCAACTTCATGGCAAAACTAGCCCTTTTCAACAAACGAAAATTACTATCAGTCCTACAGCTTTATGAAAAATAAAAGTTCTAGACTCAATAGAAATATTCCCTACAGTGATCTAGCGAAATAGAGCTCATAACAAACAAGTTACGGTTTCATCAAGGACATTACTTTTGTTTACTAATTGAAAAATAAAGATGAATAAACACACATTACTTTGTAATATGCAATTCCCACCATGAGTCCCGAATAACGACTTAGAAATAGCGAAATTTTTCACGATGATTTTCAAAACTCATCAATTTCGTTCAAAAACCATCAATCCAGGAGGTTTGAAATATATTAATTTTTAGGAAAGTAAATCGAAGTCAAAATGGTGTACAGCTTGAATTATTGATGAGTTTACGACTCTACAAAGCAGAACTAGGAAAGTTTCGTGGGTGTACCACACTGCAGCCTACCAAACGCAACCATATGAGTGAAAATCTTTGTGAGCATAGGTGCAATAGGGGTGAGAACGCCCCTGCCAAAGTGAAGGGGGTTACCGGGCAAAAAGTGAAGGGTGTCGACCGGGGGGGGGGGGGGGGGGCTTTCTGCTTCCTTTTAGTAAGGGTTGTGGTATTGGTAAGTAAGTGTCAATGCCCTATCCGTTGATGTAATACCCAACATGTCTTCAAATGCCATGGAAACTGAGCAAATCTTGCAATATATTTCTGCAAACACACCGCTCAACAGTTTCATTAAACCGTATGTTAGCGATGAGTCATCGCTATCGTGCTGCGGATGCTCTAGGATACTGCTTTCAAATGAGGAAACAGCGATTGATTACATGAATGAAGATAGTCCTCAGCACACCTTCATGATATGGTCCACTCATGCATACACAACTGCACAACATTTCTTCTCTCCTACATACAAAAATTTGACACTGAAATTACACCTGCTTTTGAGCTATTTTTGCTTATTACAGCTTTATTCGGAAATGAAACCTAGGAGTGAAGGGTACCTATGTTCTCCTCCTCCAATCCCCTAACTGATAAACCACATCTCGTTTCATGTGGTTGCGTGTCTTTTTCTGTGAAGGGGGGTGAGAATGTTTCTGAAGCCATTCTCACCCCATGCGCGCGCCTCTCTTCCCTCATCGCACTATCTCGCCATTTGTCTAACAACGGGCACGAGAATGCCCCGTTGTTTCGGCTCACCCACCCTATTTTTCAACCAGAAAAGGGTTTCCCCCACACATTTGTACATGGGCGGAAAGCGCATCCTTTCTAGTATGTATACATGTAAATACTTACCACTTTCTCGGGAACACAAGACGAAATCCTTTGAAAAACACCTAATTTGTAGGGTTTTCGACCGTCCTGTTGGTACCACTTTTTTGCCTGCTCATCTTACACTAATTATCACACCTCATATACGAAAATCAAGAGAAAATCTTTGCAAATTGTGGAGGACTATCCTCTTTCCGGTTAGTTCACGAACTTTTCCATAATGATCTTAGAAACATACATGCTATGTTTTTCACACCCTTATGTGTTCAAAAATTTCTCCGCAAACATGCTATCTATCGCATCCCACTTCTAACATATAAACTCTACTAGGTTTAAGCTTCAATTAGATACCCTTCACTCATGTCCAATTCTTTATCCTTCACATAGAATTCGCTCGTCATTTTCCCTGTCTGCGGCAATGGTCACATTGCGCGCTCCATTCAACACTAACGTCATTTCGATTCCTGACTCCTCTATTCACATGGACAGCAATAGAATCGATCCTCTATCATTGAATTTGTTCAGTTTCACTTTATTAAACTTTTGATTTCTTCACTTCCTTGTCTTTTGTAACTGGTTTGGTGAAGGGGGTCTATTGGCCCCCTCCCAGAGTGAAAGGGGTCTGAGCCTTGGCTCGGACTATCGCACCTATGTTTGTGAGCGAAGCATCCTTGAAGAACTACTTGTGCAAGGCACAGCTATAATCTTCAGTAAACGTCAACTTTGTTGCACCGAAAAAAATTAGTGCAATTAAGTAAAACTACCGTTTCCTGGAATTCCATTTGTAATAGTCTTGCCCTTAAAAAATGAATGCAACGAAAATCTGCCTATTGCATATTGCCTATAGGCTCCTGCCGCTGGAACAAAAGACGTAGCTGTCAATTCGTCAACACAAGGACACTAATATGCACTTAATATTCCTTCAAACATTTCTTACTTTAAAAGATTTCTGCCAACACTCAACCGATTAAGTAATGTTCAAAAGTTGTTATTCGCCACTGAGTACCAATCAATCTGATGTGGAATGTCTTTCGTTCAAGCACATTCTCATTCGCGTGCGATCATAAGAACTGCATGACTGTTCGGCGAAGCAAGTTTTTGTTTTTGTAATGTGAGCATTCGCGATTGAGTGGAAATTTAAAATCGGTTTCACAGAATACGCTCGACATACCGTTTGAGAAGACATGAAATGAACGAAGATTATTCCGAAAAGCAAAAAAATTGTTATTTTAGACGATATTCTTATTACCAAAATCAATGAAGCCGAAGAAAATGAAATTAACCCTTCAGAATGGAAATAAGGTAGACTTTCCAAAACCGAAAATCACCAAAACTGGAAAACACTGATATTAAGCATTGAATCATACGAACCTGTAGAAGACGTCCTTCGCTTGCGTCTGATCAGTTGCTGGGCTAGTGCTCGTGACCGGTTCCTCGTGATGGAATTCTGTAGAAGCAGGAGCAGTTGGTTCTGTAGCGGGAACAGAGTTCGTCGAAGGGGGTTGCTGTCGTTTCGCATCCTTTTTCGCGGCGGCCGCTGCTACTGCAGCAAACGAGATCGGAGCAGGGGGTGTGTTGTTGGATGCTTGAGAAACAGGAACGGAAACATTCGAGCTGGGCAAAGAAGAAGTTGCTGGATCTTCCGATCGATGGAAAACCATCGGACCACTCTTCTGCAAAAAGACACTTTGAACACAACCTGTCCTATCTCCTTCGTTCCAACAAAACAAATTGTAGCAAACATTTTAATTGCGCAGCTATGATAAAACACCACTATTTTGATCTAATATGGGAAAACGACGTAAATTTAAAACGAAATAAATAGCGAAGAGGTTTGGTTTCACGGAGGCTAACTAAAGCTTTCGGTAGCTATCTCCCACTACACAAAAGAGGTGATAAAGAATTTTATCACAAATTTTACTTCTTCATAATTTCGACCAAGTTTTCTAATTTACGCCCAAACGGCATCGGCTTCATTTCGGCTGCAGATATTTGCAAAACAGAAACGTCAAAGCATTTCTGAAAAAATCGGTGATTTCAAGCAAAAATCAAGGCTTAGAGTGAAATAACATAGGAATTACGGCGAAAACAGAGAAAACATAAGAGGTCATAGACTTTACCTTGTAAGCCAGAGCCATAGCACTAGCCTAGGCCTATGCCTAATCCTATGCTTAAGCATTACTTTAAGCGTAAGCCTAAGGCTTAAGCTCCACAGTAGTGCCCCCCCCCCTCAACTCCATTTTCACCGAAATTACTTGTACAATTTAGCTGAACTTTAAAAATAATAACATCAAGAAACTAACCCAATCACTTCCTTCATCCACAGAGTCAGTATCGGCGGTTTTCGTGACAGACTCGTCACTTTGAGGTTTCTGTGGAACTGGACGTGTACTTCCCGAGTTCATTGCACCACCTCGTCCACGACCACTCATTGACGCTCCACGTGAAGCACCTCGCGACGCTATCGCATCACCACGTCCTCGTCCACGACCTCCACGATCACCAAATCCACCACGACCACGTGTAGACGACTGTCCTCGAGCTGGTCGCTTTTCCTCTTCCTCTTTCTTCTTGTCCTTTTTGCTCTTCTGCTCAGTCCATGATTCTATCTCAGACCCATGTTCCAGAATGTAATCAATAGCAGCAGCGAGATCGTTGTCGTTATCATACAATGCAAGTTCGGCTCGAGCTTGTGTGCATCTCGTGGTTTCGATAACCTGAAAAAATGGCGGATGAGTCACCAGAATGTAAAAGCTGACGTGGCAGAAGAAGTTAACAGAACGTGTTTAACACGCAGATTTAAATTAGTCACCCACTGATACCCAAAAAAAGCACGCAGAATCAAAGCTCCTGGATTACTGAACTAATCCACTAACGATGTCCAAAGAAACAATTTGCTGAATGAAAAGTGCAGTAGTACAATAAGACAAAAAGATAACGACGTTATAATTTTAGATGAGGAATGGATAAAGTTTGACTGAATCAGAATTAAATGCAGGGAATAAGCTTACGAAAAACAAAAGTACGTTTACTTTTCTCTTAATCTACTCCGAAGTAACCATAGTAAGAATAAAGAATACTTCGGGAAATTTCACCAGCAGTTTACTCCCACGCTGGAAAGCTGAACTCATCAAGGAAAACCACAGCACAGCAGAAACACTAAGCCAAAACAGTTTTGTACTTTTACAAACATTTTGCAGACAGCCAGCTTTATCTGCGTGTTATAAAAGTTGCGAAATAACCTCTGACTAATACGGCAAAAGTAAGTCAGTCTCTTTAGAACAAAATGAACCAAAGAGCTAAATCAGTTACTCAGAACAAAAATCTTAAAAGAACAAAAACGAGAAAATTTTCTGGAGAAGTTGATGCAGCCTAGTTAGCTAACCATTTTTATTCAATACTGAACCAAATTCATTCGTTGTGATTTCGACCAGCACAACTTCCATCTTTCGTACTATGCATCACTGCAAAGAGAGTAAAAATGCTTCCAGAAACATTCCCATAACGAAGAAAATTACAGAATAAACAGATAGACCTTCCCTCAACTCTATAGTTATTCCACCTTCCTTTAGACAGCATTTTGAGTGCACAGAACAAATAAAACATGATTTCAAATTATATGGGCATTGTATTTCTGCGAAAATGAAACAGAATTACTCACCCTCTTTATCAATCTCTGAATATTTGCAGGATCCTCTTCAGCTGAATTGCTTTCAAGAGTAAGCCTTGCAAGGCGCATCTGCTCATCAGTAGCAACTGCTTTTGCTCGATGATTGCTTGATTCTCCCTTAACACCCATACCTGCAAATAAAACTATTGCATTCAGCATGTTGTGATGAATAATTCGTAGTGTGACGAGCAGATTTCTACGCTATTTCATCACAAATCAGTTTTCAAGCAGTTTCCTTGGTACTGCAAGTGTCAGAAGCTATTTTCCGGATAACAGCGATAAAAGTCCTGGCTATCAGAACGAGAAAATAGGCTGGTAGAGGCGTTTGTTGTACCGCACTCACACGTCGACCTTCAAAGCGAAGCGACCGAGCGCCACCACACACAAAGAAGAAAAAATCGATGGCGCACAACGAAGGATTACGGTAGCACCGTTATTAAAGGACCGCGGTGGTCTCCGCTTCAGGACCTACAGCTGTGGAATTCATGTCGTCCGAAAAACCATGGCATCATTTCGCGGAATTTTGCTTCTTCGCGAAAACATCAGTTTCTGTGGGTGGGAGTGCTAGCGGAGGTGCTTTGTACTACTCGGTGGGGGAATTCGAGTCGTATTCCTGGGTGAGGTTGGAGGGCAAGTGGTGGGTGTGCAAATGCGCTGATCTCTTGATCTATTGATTGGTCTCAATCCGTGTCGATATATTTACCACTACAAATCCTGAAATTTTTGCTTACTTTGAATGGGCTGATGAGCTGGATTTTCTGTTGAGAAGGCTACTGCTGTTCATTTCTGAAACTGCAGGCACCTCAGGGAATCTAAGAACCGTGTTTTGCATGATATTCGTATGAAAGGTGCAAATCCCACGATTAAGACATGCGTGCTCATGCAAAACACAGTTTTTTAAAATCAATAGTTCTATACAGTCAATCCATGCAAGACCCACGCACACGCACGGATATGCATGTGTTTTGCATGGGTGTGCATGGGTTTTTCGTGCGTTCTGCATCGAATTTGCATCGAATTTTTGGAAACGCCTGGGTTCTGCATGGGTTTTGCATGGATTTGACCATTGCTGGTACAGAACTATTTTGAAGGATTACATGTCTTAACTCATGCAAAACACGTTTTTAAGTTTCCTGGGTGTGTGGTGCTTCGAATAAATGATGCTTGCATAGGGTAACCATTGTATTCGTGAGAAAATCGCGGTTAACTCTAGAAATCTCGAGCACCAGCGCCGAGATGCATAACGCTTGCATGGGATTTGCATGATGTATGCATGAGAGGAACTTATTGCAAATTATGTAGGATTGCCGGAGAATCGTGTCAGACAACAGAGAAAGCATCGCAGATCTCAGCTGCAAGTGCTTGAAGTCATGAACTCGCAGCTATCGATCGATATTTCCGGGAATTGTCTAGCATGTCTGAATTTTTATACATGCGTTAACTTGTCCAACAAGGATATTTGCTGTTAGAACATGTTAAGGCAGAAGAATTCACGTTAGACTTGTGAAATTGTGAAGCGTCGATTACCAGTCCATCATGTTCCATTATGGTCGCTGTTTGTGTGTTCATTGCTAACCATTAGCGAGAGCATCTTGATTTTTGACTTTTGGAAAAAAGTTTTTGCCTTTTTTAAACAAAAAAATCCCATGCAAGTGTTTTTTAAACAAAACCTATGCAAAACTAAATCAGAAAAATATTCAGTTTTGAGGTGAGATGTGGTTGTGTTCGAGAAGAGCTGTCCTTTTTTTGTGTGGATCAATCATTTTCTACTGACATCAACTTTTTGGTAGTGCAGGAGTTGCAAAATAGTGAGGCTCTTCCTTCATCCCTTGCTCCCTTTTTCTGGGATTTATGTACTTGAAGCGAAGCCTCCCTCGAATATATGAATTCAAGTCATCTTGACCCCTAGAAAATATTCTGGGCGTTAATGGGGGCGTGCTTTTCGCAGACGCGGGGAGCACACCGCGCGACCGCGCCGCTCTTGCTGTAATTTCCCCTCGCAATAACAAGTCGTGGTTCTCTTGACACTATTTCATTCATTTGATGTTAGCTAAAAAGCAGACTATTTGGTATTCAAAAAAAAACCTCTGATTTGTTATAATGCGTGATTCCCGAGCGAGCGGCGTGATTCTCGAGTCACGAAAAACACAATTCCATGAACGCCCACTGTAACGCTTGTTGTGGCCTGTGGTAGCATTCATATGTCTTTCGCGACGTATATTTTGCTATCCGCTTACAATTTCAGACTTATCCCTTTGCAGGCCATGTCGGACCCGTCGGCCCCATCAGGTGGGCCGAAGTTCCGGATCGTGGCCGGTCGCGGCTTGGGTGAACGACCATCGCCTGGAGCTTCCGTTTCTGGGAACTCTCCTCTGCCTCAAGAAATCAAGCCAAACACGGTATGTTTGCTTTTTCATAGTTTATATTCTTTTTAATCCTATTTACCCCATAACCGTAGGGTTATCACGCTAAAATGAGCGCTCTTCTCACAAGAAAACAGTGCATTTCTTCAGATGATGGCTCCAGTATCCATGCATATGCAAAATCCACAACATCAACAACCAATGCAGTCTCAGCCTCAGATGGTAATTCAAGGAGCGCCTCCAAGTGATTATTTTATTGCTATTAAAATCATGTTTGAGGGAAATTGGTCCTTTTTTCTCAGCATCGGTTGCCCCTGGAGGTGGTATGCAGGTCCAAATGAACCAGCAGCAGCCATCCCAGTCGAATACACCGCAACCAATCCCGACAAGTGACAGCCAAGGCATGGTGACGAAGTGTGTGCGCTTCTTCAAGACCCTTATACAATTGTCACAACAGCCTGAACAGCAGCAGCCATCCCAGAATCCTCAACAAACCGCTCACCTGGTTAAGGAGCTTGTTAGCGTGAGTTGTATGCTGTTAAATGTGAAAGTCACTTGCATTCCAAACGAAGAGCCCTCATTTCTCACTGAATTTCTAACTTTTCTATTTAGACCCTAGTTTTTGGACAAATGCCTGCAGAGGAGTTCACTACCAGGTTACAAAGTGCCTTGAAATCGCAAGCTCAGCCTCATCTTCTTCCATTCCTCCACAAGACGTTGCCTTATCTCCGTGCTGCAATGAGAAGCGGTAACTCAATTGTCTCCTCTCTTGACAGATCGGGATAAGCCTTGCTCCAGGAGAGGTTACCATCGAGGGAGTCGTTCCTCCACCAGGTATGGGGAGTCGTTCCTCCACCCGGTATGATGGTGCCACCAGCTCCACAGATAGAAGCAGCGTCCCCACAGCAGCAGATGCACATGCAAATGCAGCCTCAGCAACACATCATGACGTCACAACCACAACCAACATCACAACAGGGGCAGCAGCATCTTCATCCTCAGCCTATTCAGGTTAGTTTCCCTTTTTTGACAGTATTTTTACGTATCTTAACCCCCTGTATTATTGTTTGTGTAGGTACAAGTCGTGCAACAGCAGCAACAACAACAGCCACACTATCAAATGCATGAACAACAACAGCAACAGATGGAACAACAACAACAACAACAAATGCAGATGCATCCACATTCTCAGCAAATGGGAATGCAACAGCCTCAACAAGTTGTACTTCCACACTCTCAGCATCAACAAATGCCGATGGTTCAGCAGATCCAAATGGGACATCAGCAACACACGCAGCAGATGGTCTCTGAACGTCAGCCCACCTCACAGATGATGTACGCTCCAACATCTGGATCTGTCAGCGTGGTTTCCGTACCAATACAGGAACATAACGAGCAGGTACAGTGAGGATTCTCACTTTGAAGAAAGAATTTTAAGCCGCAAACGATGCTGTAGTAGCGGTATCGACACACTACTAAATGCTAAATTCGTTTTCCTTCCATTGAAGACAATTACTGCGTTCTCTCCCCAGGAAAAGTTGAAGGAAGGGCTCCAACTCAAAACACCTGCAAAAGCCGTCTTTAAGCCCCTTGTTTTGAGGAGAGTTGGGGCGGGGCATTCGTTCATGTGCATCGTTGAGTTGTTCGTTTATTGGCTGCACGTTTTACAGTTATCCCTTTTTTGTGAGTGTACAGGAATAACTTTACCAAAATAAGGTATAAAAGTTTTCCTGGCATTTTTGATAGAAACCATGTGTACCGCTGTTATCAGCTTTTCCCTGACGACTCCGATCATATGAAAATCTTGAGAAGAAAAAAGTTGAGACACTTCCTTGAACTGATCTGATTCCCCTCCATCAAAGTGAAAATTCTGCCGGTTTTTGTAGGGCTCGGCAATGGATAGGACTGATGCATCAGGTGCAGGCGAACCCATGGATGAAACTCCTGCACAGCATGCTGAGGAGGAAGTAATGTGCTTCTTTCGAGTTTACATACTCCTACAAGTTAGATGTCTTCTTTCCAGATGATACAAGTTCGTCAACTGCAAGAAGGTGCATTGGAAAGCGCACTTCTACGTCCACCAGATATCATGAGCCGAATCACACAGTGCATGAATGAGATGTGTTATGTGGATGAGGAGGTCCTCACAATTGTCTAGACTTTTTAGAATTTCTAAAGCATGTAAATTAATTCTGACAGGTTCTTGTGTTGATCTCTGATGCAGCAGAATATCGCCTTCGTGAAATCATAGGAGAACTTGCTATTCTTGCTGAACACCGCATGGAGCCTTTGAGGTTTCCTATTTTTCACTTTGTTAAAGCCACTGGACCATAATTATTCATAGTTTCTTAGACTGAATCCAAACTATGGTCCCATCGACGATACACGACGTCAGCTTCGTTTCCTTGAAGATATTGACAGACAGCAGGAGGAACAGCGAGAAAATAGAGAAAAAGAGGCGCTGATTCGTATGAGTAAGAGCAAAGGTATCGCGAAAGATACTATTGAAAGGGCTAAGGTGAACTCATTTTAAATGCTAAGCTTTTCTTTACAACTTCTAGATAAAAGTACTAAATTTCAGGAGATGCAACGTGCAGATGCTGAAGCGAAACGTAACCGAGATGCAAATGCGGCAGCCATAGCTGCGCTTAGTAGTGGTAGCAAAGTGTCTCGACCAAAGTGAGTCATTTCCTGGATTCCTGGAAAGTAATTCGTCACCGCTATCGCATTTCAGATGGGATCAGGCTGGTAGCAGTGGTGTTTCCGGCACTGTGCACCGGCCGCGCACAGTTCGTGTTAACATTCGTGATCTTCACATCCTTGTCAATAAGGATAGCAGATTCCGAAGGTAAGATTAACTTCCCTTGGAGCTGCTCACCTCATATCAGTGCTAGAACTTGTCAAACGCTATTTTTCCTATTTTAGGTCTCATCTTGTGCATAAACTAGCTCTTAGTGGTCCTCCAAGTGAATCACTTTGAATAATAATTCCTGTATAATAATGCTGATGTCTTGTGAAAATTTACAGGTTCTCATTTTCAGAGGGTATAAAGATTCTTCCTCGTAACTACACTTTATTTATTCAGAATAACCCTTCAGAAGATTTATCTTCAATTCTCATAAATCTACGAAAAAAAAATACATGACTTCAAGTTAACACTCTATTGGCAACTTCACTAGAATACACTCCACGAGAGGATATGAACATGCATGTACATCCATGAATAACAGGACCGTCATTGTAAGAAGGCCAAGCCAATGTCAGCCAAATTGTGCCCGAACCACATATATACAAAACTGAGAGAGGTTACCTCTATTATGTTGCTTGGTTAGAACCAAACATAGGAGTGATAGACTGCAATGAGAGGAATTTGATCAAATGCTTGGGCAGAGGAAGCTTTCGCAAGGCCTCATCGAATGCTTCGCCGAACACCTTGAGTGACGCCTTCTGTCGGTCGCGTTCTTCTTCCGCCTGCTTCTCCGACTAAAAGATGGTGGGTAACAGAGATTGTCAGCTGATTAGAGTAAAAGTTTTATTCTGTTTTCGTATTCGAAATATTTACGCAGTTGCAATCCTGAGAGACGTGATCACAATGGTATATGTTGTACATGGGACCGGATAAAAATCGAATAGTTTTGTTACTGATGAACAATTTAGGAAACAATTTAAACATCCAGTTATTCCAGGATGAGAAACCCCTAAGGCACTTCTTCTCTAGTACAGCCCTACATTAGTCGCTAATGTTGAAACATTCGAATTTTCCATCCATTCGAAGTATTCGATAATCGAAACCATAGATATTCGATTTCGAATGAATGGAAATTTTGAATGTTCCAACATCGGATACCAATATGGTGTTGTACGAAAGGGAACAATAGCTTTATGGCCTTCTCATTCTCGAATATCGGATGCTCAAATTGTTTCCGAAATTAGTAATTAAAGAAACAAAACTATTCGGTTTTTATCCAGTCCCTAGTATATGTGATCCATGTAGAAATAGCAGAAGAAAAAGCTGTTCTACCTCAATTTTGGAGAAGGTCAGGGTAGAACTTCCACTTAATGCTGGAGTTCTGACTTATAAAGCTCTATATTGGCCTCTCAGTTGGTACTGGACATGATGGTCAGCGCAGGCGCAAGATGGTAATAGTCTCCTATCAAAAGGAAGCGCCACGTTTTTTTTTTTTCGGAAAGAATTCGGAGGGTTCTTTGTTGAAATTTCAAAAAAGGATCATATGTGCAGTTGTGATCAGCGTCTTCTGACCATGACCAGTTTGTGAAAGCATCGAAGCGGGTATTTGCATCCAGTTGAGCATTTCCTCATGCAGTTTGCAGCACTGGTCTCAAATCCGTCCTGCATCTTTTTTTTTCGGCAAAAATTTGAGGCAATATATCACATACAAGCCCCTAGCCGTGCGCGGTGGATGAGCCTGAGCGCTGGAGAAAGAGTACTTTGATGGTCGCATTAGAAGTAACTTCGAGCGAGATTCCTTTGCTCCCAAGAAAAAAATGTTATGCTAACTTCGAAAAGAAGCAAAGCTCTACTGATGGACACTATAACTTCTTACTTCCGCGGCAAAAAGAGCAAGGAAATGAATGGTTGTTAGTTACTAAGTACCTCATCGTGGTTCTCAGATTCCGCCAATCTAGCTCTCTTCACAGCACGTCGTGACATCGAAGAGCGAGGTCCATTGCGTCGTGATGGTCCAGCGCCATTCGTTCCGTTGTTCCTTGCACGGCTCCCTCGTCGTTCAGCACCTACAAGCAAGACGGTGGTGATCATATCTCCATTAATAGAAAAGTACGAAAAAATCCAAAACGTACGCGATCGATTGTTCGTTTCACCAAGGAATTCGCTCAGTTCAATCATCTCTCTCATTGGGAAGCTAAATAATATTATTTGGGAAGTTATCAAAAGAAAACCTGAGCAACCCCATACTTGTCCCAGTCATGATCTTCGTTTTCACGATCTGTCTCCTCTTCGGCATTT
This sequence comes from Ancylostoma caninum, assembly GCA_037903475.1. NCBI lineage: Eukaryota > Metazoa > Nematoda > Chromadorea > Rhabditida > Ancylostomatidae > Ancylostoma > Ancylostoma caninum. The sequence goes on along the minus strand of JBAJFG010000639.1, from coordinate 334,773 downwards.
CCTCCAGCTTCGTTTGCGCTCGCTTCCTCCCCATCGTTACCACCCTCTTGTTCTCCCTGAGTGACGTCCTCACCATGGTTATTTTGTTCCTGAAAAACAATCTGGCTAGGAATTCCCATCGCTGTAAGAAATAGCAGCACACCTCAGTAGTTAGTTCCTCTTCCAACAAATCCATAGGTTCAGCCTCAGGAGCAGTGGCAGCCTCCGAAGATGCACTTGTTTCCTTAGGAGAAGTTTCGTTTCCTTCTTCAGCATGGTTAGCTCCATTATTCGTCGATTCAGCTAGGTGTTCAGCACCGTTGTTTTCAGCACGGTGATCAGCACCACTGTCTTCAGCAGGGTGATCAGCACCATTGTCTTCAGCAGGGTGATCAGCACCATTGTTTTCAGTGAGGTCTTCAGCATGTTCCTGAGCATCTGCGTTCCAGGACGAATCGCTTGACGAATCATCATTGGATGATTCGGATTCCACGTGTTCATTCTCACGAGCGCGACGACGACGCATTCGAGCTTCTACGCGGTCCCTCTCGAAGCCAAGGATAGCGTTCAGCCATTGCAGGCCCATTCTGAACCAACTTTTGGTGAAATAGTTTCCAGCTAATAGATTGAAACACATGATGAATACAGTACCTTCGCTTTTTTCGTAAAAAAATAACGCCACCTCGTGGGGAAAAGAATTCACAACGCCTCTATAGGAACTTGCCTACGAGGGAAGGATATCTGGGGAGGAAATAAGGTGGATCTAGTCATTCGTCACAACATGTATTCTATGATATGTAGCTTATTACTCTGATCTCGATAGTGTTTTTATTATCTGTAAGGAATTACGTGGTAACGATTTTGGCTTGCCCAAAGTAAGAATTTCGTCTTCGACATATATTGTGTCAGATGATCTCGTGAAACTGTGAATTTGGAAAAGAACCGATTAATTTCAGTTAGATAGTCAGTTTAAAATAGTTTCTGCGGTGAATATGGCGGAATATAGCGGTAAATCTGGCGGAATATATCTAGAAAGTCAAACTTGGCTGCAGGGTGAGTTAGAATCATGTTATACAACTCCTCGCAGAGAGCATCGCAGGAGTTAAAGGAAAAGAATTACATATTTAACTGCATATGACAGCAAATAGCGAGAATAACCAAACCCCTCCCCATCCCTCCCCCTACGTATCCTTCCCTGCCAGCTACATGTCGACCACTCTGTACTTCTTGTGTTAAATGTGAGCGTAATAGAGATGAACTAACCTGTCCTCATCCCCAAGTTCTTCGTCGTCAGAGGGTGGCCCTTCGTCGGCAAAGACGAACATCCCTGCTCCGACTTCAACATCGCGATTGTTTTCATCACGACGTTCGTTGTCGCCACCCTCTCTATGCTCCGTTTCGTTCGCCTGCTCGCCATCTCTCTGCTCATCGTGGTTTCTAAGGACAAATAGTGTGCGAAGTCAGATAAGTGAAATCAGAGTAGGTGCACATCCCTTTGGTAGAATTAGAAAAGTATTGAATCCCACTAAAATCGACTTCGGTTCAGAGAAAATAAGCCAGTAATTCATCTAGATACGAAAGCCTGCAAACATTGTCTAGGACAGTAAATTCTAAATATGTTGCACGAGCAGATTTCTACAGCTCCTGTGAGTGAAGCAATTGCGTTATGCGTGGTATAATGGGATGCACGAAAGGGAGTTCTTCAAGAGGGCCAGGTCAGCATGTGCGTAATACAACCAGAAAAGTGAGTCATTTGGAAGAGCACACCTGTCCTCACGAGCCCTTCGATCATAAGCTTCCAGTCGAATACGAGCAGCTCCAAGATTCCGGAACAACTCAACGCGAATCGGATGGCGGATGATGCTGAGCTCTCTACGCCGCTGGCCCTCTGCCATCTCAGCATCAGCGTCGGGATGAGACGACGCATCATCAGATCTATGGATCTAATCGTTGTCAAGGAACTGTTCCACATCGAAAGCTACTTTTTCAACCCTTCCAAACAACAGTCATCAATATTTCTTGGTGATGGAGCAATTTTCTTGTTCAGAATTGTACTTCTAAGGCTGGATCTATAGAGTTTCGCATTGGAAAGAGGAAAAAAACTTAGTTATAGGGATGAGCAAAGGGGATAGGACTAAATGATGCCCCTAATTGTAACCATAAAAGCTTGAGTATTTTACTGCTGATCAAGACAGCACAGGCCATTTTACAATTATCTTTCTTTTGCCCTCAGTTACCAGTTGTTACCTTGTTTCGTGCACTATAAAATCAGCTCCTCATCAGTGCTGCAAAGACATACTGGCACAATGCAAGGTTTGAAATAGGAGTTGAGCGTCAAAAAATCTTCTAATTACAAAGCTACACACAAAAGCGGATCAACCCATGAAAAATTGAGAACAAGGGCCTTAACATCTTCAAAAGCTATCATGAAGAAGTATGTTAAAGGAGGAACAATGAATTAGTTGGAAACTGTAGCCGCTAAATGTGAATCACAGTTGTCTGCATTGTTTAGCATTTACTGAATATATTAAAGGCTGCAGGCAACAATGCAACACGACATTTGTCATGTAATGCACAACGCTGGGAACGAAGCAGCCAGATTGAATTCAAACAAAAAAAGATTGAAGAATAAAAAAAACGAGAGGAAAACTGCACGCAAAAAAAAGAATTTAAGGGAAGCAAGGAAGAGAAACAGAAGAACGAGGCTAGCATGTGGGTATAAGGCTAGAAGGTAGGCCTCTCCCTCATGATACACTATGTTTTATGTCCCTCCTTATTTTCTGGCATTGCATAACAAATGAACATTCCTTTTTTTTTTTTTGAAATTCAGTAAGCAAAGGTCACATTATTCATAGTTCCCTCCATTTTTGATGCTGACTTTTGGTCTAAAAGTGTTGTCGCTGTTATTCAGTAAGTTTTGGTTTATTCGCTGCTTCACTTCGTAACCGCAAAGCAGCGCCGCTGCGACGTGCTTTCGTTATAGTCCTGGCAACTACTTACACAAACATCTTAAAGAACTTAAAGCAAGTATGATCCACTTGGTACCAGTCAGGACTATACGTGCCAGCGTATTACCGTACTGAAACCCCGTCGCTGCAGTCCTGCTTCACGGTAGGCGGTAGAGGAAGCCAAAATAGATCAAAATGACAGTTAGTATTTGTAGTTCCCTCCCTTCCTCTGACGGTAATGCTCACTCGGCTATCAATCTGATAGCTTTAAGAACTCTAAAGCAAACGCTAAAGAAGCTGTCCAAGCATGTTACCGGGATCGCACGATCGGAGTTTACTGATCGAATCGCATGTCATCAAAACAAGAGTAGTTGACCGGTCACATTTGTCTCCTGTCAAAGATGTGAGAAAAAACGCATATATGCATGGCTCATTGAAGTTTGTGAATTAAATATCGGAATTTCGAGAATGAAACAACAACGGCGGCCATCCGGTTAAGTTATGTCAACATCTTACTATGAAATAGGATTCGCGACCACATAAGCTGATCAATTTGAAAGCCATTTGCCAGAAACCAAATATAGGTAGAAGCCAAAGCAGCAACCAACTAATGCGACTAGTGCCGAGTGACCCAAAATCAATCTTCAAAATGAGTAATCGATTCACGTACCCGAGAACACCCTCTGTATTGACAATACTGCGCATGAACACAGGGTAGCTCTCCAAAACCTTCTTGCGGAGGCTCTCACGAATCACATTTCTACAGTGATCTGCCAAGGACGGAGGTCTGGAAGGAGAGTACTAGGGAAATAATACTGTCGCTGAAAAGTGCAGGAACCAAGAATTACGAAAACAAACCTCACTAAGCAGGGAAGACAATCGGAGCGGTCTTCCGGTTTTGGTGGGAGTAAGTCGGCAAATTGACATGCCATCAAAACTTCGGATGTATATGCACTTTCAGCGGTTCGAGTGTACGCGGTCAACTGGAACAGAGACTGACTACACCACTTCACCAAGCGCTAATGCAGGAATCTTACGCTATTTCTGAAGGGAACTATAAGTTTTCCGCCAATTTCCAGTAGCTTGATGAGATGAGCAACTGTCTGCAAGTCAGTAACAGCAGCCCCGCAATACACACGGTCATAGAAGTGTGAAGAATGAGACATTTCCTGAGCGAGGCCATTGCCGTGGAAAAATCTGGAAGCGCACGATCATCACATTTTTTTCGGAGCAATGGATGGAGTGTATTCAATGTACTTACGCCGGCTTAGCCCAATTGAATGCGCTGACTTCAGGTAGCAGTATGGTTTCTGCCAATCTCTCTTCCGCGAACTTGATTAAGTTCTCATGTATCTCAACTCCATGGTTTATTCCGGTTCCACCTAAAAGTGGTGATGTTATCACTGGACGTGAAAAACGGCCAAAGTTCTCAAGAATAGGAACACTTTAAAGGCAAACACTAAATCTACTTCAAAATATCGTAAGCCAATGTGATCTCTCTTTAACCTTTGATAAACAGAAAGAGATTGAATTCTCTTCACTCATTGAAGGTAAATTAGTGGAACCAAACTACCTCATGTCGCAACGCTTTCTACAAGCATGAAATACGATTGAAGCATAATGAATTCCATTCAAAAACATTTCGATCGATTTTGATGAAAGCTAGATACAGAAAACTATGATGCAACAGGCAAGTCTTCACAACAATGAAACCTCGACAGTAATTTCGTCCTTCCTCTAAAACTATATTTTTGAATAAGTAAACAACGTGACAAGGAAATATGAGCAGAAGCCTGTTAGGATAACACAGGATCTCGCAGACCTAAGAAAGTTTTGCAACTCTGTCAAATACTGGTATTTTCACATACAGCAAGTGCAATTGGAATCTGCGAACACTAGTCGATCTCATGAATACATGTTTAGTGTCTCGATCTCGATAATATTCAAGATCTAAACAGGTGGTAATTGCTATGAAACCTGTTATGACACTGCCCTGATAATGAGCAGCTACGAACCCGAACAGATTTAGATTTTAATTCATTGCACGTGCAATGCACATGAAGAATATTAAAAAAGGAACAAAAAAGCAGACGAGTTCTTCGATAAAACTACAAAATTTTAAAGAGCAATAAGACGAACGGAAATCAGAAGTCACATCCAAGTAACGGTGATGCTGTGAATAATGAGGTATATTATTTTTTTTAATGCTACCAACAAGAGGTTTGAGATAATTTCCCCAATTTAGCATACTCGAGCCCGGCTCTGTGTGCGAAAAAAAAATTTCCTGCACATTGATTTAGGCTTGCGCAAGCAAAGTTTGACTTTGGTTACTCTGGTAATAGAAGGTAGAAGTGGTACTACTAGTGAACAAAAATTGGGTTTGCGTCCCACAGTTTTTCTACTGAAATTAGCGGTAGAGTGTAAGCAGGCCGCATGGAGGTGCAGTAGGTGCAGTTCCACAAAATGCGGAACACATACTGTTTCTTGGTTTTCCAGTGAACTTCAGGGTTGAAAAGTAACTGGCACATGGAAAACCAATCTACGGTCTACCTCCCGCCGTATTGCCTCTCTTTGTCGGCTATTATATCAAACAACGTTAACGGCCAAAACCCGCAGATTTTGCCTTCAGTGCATCTGTTTCCCCTGAAATTGTCGGACCTCAGAGACGTGGAGCAACCACTAACAATACAATCCCCCACCCATCCTTTTTGTCCTTTAATTTAAACATTATTGATTCTTTACAGAAAAGTGCTCAGCCACATTATGACTTAAAAATCACATAAAGAAAGAGCTGGCGATGTTTGTCTGCGACGAAATTGGGTCTGGTTCCTCATAGAATACCATATGATAAAATACCAGAAATCCAGAGAAAGGATTCCAAGAACAATGGACGTCAATGGCGTTGGCCCATCTGCGGCCTCGAGAAGGACGTTGCGCACCCGCGCCGCGTGCACTGTAACCTATGTATTCTGTGCTGTTATGCAATTTCCAGCAGCTTTTCAACCCCATCTTAAAGGCATGGTCCGGTCAAAATCCTGAGCACCCAGGCTTCTTGCTCTCTGGAGTCCGAACCTTATGTGTAGCACGTACCTCAAGTTTGAGACCTCGCTATAAGCTCTATCGCTAGATGTGGGACAAAATGTCAGAGGATTACAGTAGCCGTGGGAAAAAGCGCTCCAACCACAAAGGCTGCGCGAGTGCATAGTTAACAACGATGGACGCTCAGACATATACAGCCAAACGAACACATCATTAAACCTTGCCCACCCCATCAAGCGGACCACTGGTCGTTTGAATATGAATTTTTTCCTACGAAGCCACTACAGACAGTATGTAGGGCGCGCCGTATAACGTCATTTGAAAGCACGGACGCCGCAAACCAGCAAGCGCAGCACCAAAACTAATCTACGGAAAGCGTTTGTTGTGGGACTTTTTCTGGAATTTTTCTGTAGTTCTCGTCCAAGGCGTTGACGTGGGCTACGAATCCAATTGAAATTCGGGAGATGGAATTTTGCCCGGACCTTGCCTTTAAGGATTTCCGAACAAATCGGGAAGAAAAGACCCCAGAAATAGCATTTCGACGGCGACGACACCGATTCCGGCGAGCGCGGTGCGGTCGCGCTGCGTCCTTCTCGAGGCCGCGAATGGGCCACCGCCATTGCCGTCCACTGTAACTTCAACACGACAAACATCCAGCCCAGTACCGAAAGAGATTAACACGAATTTTTGCTTTTTTTCCAGAGCTTCACCTGAATACCTACTATTTCACAACAAACAAGTATCCTTGGTACCGAACTACTGCCCTCAGACAATTGCAGGGTACCTGACGAAAATACTTGCTGTTTCGAAGAATTCCTTCAATCAATAAAGGCATCCGCATTTTCGAGGTCAGTTTTTCATAGACTGAATAGTTTTACTGAAAAGGAAGCGAACTAACCAATGAGAAACCCTGCGGCAGTGCTAAGCCATCCGGTACCGGATCCAATATTGAGAAAAGCATGTCCCGCACGTAGATCTAGCTTCTCCAGAACTGTAGCGTACATACTTGGCGCCGATATGTGCAACTTTCCTGGAGTCCAGTCGCCATTTGCTTCAGCTGGCACCTGCAATAAGTGAATAAAGTGTTCGAATTGGCACTAAACCACTACTTAGGTGCCACGAATTAGCTTCAGAAAACAATAGTTGGTTCACATCACCTGCAATTCTCACCAAGGATTTTACCTGTAGGAAGTATAGCTCGCATTTAACAAAATGTTTGTGGAGTTTTTTTGGCATATGACAGCCAGTCTCAAATGTTTTCAACAGTGAAAACACACCTTGAATGGATTGTCACGATAGGCTTCATCAATATATTCACTCGGGAAAAATCGACCTCTGTCAACAAGTCTGAAAAAGTCATTGATTGACAGTTGAAAGAGATGCTCAAGGGGCATACCACTGACCTGAAAACTAGTTCCACCTCTTTTGATACAATTTGTCCGTGTTTGACTAGATTATCGGTTAAATCATCGTTGTCTCTACTGGCAGCTACTCCCATAACCTTTAAATTAAGCGATGAAATGAGGAAATCGTGGACATCAGTAAGAGGAGAAGTCAAACAAGAAGTTGAGACATGTGCGATCTCAACAGGGCCTGACAAATGGCATTTGCTCCCTCAGTCATGAGACGGGCTCCCTCACGCATAGAAATCAGACGTCTATTCTGTGTGGTGGACGCAGTTGCACAACGTCTATTTTGCTCGTGAAAGTGCACGCGGCTGCAAGAGGCTGGCGTGTTGTTTGTTTGCACTTTGCGGTTACACAGGAAATCCAGTGAATGGGTCCTGTATGGAGTAGAAAGGACCCCCTATAAGGATTCAAGTCTGTGAAATCCACAAATGGGTTTCGCTCATAGTTGGAGAAGTCATTCTCAGGTGACTCCAGCGGTCGAGACCTGCACGCACGCGCCGCAACCCATGCGTGCGAAGCGGCACTCTAACTGTCTGCGTATCCACGCATCTCAGTGGCATCACAGTTCTTCTTCTCCTTGCGCTAAAATGTTCCACTAGGTAGTGAGGCGCGTGCGAGCGTTTCTCAACTATAAAGCTGTTAGAGAGACGAGTTCAGACCCATCCCTGTAAGAGATTTCGCATAAAAATTGTGAGGTAGGCAGTTCTAAGCAATTCAAATCTGCATGACAGAAGGTTCAAAGCAGAAACAATAGATAATCCTCTGAGACCATGAGGACTAGTTCTCGCCGGCTCTCATTGAGAGCATGAGGACAAGTCCTCGCCGGCTCTCATTCAGCAAAAATGGAGGATTTTTGAACTACAGGAGATCACAGCGAGAACAGGGACGCTGCAGAGATGAGAGAAAATGTAGGAAATGAAAGGGAGAGTAAGGGGAGAATCGAAGGGATGGGATGGGATGATTAAAGGAAGAGTCGAGGGGATAGATCATAAGCTAGTGAGAGTAGTGGAAAAAATAGAAGATATCCTCTATTTTAATCATCCCATCCCATCCCTTCGATTCTCCCCTTACTCTCCCTTTCATTTCCTACATTTTCTCTCATCTCTGCAGCGTCCCTGTTCTCGCTGTGATCTCCTTCTTTTCTTCGTACACTCCAGTCACTCCAACCTAGAGAGCGATGTGGAAAAAACTGCATGCCACAATGCTGACCCGCATGGCCAGGAATAAAGTTTCTGATTTTACATTGAATAATTGAAAATAAATACACAAAAAACCATAAAGACAATACAAAGTTTTTAACTATTTCACAAGGTACCTCCAGAAAAGTTTGGGAACCATCCTCTGGGCCAATCCACTTCACTTTTCAGTAACCCTCTAGATGTACGCAATATTCGCTGCCTCTCATTTTTCCATGTAAATGTTGGGAGCTGGGAATGCTGTCAGAGGAACTCTCCGTTCAGCTTCTCTACCCGCAGCTACAACTTAGAAGCTAGCCTACAGACGTCCGACTCCTAGATAATGCTGTATTATTCACAATTGACAAAAGACATCAGAATCTCTGAATCCTGGACGCCAATCCGAAATTCTTCTTAACCTGTTGTGTCAATTCTAGGCGTCTGAGTTCACGGCATGCCATGTAGTTTGAGGTAACACATCTTGCATTCGAAAAGCATTTGGTCACACCTCTGGCAAAGGAGTAGAGGACACTGAAAGCTTCCGCAGTCTCTGCTCTGTTTCTTCTGCTACAGAAGAAACAGATCTACTCATTTTTCTCTAAACTTTGCGTACTTTCTACAGGAGTGACGTGTTCACAATTCCTTTTGGATTTTTAAAAGTTCAATTAATACTTGAATCCCAATAGATTTTGATCGTGCACTTGCCACAACTAAATAGACACTTCTACTGATGTGTTAGGCGAGAAATTTTCCTATAGCCACAATATTCATGTCAGACATGTTCAAAGGTAGTTCAGAACCGCTCACCGCGTCGCATCATATGCGTCTTAACACTCTGCCTGTCTGCGCATCTGCACATTACTGTGCACCACTGTAGCACTGCGGATTTCGACTGCTGGCGTCTTTTACAACTGTTGAAAAACAGCTGCCGTAGACGCACTGTGTTTTCAACTCTGCCGGTGATGACCATGCAAAACCAGGTACTAGAAGTCACTTCTTGTTGTGGACGAGCCATGTACTACAGAGAACTCCAAACGGACGCAGTCAAGAGTCAGGACCGTGGCGCGGCTCTCTTAGGCAGAGTCACGGGGGCTCAGCATAGTGTGCGCCTGCGTCTCTGCCGATGAGAGCCGCGCCGCGATCTCGACTCTTGTCTGCGTACGTTTGGAGATTCCTATATGTCATGAATCTCTCCTACCCCAAAATAGCCACTGACGTCTTCAAAATTTGGACTTTCCTGTTAATTTCTGCACTCAACTAAGGCTTCCTTCGAGAAAGTGTCCAGAACAGGGTATGACCTCTTATCGCCAGCACCTACAAATAGCTCAGCGATAAGAGAGTGGTTCTGCTAACGGGGACGTTAGATAACAACAGTGGGCTGCGGGCGGGTTTTATGCCAATCAGCAGAGTGACCACTATGTGCTCAGAATCCCTGGGGTGAGTTGCAAACAAGGATTGGGCCAGACAACTTGCAAACAAACTTTTAAGTAGCAAAACCTTGCAAGCAAGTCTGGTGTTATCGCCACCCTGGCAAATTAGTCTCGAACAAGCTTTTTATCCTGCAACTAATATTTTACTAGAAAGTGGCAAAAACAACTATTTCACCAGCTTTGCGGTGATAATTATCATACTCATTCGTTATCAGTCAAACCCCAAAAGCACGATGAAGGGACATCTGTTGCCAGCTATGAAAAAAAACCTAAGAAATGATTACTTTGATATTAAATACTTCATAAAGTGCGCCGCTCACTGTGAACCACCAACCAAACGTCGCTCCAGTTTACAGAGATGGTGGTAGAGAGAGAGGGATGCTCTCTTGGCATTCATCGCTTATGTTCTACTGCGTTTCCGCACTCACGGAATCCCTCAACCTTTTCGGGAAGGTCTGTAGAGAGATACAGAGAGTGCATCAACAACAGCTCGTCCACTGTTCGCCATTGTTCAAAACTCCTATGCAATGGCTTCTCCGGTGGGTCATGATTTCCGGTTCTTCTCCATCAATTGCGGTACTTTGACGACTCTTCCTCCACAAATGGAGGTGCAGTAGAATGAGCCCGCTCGCACGCAGCATATCACCCATTTGGAAAAGAGTTCTATTGGTGACAAAGATACAGTGGACGTCAATGGCGGTGGCCCATCCTGGCCTCGAGAAGGACGCAGCGCAACCGCAGCGAGCAGGCCGGGATCAGTGTCATCTGCTGCCGGAGTGCTATTTCCAGTCTCTCTCTCCCCGATTTGGTCGGATAGCAAAGGTGCTTGATATAGCATAACAGCAGCAGAAAACATCGGTTACGACGCGTCTTCTCGAGGCCGCAGATGGACCACCGCCATTGACGCCCATTGTAGACGGGTATGGACGAGCTCACCTCCCGCAGTTCCACAGTGATCGTACACGTACGAGCGGGTCCACTCCACAGAAATGTTCAGACTAGTCCTAGATCAACAATCACGCATTCTTGGAGTGTTACCTACATAGTATTGGACTTTGCTTCTGTGCCACACAGGTTGTTATATGTGCCCTTTTATATCTTTACACCTACATAACTGTAGGAATTTAAACAGGAATTATAAAAAAACCACTCAAGCTGCCCCTTGATTGAAAATAATATCTACACCTCATTTCAAAGACGAAAACTCACCCAAATGTTGAACGTTTGTGTTAGCGCGTATCAACATGAGCTTACCAGTGATGCGGCGCGGTCTCCATTGCGAGTTATGCAAGAACTATTAACCACCACTATACAGGAAGCTCAGTTGGGTTTACTGTTACTGGTTTCCAGTTGGTTTTTTTTTTCGCACAACCTGTTTGAACAGGTTAGAACAGGAAGCTACAGAATGAAACGAGAGTGAGAAGGGTGGCATCAATGAAATGTGTGGAGGCGCAGACAATCAGACGGCTGTGTTGCATCCGGTAAAGCGAGTGCGAGTGAGCCTCACTGGAGTCTGCTACGTCTGTGGAGGATTATAGTGCTGCATTACTTATGTAAAAGCTCTTTATTCTATTTTGAAGTCTCTCTAGTGCTCTGCAACTAGAAAAAGACACATAAAACATCTCTCAGAAGTTTGGATGCTATGAACGACGGCTTTTTTCTCGGACGCCAAAGTGCATCTGCGTTCTGCAACAATGCTTTAAAACACGTCTCACATGACTGCCTAAAGGTCGAAGCGTCTCACTGGTCACTTTGATTGCTCTCCTCCCAACTTTATTTACCTGCGATAAGCTATTTCATGCAGTAAACATCACCACTCGAAGCGGAACCCATCAATTAGCCTCCAACACCCGTCTCAACCGCTAAAATTCACGTGTTTTCCGCGAAATCGACGTGGTTCGCCGCGCGGCGAGCATCGCGCGGCGTCGCGACGCTGGCACGAATCCAAATTTGCGAAATGCCGTCCGTTTCTCACGCAGATGTCGCAAAAACGTCGTGACGCCGATTCTTTGTTTGTGTTTCTCCCTTGTTTCTTACACTTCACCTCTTCAGGGGTACAGCCGATCGTTCTAGTGAGTGGGAATGGCTAAAACATACGACTATCTATTTAAGGTATGTTTTTATCTCTTCAGTTTCAGATTTTCATTTTTCTTCGTTTTTTTTTACGTTGATTTCATGCAAAGAGCACGTTCTTTCCATTTAAAGTGTCTATACTTCCGTTGAAATGCCGCGAATATTGTCGGGTTTAGCTGCTACTTATTGGAGACAGTGGTGTTGGCAAAACATGCGTCCTCTTTCGATTCTCGGATGACTCTTTCAATAATTCTTTCATATCCACTATCGGTAATGTTTTATTTACTCATTTCATATCTAGAAATACTCCCTATGGCGTTCGTTTTAGGTATCGACTTCAAAATTAGGACAATTGACCTTGACGGGAAGAAGATCAAGCTACAGATATGGTTCGTTCACTCTTGATTGCATGCACTTTCAGTTCTTCATTATTTCTTTATTTATTTATCTGTTAACCAAGATGTGTTCCATAATCCATAGATGCACCTCATTGTGATGAACGAACTTGCAAGAGGAAAGATAACAAAAAAAAAAGGATCAGCAGCTATAACCTGTAGAAGATTTAATGAGTCCTATTTTGGCACATTGGTTGCATTAATAAGTTCCCAAAAGTTTCTTTGAGTTTGACTGCAGATGTAATGGTGAACGAATGACCTCTTTGTCGAAGTTAATTCATCACTATTTGACTAGTTCTGCTCCAATTCCGACGAGAAATTTTTTGCCCAAACTTCCCCTACGGGGGTTATTTGAGGCGCTGAACACGAAAATGGTATCCTTTTTTTTTACCGTGACTCCGTTTTTGTAGGGTTTTGGTGCATATATTGCAGATATTGTATCTCACAGAATCCTCTCAAATTTTGCATAGAGAGGTATTTCAGGCGCTGGTCACAATTATCGGCATTATTTTGCATACCACCCTCGTTTTTTTCCCGAAATCGGCACCTTCTCTAAATTTCCTGCCGTATGCCCACCGTATCTCTACGAAATTGGGGTTGCGGTGTAAAACGGATAGATATTGGTGCTCAGCACCTTATTTAACATTCTGAAGGCGAAGTTATTGAACCTGGAAAATTTGGGGCAGAATTAGCCGAATAATGCCGTTACTTCTGCAAGCTACAAAGTAATCCATTGGTTGGGTAGAACATTACCGGGTGATGCCAACAGGCTGCAAGGTTGGAGACCTTTGAGGTAATCATATTTATCAGATCATTTATTTTCTTTTTACAACCATCTTCACATAGAAGGTTTGTCTATTTAGCATAAACTAGTTTGCTTTGAATCTCGAATAAGTTAGTTAATGCTGTTCAGGGACACTGCCGGTCAGGAGCGATTCCGAACGATCACCACAGCTTATTACCGTGGTGCTATGGTATGCCTCTTCTTCTGAATGTTACAATACCGAACATTATCAAGTGTTTAGGGAATTATGTTGGTGTACGATATCACGAATGAGAAGTCTTTTGACAACATCAAGAACTGGATCCGAAATATCGAAGAACATGCTTCTCAAGTCAGAAATTCTCTACTTCTTTCTCTTTTGGATCTTATTTTCCTTATTTTGCCATTGTGCTAGAAACCCTGCACTACACCTCTCTTTTCAGGATGTCGAGCGAATGATTATAGGTAACAAGTGTGATGCTGAAGACAAACGACAAGTGTCAAGGGAGAGGGGTCAACAGGTGAATTGCTTCATATTGCTGTTTTTCTGGCATTCTTTGTTTATCTAAATTGCTCTGATTGCATTATGAGCAAAGATATTGATTACAGCTCGCTATCGAATATGGCACGAAGTTTATGGAAACTTCCGCGAAGGCAAATTTAAATGTGGAGGAGGCCTTCTTCAGTTTAGCAAGAGATATTAAGGTCAAAATGGAACGAGGCCAAGCCCACTCTATTTCTCAGTCAGGTATTTCATTTTCAAATTTGGTGAAGTTAAAGCTGGCTTTATATGAGATTTTACGCCACAACATATCCGTATAGTTTAGTGAATAGCAAAAGTTTCTCTGCCAGATTAGTGATACACAAACCATAGAATTGGTAATCTCTACTCTGTTCATTATCCTTGGGTCTGATTATGATATTTTTTAAAATCATTTTTGACTCTTATTACGCTAGGATTTGAAGGGCTACGGTCCAGCTGCAAGTCAGTAGTTGTGCGAACTTCCTACGGAGTTCATTTTACATTTTTCCTTTGGTTTGTTTCCTTGCGGGGTGAGCCTCCTGCATTTGTCATTCTCAAATACAGCTGTCATTTGTGTTCGTTTTTTATTTTACTTCCATCACTATTCCATATTGCTTTTTTCTTAATTTCACTTGTTTGTGATTTAATTTTACTTGTTTGTGATCACCTCTTTCCTTGTAGCCAAATTATTACCCTGATTGCTGGGGCTTCGCTAGGCTGTTCAGTTTACCTACTTCCTCTACCATTTTCGTATCGAATTTGAAAATTTTTAAGTGAGGCAGATTGTTCTTTTTTTCCGGTAGTATCATCTAGAGAGCGTTTTTTTTTCTCGATTTTTTTAAGATCAACTCTTGGGCAGCCATCAGTTTCCAGCAGCGGAAAAAAATGTAGATTGAAAGTTTTGTGAATTGAGCATCCAAACAGTCGAGCATGCACATCCTTTTCCTTCCCGTGCTCTTCATCTTTCCTATATCCACGCCATTTTCATTGTTCGAGTCTTTCGAATCAGATTGGCTCACATTTTTTCCTTATTGCTGATTTTCTGCGACATAGAATGAATTAGGACAGATCTATCACGGATTCTCAGTGGTGGTGACCAACAGATTTGAATATGAGAGATCTAAGCCATCACGGATCGCATTTATCCAGTTGCTTCAACTTACATCTGCAGCACTTGGTTCTTGGCTCGAAATACACATGTGACAGATTCCTTGAAGGCAGACGTTTTCACCCGTCAGTTTCACCCATCATTCTTGAAACTTTCGAAAGATTGTTGAATGCATTTGTGGGAGATATTTCCCACCATTGCTGGGTACGTTAAGTCGTTATGTGCACATCGCTGTGGGGACATTGGTATCTCACTCTTTAACCCACTTTGGTACGCATTAGTCCAAACGTTGACCTTATAACGTTTAAGGATAATGTGGGTTAACGAGTGATGGCGGGCTGAACATGCTGTGCAATAGTGATTGACTTTCCCTGCATGTTTATGCTTCACAAATAAGTATCTTTTAGAGTAACAGCTGACCTAAGTCCTTGTTCCTAGTACAGCCCCTTGACTGACTCATAAGTAACCATCGGTGAAAAACGTCATTGTGGGAAGTGGTGGAAGTAAGGAGCGTTCAGAAAACTTCTTTTCCAGTGGTTCTCAACTAAATTTCTGCCTTTTTCATTTTTGAAATCTAGTCCTTTCCGTAGTTGTTTTCTATTACAAACGAGAATGTTGTTTCAAGAACGTTCCTATCGAAGCCATGCAGCGTTAGCACTGTATTTTCTAACTTTCTTCCTATATCTCAAAGGTACAGAGCACCAAATATTTAATATTTACGTACGAGTTATGATCTTTTCTTTGTTGTTGCGGATCCATAGAAGAAAAGGACAATTCACGGTTCCGATTTATTATTAGAGAAGACGCTATTTGGACTTCACTGGCACTTATTTAATGAATGTGAGGAAATTGCTCATTTAATCACTGAGCATCATACGGAAATAGCACCCCTCAGTAGTTATGTATCTCGTCACGTTTTAATAAAATATCGTTGCTTCAACATTTCAATTGCCACTATATTAAGAAAGTTTTTTCTCCATGTAGAACAAAGCGGAATAAAAGACGTTTGACTACTTTGAATTCAAGGTTACCCTGTAACATTTGAAAACGTGTACTGTTTCAGGTCGTGTCAACATTGGTGGCCAAAACCAACCCAAGAAGGGTTTCTTCAGCGGTTGGAGCTGCACTGTTCTTTAGAACATCTGTCTTTCTTCTTTGTTTTTTTTTAACCATTACTTGTTCCAACCCTAAAGCGTGTCCAGAGTTCTTTTTTATAATATGAGAAAAGCCGGTTGATTGTACATTTAAAGAATATGGAATGGGTTAAGCATACTTTGAGCGATTTTTGCTCCTTTTCTTAGAGTTCGGTTGAAAATCCCGGTCGAGTCGGGATAACCCTGTATGTAAGTACTGCTCGAGGCTATCATTTTTACTCAGACTTTGCGCTACCCTGCACTATTAGTTAGCTAAAATTCGAGTAGTAGGTTTTATTGCTTGTTCAGTTCGAGAGATTTTTCGATTTATAGACTGGTCTCTAAGATAATGGCCAGCGTAGCATATTCCACGCACATCAAAGTGACTCCGGCTCGAGTGGTCAGCAAGTGCTATCCGGCCTTTGCTCATCTAGGGACTATTTTTGTTTTCCTAGAAGAGTTCACCTAATCGCCTTCTGCTTAGCTTATTGAGTTGAATTTCTCATCTTCTGTTCCAGATGTAGATGATTTTTTCATCGGTGCGCAATGTGAATAAATAATTTAAATTTGTGTTGACTTATGTTTCCTTTTCCTCGGTTAGATTCCGCACTGTTATGTTATCATTCAAACATGTCTTGTATGATAACAACACTCCTACTGTCATGTGAATTGCACTGCCGCGAATGCCAACTTGATGTTGCATTGTATGGGCTTTCGCTCCGCTTTTAAATATCTGCTTAGAGAATCTCATGTGCATTATGATAGCAATACAGTGTCTGTGGGAGTCATCAGGCTGTATTTGTAGCTTTCATAATTTGTATAGTAGACGCCGATGGCGCTGGTCCATCCGTGGCCTTGAGAAGAACTCCGCGGAAATGGAACCGATGTCTTCCGCTGCTGTTATGGCCATTTATAGCAGATCTCTGTCAATTTTAAGGATTTTCGACCAAATCGGGAAGGAAAGCACCTGGAAGTAGCATTCTAGAAGCGGCAGACGACATCAGTACCGGCGCGCGCGGCGCGGTTGCGTGGCGTACTTCTCGAGGCCGCGGAAGGACCACTTCCATCGACGCTTACTCTACTGTGAAAGTAGTCCAAGAAAAAGATGTGATACCTCAGCATATGAGCCACCACCATGGACGTCCACTGTAAAAACTTTACAATGCTCTCATAATTATACTAACTGTAGTACGATTCGAAAGATTTTTGGGATATTCGAGACATGAATATTGGTTGTGGAATATTCTAAAACCGGAGAAATTTCGGATACCGTCTGTCTAGGAATAACTGATGAATTGTTAGTGCTGCTCCATAGACTCACGGCCGAGAGGCGGGCAGGACCCGAACGAAAGATGCGGTGAGAGTTACGAGAGTGTCCATTAGGTCCCGGCAGGCTATAAGTTGTGGAATCAATGTATTAGAAGAGAAATCTTTACATTCTGCTGAAGAGCAGCTCGCATCCCCATATGGAAGGATGGGCACATATAGTCCATGCGACCGGTGCTTAATATTGGTGGGAGATTGTGGACCGTGGACCGTGACATGGTCGTTTTCAATCAATATCAAGCATGTTTGATAGTACACAAACATATCACTTGCCTTCGGTCTGTAAATGCACTAATATTCACTCCTTTTGAATGTTCCATGACGTACTGACGTCGAGCTGGGGAATTTGAATCGCACTCGCATGGCTAGGCTAAGTTGCGTTGTTGTGCAGGATCGATGATGTACATGTGATGACTAATATGCATTGAAAAAGAGGTTTATGTGACTCATGTGAATTAACGACTCTTCCACATATGTCTGAATAAAAGTTACGCGCACAGGGGCGGGATCCGCTATAGAGACACGAGCGCTTGGCTTGGTTTCTCTGCTGTCTGCCGCAGAAGCAGAGAAACCAGAGCCAGATGCACAGCGCTCGTGTCTCTGCCCAGCAGAGGCGCACCGCGGTCCCGCCCCGTCCGCGTACCTTTGGAGTTCCCGTATGTCTGAATAAAAGTTTACTTTTGAAAGGCAACTTGGATGACAAGGGGGAATTTTGTGGGCTTTTCAAAGGTACATACCTCTGCTATCATTCGCCTTTTCTTTCATTGTGGAACCCACGAACGTTCTTGCGAGGGCGTGGACTTTTCGGATGGTGGAAAATAGTCAAATTCCATAAGCAGAAACTTCCGGGTTTTGCTAGGTAAAGTCCATTCGAATGGTAGTTATTTATGGGGAGACCAGTGGCTGAAATGTGGTTGAGATCCATCAATGTCAAGCATATTTGGTAGTGCACAACCGTATCGCTTGTCCTGAATGTGGGAAATGCACAATAAATCACAGATTTTCGACTGCAAATTGCATGAGTGGCGGGAATTGATGAGGATCCAGTGAGACATGTCAATGCTAAGAGAACTTACAGTTCTTGGATTAGCAGAGAGGGAGTTTCATGGAAATTTCGATTCCACAGAAAGGTACATGGAAAGTTGTAAAATTGGGAAGCTGAGGATGTGTTTGGAACTGATCAGTTTCACTGTTCCCAATTTCAAAGCGCAAGAGGTGATCGCCGGTCGCAGAAACTGCAAATCCAAGAGCGTTTCGCCTTACAGGGAAGAAAAAGTAGCAAACAGGTGCAGTTTCCAATGCGGACATTGCATTTGTGAACGTTGCACGTGTTTCCGTGCAGGACCTATTCACAAATGCTGCCTGTTTGTCAACTTGTTTTTATGACTAGAAAGTTCTATCGATCTAAAGCTATCTCGCTCAGTGCAAAAGTCTTGGGGTGAGAAGGACAGTAGCCTCAAAAGAAAAGGAAAGCAGAAAGGAGGATCAGAGCATTTGAAAGTTGTGAAGAAAAAGATTTTTATGTTATTTGAGTAGGATCTCGCGAGTAGGATTTAGTAATGCTTGTTTGATCATTTGTAAAACTATCACATTTCAACAAAACTCCAAAAGAAAGAAGGACCAGCTTAACAAGATGAAGGACAAAGCAAAAGAAAATCCAACGGGAATATCTAAATGGATTTTTGGAAAGAAACATCCCACAACATTTGTTTGAGGTGTGTGCTACCTCGAGAAATTGCACCTTTCACTGACAACGGCTTCCATTACGAACTCTTTAGATTTTCAGTTTATTTTTGGAAAATCATGAATCTGCCAAGGGATGCTTCTAGATTTTCGGATAATTATTCATACTTTTATCTGCACAGTGTAGATAATAGTAGTCTTCAGCCTTTCGACAGTGTTATTTTAAATCGTAGCTCTTGTAGGAATTTTTCAATGATTTCAAGTGCGCATTCTTACACTTATAAAAAACCTGCTCTCAAAAAAGAAACACTTGTCGCACAAAATAGTCTGACACGGTTTTGTATGCGGGTCTAATTACTTGGCGCCATCGTAGTACCGCATCGGCGAGGAACTTAGGGGAATTTGCGCGCGAAATTGGGCGTTCGTTCGCTAAGGTCACCGTGTTGTTGGTGTTATCACTGCTACTCTACTGGAATATACCATATCCAATGGCTTTGTTACAGAATACCACTGACAATATTCCTGCTGTGGATATCAACCCAGAGTCGGTAAGTCCTCTCTACCACTTTATCACTTTCCAAGGCGCAGATTTCAAATATTTGGAAGCAGTTTTGGTTGAAACTCTCATTGAGAGATAGTGTAATGCTTACCAAGCTAGAATTGTGTGTTCTTCTTTATCTTTTTTTTATTTCTAATGACTTGGTTTTTAGGAAATCATAGAAAAAATGGAAAGTCCGACGAAAGCTGAGTCTGAATCGTTGACAGCTGATGGGAAAGACATGGAATTCACTGCTATGGAAACTGAAGAAAACGCAGACAAAAAGGAGGAGCAAGTTGCCGAAAAAGCCGAGACAGACGTAGGTTTGACTGGATGTGGACAAGTCTCTTTATCAATTCCCTAGTTGTTTTTTTTTCTAGGTCTCTGAAGAACCAGCTAAGGAGCCATCATCTGCTGAGGAGTCTAATGCTAAGGAGGCCACTCCAACTAAAGAAGAAGAGAAATCATCCCCAGCCAAAGCGTCGCCCAAGAAATCGCCTGTGAAAAAGGATAACAAAAAGAAGGAAAACCAAGAGAACGATGAGGAAGCAGCCGAGCAAGAGGAGGATGAGCACGAGGCTGAGATGCAAGAGCAGAAGAAAGGTAAGACATCTCCGGTCATTGGTTTATGTTCGCACAACCAACTATTTTAGTATATTTACAGGTATTTTCGACATGCCGTTGGAGGTAGAGGGTAAACGTGAGCGCCATAAGGTTGAACGTATCTCCATCGGGACCCCTACTGTGAAAAAAGCACCAACGGAAATGAAAATGGGCAATGGCGTCCCTCTCGGAGACATCGCTTACAGTGAGTAGTTTCTTCCAGAGGTGCAAGAAATCTGTTTTTTTTTTAACTGAATAGAATTGATGACGTAGCAGTGGTAGATGCAGGGAGAGGGACTCTTGACCCTCTCATAATTGCTTTACAAAATAGATAATTTTTAATGGGCTTATTTTCAGCTGCTCATTGTTCTCAAGTACCTACTTTTAAATATCCTGAACTTTAATTTTTTTCAAAAACTTTGTAAGGGGAGAAGGCGAGGGAATTTCTTTCTCTCGTCTCCTTCTGTGTCTTCCACTGATATCTAGATACTTAATAGTGATGTTCACTCACTTTTATGACTTCACCTTAGTTCAGATGACCTTTTTTGTTTCAAGCAGTGTGTTTTCAGTCGAGGATCAGTTGAAAAAGCATAGCGCCAATGAGCTGCAAGTAATTCATCGCTTCATTTATGGACACGTTGGAAAGCCAACAATCATACGGAGAGAGATCCGCAGATTTACAGGGTTCGTTTTTTTTTCTAAATTTTCCGGAACTTGGTTTTTTTTTTCATGGAAATCTAGTTTGCATATTTCTTTTGAAAGCGTAACTTCTAAAATGTTCTTAGTCAACTACCCAGATGGTTACTTGTTCATTTAACTAGTAACAACTTCCCCATAGCTATAGAGTTGTTTCTTCATTCAAACATCTGCTGTAAGCATGAAATATTACTGTTGCCATAATATTTGTGTTCAGATTTGCATTTGAAGAAGACACTCCTGAATTCAAACACAAAGTGGCTTATTTGCAAAAGTTGACCATTCAACAGCTGAATATGATGAAGAAGATCTTGGGTCTTCACAGCGGTGGAAATACAAAGGATGCATTGGTACAGTTCCGTTTTTGTCAAGTTTCTCTCCACTCTTGAGAATTTTCCAGATGATTCATCTCAGGTGACAACCATTATGGTGTTTATGATGAAGACAGTTGATCACGAACGCAAAGTTCCCGGTAAGAAGCGAAAGTCGTCGGCGAAGACTCCTACCGCCAAGCGATCGAGAAAATCGAAGGGCTCTGATGAGGTGGGTATCGCTGCGGTTAAAACTGCTTCTATTTGGACATAGAACTGCAGATATAGATGCAGATGTAGATGCAGATTATTCTAATAGAGTAAGCATTTGAAGAGAAACTAGAGGGGAAAATGCGTCTATAGAAGTGCATCGCTTAGCGGCCAGCAATATAGGCCGTTTAGTGCCGCAGTTGTAATTTTATGCACGAGTACTGAATTCTCATGGCTTTTTTTTTCAACAAACTGACTGTATTGTTCAGATTGTTGACGATGATGATGAAGAAGAGGAAGAGGAGGAAAAAGAGAAGGAAAAGTCGAAGGAGAAAACGTCAGGAAAAACACCAAAAAGACCAGCTAGTGCCAGGAAGCCACGAAAGGTGCTTTTCTATTCTTTTAGACTTCTCTTCTTCATCGGAATGAACAGGACATTGTCCACGAACATAAATATGTCTATGTTAATATAGCATTGATAGAATACTTTCTTACTATGCCTAAGATATCTCCTTTGCAATATGCCCAAGAGGAACTGATGCTTAACATAACGATGAGAAGCATTATAGCTCCTTGTTTTTTTAGAAAAAAGAGTCAGAAACCAAGGAAACTTCCCCAAAAACGGACTCGGACAGTGACTCGAGTGAAGCTGCTAAAAAGAAGACAAAAAAGACAACAAAGAAGGTTTGTTATTACATGATCTTCTTTTCGCAAATTCTCTGCTGAAGATCATAATATGCATGCTGAGGAAAAATTAGGTTAAGGATAGTGATGATGACACAAGCTCGAATTCGTCCGCAGATGCTCCACAGGAAGTGAGTGGCTGAAGTACTCCTTTTTTGTGATTGAAGAGGCTGGAAATAGTGATGTTGTTTCTAGAATAAACCCTCGGAAGAAGAGCTGGAGTCGGTTATTGAAGAGCTGCTTTCGACGTTTGATTTAGCTCAGGTGGGAAGTCTTGCGAACCCTTTTTTTCGTTTGTTGTAAAGTGGAATATTTACTTGTGTACTTTGTAATTATTAAGAATCTAAGACTTTTCTTTTGTTTTCAATAGTTTCTTCAGCAGAAAATGAGGGTTAGCATTTAAGTGTACCAAAGTTTTTGTTTCAAGGTCAGCATGAAACAAATGTGTCAGGCGGTGATTGAAAGGTTCCCCGGCACAAACATCGGCAATCGTGTCGATTTCCTGAAGAGCAAGATAAAGCAATGCCTGTCAACAAAGTGAAGACGTCAGAAGCGGTTTTTGTTGCCGTTTCTTGAAGCTTCTGTCAAACTGCCTCATCTGATTCATTTCTGATCATTCTTACCTGTTCATTAACTCTCATTTTGTTATCTTGTTTTTTGATTTGTTATCCTACATGGTAGAACATTTCCTACTATGAACTTGTCCGGTTTATGTACTCGTTTTTGAAGCTTGCGGTGACACTGATTCCTTGCCGCCCTTCATTTAGTGCTACTTTGGAAAAATGGCGTTGTGGAATGAGGAAGTTGGGATCATTTTCGTATTTTGCATTCTGATAGCACTTTTTTTCTGCTTGCAGTATAAAGCTCCCTCTCTTTTGGAGAGAGCGGAGTTCTATGTTTCAAGGAATTTGTGGTCTGTCGCATGCTTGCTAATACCCATTGTTCCACTTTTTGTAATGTAATGTTATTCTATTATATATACGTGTATGTTGTTAGAATTGGTAGTACACCTCGGAAGTTTTGTAGTGATGATCTCTGTATTTACATATTGACACAGCAACTGTTTATCGTTTGTTGGCGACCAATAAACATGTGTAGTTCTTGAGAGCAGTGTCCTTACAAGATCCTCATAAAGAGAATACTAGGAACTAGCGTCTCAGAGAAGAGTCAGGTGCCACCAGTGGAGTTGAGCAATGATCTTTCAAATGAAATGTCTCTGTCAAAAGCTCGGGTTCAGTTCAAATCCAAATCAGATTACCGAAATCCATAATTACGCGCACCTCATTTGCAGCTATTGAGCAACGAAGAAAATTGTGACTGGAGCGCACTTTTCTCACACGCGGAAACATCCCCAAGCAGTTTCTTGAGGGCGGAGTCCTATCTCATGTTCGATTTCGAGATGTTAACAAATCCACAAATCCCTGACCTACTCCACGTGAGGATTCCATTGATATACATTCCTTGTCGACAACATAGACGGATTCCGTGACTGCGGAAACGCGGTGGGACCCGAACGATGGATGCGGAGAGAGCATGCTCCAAGTGAGAGGGTGCAGTAGGTCCTACCGCGATTCTGCAGCCGCGACGATATGAAACCGCACGCGCAATCCGCCTATCTCTTTGACAACGACTGTATGCTCCACGTTAGAGGGTCGACAAGGCCTCGTCACGATTAAGCGGCCACGACGGTATGAAACCGCAGGGCGCAATTCATCTACCTTTTCAACAAGGACTGTACGTGGAATGCTTCGAAATGGTCATGAATACAACGGCCCAATTGAAAGTTGGTTGTACCCGGACACATTTAGATATTGTACATGGTGGATATGTATTATTGGGAGTACTACAACACTCTCATGTACTAATTTTTTTTTGTGAGGCGGTAGAAATCCCTTTTTTGAAGTTGTACGAAGTGGTCCAAAGATACGGAAACTCGCCGAAAGATTCATATCTAGCATCAAGGGCAAGCTGACAAAACTTTTTTCATCATTGTATGTTTCACTCAATCTTGAACAGAATCTATCTCCACATTTTATTGATTTTCCTATCACAGGCAAGAAATAACCTGAAGAGATCGAAGCGGCTACGGTGGGGCGGAAGTGGTCCTTCCACAGATACATATCCCCACGTTTTTGGAAGCGTACGCCCCGTTGATTGAATAATTTTATGAAAGCAAAGAAAGATCTCGAAGAAGTCCTCGAAGAAGTACCACCGAGAAATCCACGCAAATGGACACTGAAGGTAATTGCAAAGAAATGGACATGGCGTGAAATCAGCTCAAGACCTTTTATTAGGGCTATTCCCACTTCTTTTCCAACGTTTAGGAAAGGGAGCGAAGCTTACTATTCTTATAAATTTCTTGTCCTGAATCTCCAGCACAATTCCCCTCATATGCAGTCAGTGATGGTGACTGGTTCTGATGTACACGCTCGAAGCGTGGTGAATTCCGGCGTATTCTCACCTGGTATCGGGTCTTATAACCACAGTATATAGTCTTCCACAATCATTTCGATGTTTTTTCCTTCTGTTCCCCACTCCTTCTACTCTTCGATGTGCTGGTAAGGAATTTGTTTGCAAAATTTTCCACGTTAGCAAAACACTTGCACCTTGGCTGCACAACCGCCATAATTGAGTGGTGAAGCTACGGTTGACTGACAGCTCAGACATACCCAAAATTGGCAGTATAGGACAATGTCCTGGGAGTAGCTCAGTTATATGTGCGGTATTCCTGCATTGGACGGCAGCTACATAACAGCACTAGAAGGATACTAACGTACTGACGAGTTCCCGGGAGGACCTAAGTTTTGAACCTCTTTGACTGACAGCTCAGACATATGTGTATATTGATGTGGATAAGGGAACGAAACGGGCAAATGGATTACACTCTTTTACGAGTTTTACCAATTTCTTTTCTATGCAAGACCTTCACATTGTATTAACAATTTATTAACAACAGGTAGCGACGGGAATACAGCACTGGAAGATGCGTCGGCGATGGGCATTCGGAGAGTTTGGTCCGTTCCCTATAATCAGTAACATTCATCTCCGGCTACAATGGTTGTGCTTCGAGCTTTCTGCTGAACTAACTGAATCTTACCGCTCCACAGTTGAACAGACGAATTACAAAAGATGCAATACAAAACGCCAAAATTCAAGAGCCAAAATTCAAGATAAGTCGAGGAACGCGCACTGTACTCTTGCCTCCATAATTTTGAACCCTTAGTTATCAAGCCAGTTTTGTTCTATAAAAAATGATAGATCCAAACGAGAAGAAATATTTTATTCCGACAGATTTGCCAAAGGAAGCAATGTGGATGCGCATGAATCCATTCGAAACGACTGAAGGTCTCGTTTATTATTTCGCACACATTCCTTTTTTACATGTATATCCTTTCGGACACTTCTCTCCTTTGTCGCAGCCACCTTTTCCTGCCTCGTACACGACTTCGTTGTTTTTGAGTGGTCTGAAAAGAAACGAATTATTATTACTACACGGAAAACAGAATGATTGTAGCGCAGCTGAGCTTCTATTCCTTTTTTTGCCATGGGTAACAAATATCCTTTAGAAAGATTTGGAAGGTGGAGTTTCATGCAGGAAGAAGCGAAATACTCACGACTGATCAGTGAGGCAGAACGCTCTATACTTGTTCACTCCTTTTTCTTTGCACAGCACCTCGGCACAACCAATTTTTGTAATAGATGGTCTCATTAACTAGAATAAACTGCCATTATACACTATCATATGTTTACAAACGACGCCGGTGTTAAACGAATAAAGAGGTCAACTCACGTTTAGGTATTGACGTAGTGCAGAATCCTTGAAAGTAACCGCTTTATTTGTGATGGCGTTGTTGCTTACGGCAGATTTATCAATCTCCTCCATCCATGCCCACGCTGCTGATGTTATTTCGGGCTCATCCCAGTCAATATCCATGCTGAATTGAAATGGAGACTAGCTTCTATCAAAAAGTTCCTGGTAAATTTAGGACCTCCTCACATATTCACTTGTTTAGTCTCTAAATTGGCTTAAAATCCTTGATACTTGAAT
This sequence comes from Ancylostoma caninum, assembly GCA_037903475.1. Classification (NCBI taxonomy): domain Eukaryota; kingdom Metazoa; phylum Nematoda; class Chromadorea; order Rhabditida; family Ancylostomatidae; genus Ancylostoma; species Ancylostoma caninum. Next base: position 308,699 of record JBAJFG010000639.1, on the reverse strand, counting down.
TCGATTCGAGAAAAATCGTTAATATTGCTTCCAATATTTGCGTGTAAAATAGTACAGTCCCCAAAAATGTGATGCCCTGTGCCATTTTAGCGTCTACAGCATTCAAAGTTGGACATTACTGGAAGCCACAAAGTCACTGAATTCCTGCAGTGATTTCGGAGCAAATGGGGATAAATGTACTTTATTCGGTGTTCTTTCTCTCAACGTTCCACCACATCGCAGCTGAATACAGAGTCAGATCTCACGTTCGACCATCTCTGAAGAGTAGCGGCTCAACACTAACGCCAGGTGGTCCGCTGAAATCGCGGCTTACGGCTACGAAGGCTCTGACGAAGGCGACGACGCCGAAACGTTAGCCGAAATAAAGTTAAGTAACAATCTTGGTCGACTGCTCAAGCTAATCCTACTGATGAATACAGGGTGTCCAAAAATAATGTTTACACTGTTTGAATTTCCATGACTCCAACAAAATAACAACAAGAAGGAACTTTTGAAGATCATATACAGCCATTTCCTGGAGATTGTTTGCACTGTTGAACCGCTGAGGATGTTCAGCACAGTGATAATTGTGGTAAATGTGAACGCGAGTTCTCTGGGAGATGGATTGGTCGAGGAGAAAGAGTGAAATTCCCAACCATATTTTCCGATTTGACCCCGCTAGATTTTTACCTGCTGGGAAATGTGAGGAATATGGTGTATAGTAACGAAATTGAAGAATAACTAATTTCATGTAAGGAACGATCGTAACTGCTTGCAATAACTTTTCCATAGAAGTCACAAGTCCCATAGAAGTTTGTCGATCAGTCCTACAACGCTGTAGACGATGAACATATTGCTGCTTTTTTATTTCAAACATCTCTATCCCTCGATTATGATACCTCAAAAATGTTCCTTCTACTTTCGTTTGTTGAAGGTATGGAAATGCAAACAACGTAAAGATTATTTTTACATCCTGTATATTGTCTTTATCACAACTACTAGCGGTAAGTTTTTGTTGAGAGTTAGCATCTTGATACATGGATAAAAAACTGTTCTGAACATACCTGTAGAATATTCCAGTTTTTCCTGAAGGAGCTTTAGGTTGATCCGATGTGCACTTAGGATTCAGTGCAGCCTTTGCTTCCTTTTCGAGATCACAGCTCCACTTCTAAATTGTCTACAAGCCTTTGCTACGTTTCTTTGTGAAAAGTTTCCGATCTCGTAATGAATTTTACATGATCCGTCTGCGAATAAAGTGAACGCATTCTAAAGCATCCAAATAGCTTGCTTTGGAATTCAGCCCAGCTTCTGTATAGTGCTATGGCTGAAGAAAGAAGTGTCGTAATTCGGCAAGATAATCTCCTTATCCTAAAGAGTGTTAGCTACAGTGGACGTCAGTGGCGGTGGCCCATCCGCGTCCTCAAGAAACACGCCGCGCAACCGCGCCGCCCGCGTCGTAAACGATGTTTTCTGCCGCTGTTATGCTATATCTAGAGCTTTTCTCCCCGATTTTAAGGATTTTTCACCAACTTGGGAAGAAAGCGACTAGATATAGCAATCCGGCAGCAGACGACACCGATCCTGGTGCGCACAGCGCGGTTGCGCTGCGTCCTTCTCGAGGCTGCAGATGGGCCACCGCCATTGCCTTCCACTTTATCTATGCTTTGGAGCTTCAAATGCAGCCAGAAGATAACTTGAGACATCGCGGTGACTGTGATAGTGTCAAACAAGAGGATCGGACGCATGACATAATGTTGCAGAGGTACTCGAATCACTTCGCACGTTCCATTCACATAACTTATTAATTTGGAATTGAACAAACCAGTTCGTTCATAGTTTTGCCCTTTGGGAGCGCCTTTCCGTATCCTTGCGTTTTGTTGGTCCATTTATCTCTACCCTGCCATGGTCCATTTTGCTGTAGGCCTCTAAGCAGCCTATATCGTTGGTCATTGATGTGGCCGAGAACATTTTCTTCAATTATGTCCTTGTCAAAAGTGCTTTTCGAGCAAATTTCTAGAAAGAAGCTTTTCCCTTTCATGGTCCACTACGAAAAATGCTGTGGTAACATCATCATTTCATCCGAAACGTATGAAATACCGACTTTGAGACGAAACCAGGGTTGCGAGGATAACCTGAAATACCATGACCATATTTTCACTGTGGATGCAGGATTGAATAAAGGCGAAAAACTACCACAAATGCAGCGAAGTAGTGAGCAATCATGGTTGGACGAAATTGCCAACTTTCCATCTCTTTTAAAGGGGTCAACATCATAGATCCTGACTGCTCTGATAATTTCACGTGCTCACTAACCCCATTTAACAAATCCATCAACTTTCATTTTTTGCGAATTCGACAGCTCCATCCCCTAAATTGTACTGCCCTTTGCTCTTTGAAATCTATTGACCATATCGGACAAAACGGCTACCTTTTCTACGTCTTCTCTATGGTACTTAGTTGAGAACGCAAACTTGTTTAGCTATCTTCCTCTTACCCTAGCTCGGTACTGCCGGTTTAAGTGGCTTTCATACATTTGCCGCGGCGGCAGTCGCCCACGGTTAAGCATAGGCCGGCGACGTCGCGGCGGCGGCGCCGCTGCGACGTCGCCGCGACAAGAGCTTGTTTACTTTTTTGCCGCGGCGCCGCCCGGCGACGTCGCTCAGCGGCAAGCGGCAAGGAATGGTCGAGGGGGTATTTTGTCGCTGGGCGACGTTTGTGTGAAAGCGCGGCATGCCGCTCGGCGGCAACTTTTGCCGCGCACCCACTTTTGCCGCGGCGGCGGCGGCGCCGCCGCGGCAAATGTATGAAAGCCCCTTTACGAGGCGCAGGAGCTGAATACGGCTATTACAGGGTGGTATATGATTACTGTCCTACAATAAAAGACAGAATACGTTAAGAGCACATTTTCCAACCTTTCCAGAGATAAATAATTACCATCTAAGGAAACATAAACCAGTTATTTCGTCCTGTGATCCTCTTCTAAGCTTAGATCACAGCTCTCAGACTCTCAAGGTATGACTTGGATAGACTCCTACGCGAAGCCCACCTACCTTACACTTCATTGACGAGGAGCTTCTCACGACTGAGCAGGTCTATAATCCTCAGAATTATAGGATACATGAAGGAAGTTGTGAGAATTTGGGTGCCCCTCTAAACCCGCATTCGGAATTTGTCGCGATTTTCGCATAGATGGCGAATTTTTCCTATTTTCATGGAAATCAGCTAAAAATGCCCACAATGGTGTGAAACGGCATGCTGAATAATTAGTTGCTTTCACGGCCTACCAGATAACATGGGACCAGCCACTGGATTCTTCAGCTGGACTGCATAGCTGGATTCTTTAGCTGGACTGCATAGCCACCAAAACGAAGATTTTTCTCATAATCTGGTTTGAATCGGTATCATTTTTCCAATTTTTCCCGCTGCTGAAAAATACAAAGAGTTTGAGACATTCGATTGGGCAATAAATCAAATTTATGGCTCAGAACTTTACTGTTGTTTACTACGAGGACAAAAATACTGCATCATTGAACATAGTCAACTAATAGTTTACTTATTTGAGATATTTTCTGTACGTATGAAACTACTTTCCCACAAAAAAAATTCTCCTTGAGACGGCTTCCACTTTGAATTGCTAATTTTTTGAAGTGCTTTACGTAAAAACTAGAACAGCTTTTATGGAAGTCGATATCAGCTCTTCTTGGAATTATTTAAACAATAAAATCGCTGATAAAAATCTGTTCCATGCACTCCACTGCACTCGATATCGCCCCTATCTTACTGATGCAACCGGACAAACCTGGATGCCTGGAACAGCACTCTACCCTAGCATCAGCCCAATGTTCAAAAGTTGACGTAAAACATATGACATGTTCATTTTGTAACAAGTAGGCTAGACATTGACGAGATTCGATGCTGCAATGATATTTGCATCCAAAAAGTAACAGCAGTAGAGTCCTGAACCGTAAACCTGAAATATGGGTGTGCTAATCCCTCACTAAATTCTTTAGCTCTTCATATTCGTATTGTCCAACGCACTTCCCATAGCGGTTCAGTGAAGATTCAGAGCGAGTGACAGCACAAAGAACAGTCTAGTTGATTTACCTATGGCTGTGTGATTGGATATTTCAACGATTGAACTACCTCGTTTGATCCAAACGACTGCCAGAAACGTTGAAATCTTTAATCGTCGTACAAAGTACTCCATTTTTATCTAGCCTGCGCGAGTTCACAGTTAAATCCAGGCCATTGATAAATATGCGTATTAACAGCTTTTCTTTGCGCCTGTGTATGTCAAGTAATTAATCATTATGAGTAGATAAGAATATACTGTTGCTGTGATTTGAACCATCGCCTTGATCACCTTGACTCCCGTTGATCTTCGGGTATACCGAGCGGGCGCCAGCAATCCTTCCATTTGTCCCTCTCGCGAGCCAGAGTTGTCCAGTGGATTCTGTCCGTTCGAGGGACACGGAGAGCATCGTATCTATCCTTGAAGGACTTCGTGAAGAAGTCTGACCATCGGGTCGGTGGTGTTCCTGTCGTGCGCTTAACGTCCCGTGGAGTCCAGTCGCTGACGGCTCTTGTCCAACGGTTGTCGTTAAGACGCTGACCGCATTCTTGCGCAACGCCCATGTTTCTGAGGCGTACGTCAAAGCAGGGAGAATGGTTGTGTTGAAGAGGTGGGCACGGAGCCTGGTGTTCTTCATTTTCTTCACTACGTCCTCGACGCTCTTGAAAGCTCCCCAAGCCGCTCGTTTCCTCCTGCCCAGCTCTGGAGCGAGGTCGTTCATCATGTTGACTTCCCGACCTAGGTATACGTAGCTGGAGCATTCGGATATGGTCGTTCCGTTGAGCGAGAATGGGGCATCCGGGACCCATCCGTTCTTCATGAACATCGTCTTCGTCAGATTCATCTGGAGACCAATCTTTCTACACGCGTCCTCGAAGTCGGCCAGCATCTGTTCCGCTTCGCTGATGGTTGGTGTTATAAGATCGATGTCGTCAGCAAAGCGAGGATGACTAAGTCGCCGGCCATCAACTTGCACTCCCATGCTATCCCATTCCAGTTCCCGCATGACCTCTTCGAGAGTGGCGCTGAATAGTTTTGCACACAGCAATTTGAACCATAGGTTCCAATAAAGGGAGCACCGAAGGTACTTGAGACTTTAGAGCAAACTCGTAGACAGGTTGCAGAAACGATATGAATAACAGGAACGTATTTTTGAAAATGCAATGGTAACACGGTTACATTGTAGAGTGCAGTTCCATTGGAATCTAGGTAATGTAAGAGATACGACATCTGTCATGGACCCATCGGCAACAACGCCTACGTGTTTGTCCTTACGTGTTTACATATACCCGGCCGCTAACCATGGCTAAGCGGTCATACAAGGCACGAGATTAGCCACATTTCCAGTGCTGAATTTCAATTCAGTGTAAGAATCCAAAGAAAAGCTGCAAGAAAATAATGACGAAGTGTAAGTTGAAACTTCTCTAGGTCAGCAGCACAAAATAGGTGCCGCTAAATTGCCTCCCCCCTCCCATCTTTCACAGCTAGCGATACTGCTGCTGATCATTTTGAAATGCTTCTTCAGTAGCAGTCTCTTTCACGCTGGTTCACTCCTGGCTGAGACCATTATATAAAGTCGAATGGTGGATAAGGAGTAACCGATATTGGGTACAGTTGTACCTAGTCAAGCAACATGTCCATCGAAGAGGTCGTCAGCGTTGCCCTTCCCAAGTACATTACAATCCACTTCCAATAAAAGTTCACGATAGAGATCGTATGTATGAGCTTTATTGCAATACAATCATAACCTATTCAGAATTAATTACATAAAGGTGAGCAAACTCAGGCATCGGTAGGGGCGACACATGGACATGTTCTGCCCCAATCAATCACACAACAGGACAACAGTGAAATGCATATACTAGGCGCATCTAATTCTGATAAGATGCCAACACCAGCTGGCGATGGCGAGTAGGGCAGTGTTTGTGATCAGTAGAATGATAGGAAGAGAACATATATCGGAAGTGATACATATAGATGAGCAACATTATGACGTTGGTTGGCTCGCGCTTTGAACAAGTGATGAAGTGAAAAAACTTGAAGACGTCGTCTATACGATTAGTGCACCAGAAACGGCTTCCGGCTATATTTTGTTTAGAACTACGCTCAGACTAACAAAATTATGGCTATACTTCGCGAATCAGAGTTATTAAACACATTGCCAAAAGTTCCTTGGTTTATCTTTTAATTTTGGCCATCACCCCCACTCCAAAAAGCGACGGCGAAATCGCTACGTCGGTGGTAATGTACAGTCCGTGCTCAATGATTCGCATCTCTGGATTGATGATATTGATGGGAAGACCGCCTAGGCCACTGGTTGGAATGTTGATCGTGACACCCTTCTGGAGAGCATCGCTCAGCAACTGAAAAATTTCAGGAGTCCAAAGAAGGAATGTATAAAAAAAAAACAGCGGAAATACCTTCTGGCCTGGCCCTTTCACGATATTCGCAACATTGTCGAGGGCATCTTGTTGCAATCCGAGCGATTGGGTCCTGTCCGTGAGCTTCAGGTTAGTGATCTCAGCTGATCCGGTCAGCCGATTCCCTCGTATTTGAGCTTTCACTGCCAGAGTTATAGCAATGGTTACTGTTCCTACCTGAATTCTTCACAGAGTTAATGGATGCATTCCAAATATGCTGACAGTAAAATAGAATTCATTGATAAATCTGATAACAAACTCGGCTTTTGAATAACCCCTCTCCTCTCTCAGCCATCAAAAATAGCCCCACAAATTTTCACGCTCTCCCTACTCCTGCTTCACGCAGCGTAAGACCTCCCTTTTCCCGACAATGTATCTTCCTTTTGTGATCTTCTATCATTACAAATTTGGACCTGATGTTAATGGACCTGATGTGAGTTTGTAGGTCGTTTTCAGCCATATATAGAGGACTAGTTTCCCGACGTTACTTTGATAAATAGCCCAAAATAAAAAGTATTCTGTCGCAAGAAGAGGGCCTGAACGCATAGGCTGGTTCTGGTTAACCATTAGAAATTTCCCAGCAATTCCATGGAGGCCCCCCACGGCCTTATAATGGATCAAAAATGTACAGTTTTCGGAGATACATAGCGTTAGCCGAAACAAATACATGGGTACATGTGAACTTGGGGTGGGATTCATGAAACGATAATTAAGCAAACCTAGGCTAGCGAACCAACTTTTGTCGTCTCCGCCTCTTAGCACTATGTAGTCAATACGATAACCAATACGCAAGCCATCCTTGGTTTGCTTGGTTATCGTATCGTTTCATGAATCTCAGCCATGAGTCGTGTGCATATTTGCACATAATAGTGGTGTATCGTTTAAATGGATCATTCTTAAATGTTTTATTGGACAATGAGCGAATTTTCTTAAGAGCACGATATCATGCCGAATGTAGGATGATGGTTAACTCTACTGGCCACTCAATGTTGGGTATGGCTCATCTTCACGTCATGACATTTTGATGAGTTTAAGGTTAGAGGTTAACAGCGGTGTTACATCGTTTAGCTTGTTCGATGAAACTCTCTGATTGGTAAATTACAGAAACTAGAACCTACCTTGTTATTAGTTCCGTCTATGTAGAGATCAGCATCAAGGAGGGCATCCAGAGTAGCCATGCCTGAAAGAAGATAAGACAAAACATGCTAAAAACCAAGCTGAGAAAATGCCGATGCTCGGGAAAAGTCTGTAGAGATTCGAAAAATGGCATAAAACCAGACCAACCTCCTTGTGCAGCACTAAGAATGACTGACGGAGCTCGAGCAGTCCTTATTTGAATAGCGAGCTTCTGCTTAGGATATTTCTCCCTAATCGCAGGCAGGATATCTCCCAAGCAGATGCCGAGGTCAGCCAAACTCCCAAGATCCTGTCTCTTTCCTCTGTTTCCTTTCCCGATTGACACAGCTCGTTGCGTTTGCAGCGTCTTCGAGTTATTCAGCGCTCGGCGGCGACGAGCCTCTTCGTCAAGCTGAATGGATTGAGTTTTTACTGTTGATAAAGGACACTTCATGTGTACCTCAACTGCAGTGGGTTCCACATCGTCTTCATCCTCACTGCAGGTGGTTTTCAGCAGCGCGCCGATCATTGGTGTTTCAGGACCGATTCTGATCGACAAGAACTGCCTTCTGAAGTATTTAGTCGTTAATTCCTTCCTTTTCTAGTGTCGTCTAAGAACTTGTAGTTATTCAAAGCGGCTCTTCTCCTACTACTAGCATAATCACATCGTTTTTTTGTTGGAAAAACGCGTTTTTCCCGAATTTTAGGCACTGGAATTATAAAATCCAACCAGCACACAGACTCACTCTAAATACTTTCTTTGTTTTTCACTTTGCTGTGATCAAAACTTGAATCTCTCCGCGTCATGTAAGAACAGCAGTTTGTTGCCGACAAGAGAGGCGCGGCACCTATCTGCCTAGTTTCTCTCACTTATAAGTAAGAAAGAGATGGTCTGACGACAATTACCGGCGAAATTTGCAAAGCCAAATATGTTGTTTTGAATGGGTGCTCTTCGATTATTGCCATTAATTGGGGGTTGCAAACCCCAGGAAAACCTATGCGACATTCTCTACTTTTGAAACAAGACACACCACATTGAAAAATCCGGAAGCAGCATCACGGTATGCATTCGCTGACACTAATCCAAAACTATGGTGTATTCCGAGCGGTTCCTGCCACGACGCCGTCAGGTTTTGGCTCTTAGAAGAGGAATCGGCAGGAATTCTGTTTTGGCAACTTTCGCTCCAAAACCAAAAATTGAACAAAATGTGAATGTCCTTCAAAACGGATAAGAAATTCAAAAAAGCCACGAAGTTCGCAACAATAATATGTACAACTTCCGTGACGGTGATAAGAAAAACTGGGATTTTCTGCACACTAACTACCATAAGTATCCTATACTCGTAGTATGTTGTACTCGCGTGAACGGAGCGGTTGTTCCGAGTGCTTTCCAAGCGCAACGCCTCCGACGCCGATTATATACGGTCGTTTCCAATTTATACGTTCGTTATTATTAATCCCTGATGATTGCTTTTTGGAGAACTGAATGCGAAATAAAATTTATTGATAACTTAACTTCTGAAAATTTGGCGGAATGTGTCTCAAGAAGACGGCGAAACCCTATTTTCTACTTTCATCCTCCCCTCCCCTTTCTCAGCCCGCCACTAGTTGCTGCACAATGTATATCAGTATTCTTTCTACTGATATCTCCCGAAATGACAACATTTCGCAACAAGTCTATCCTAACCCTCTTGTAGGCACCTTGACACCACGTCCAGAGACTCGTTCTCTGCGCTCGTCATTGTCACCACCTACCTATGCAGCCAATAGAGCAGTGAGTTAATCGTGTAGTCAGACACGATGATGTCAGCCATGCGATTGTTACAGTACGAGGGGAACATGGTAGGGAACGGTCCGAATGGTGTTCCTAAAACGAAAATATTACTCCTTTGTTCGAGTTTTCCGAAACTGGAAGACCACCTCCTTGTGCATTTGGACTGATCTCTCCCGCGATATCAATGGTGAAGTCATTGGCAGTAACTTGAGTGTTCAATAATTGAAGCGATAAGTAGAGATCATTCAATTTACTCTGTAAAACAGTGAGTTGAAGATTTGTCACAACATTATCGGGACAAATCCACTAACCATATCGAGACTCGAGAAAAGTTGTCGGGCGAAAGACATTGAATCGCTCTGACTCTCGTTAACTGGACATTTAGCGCAGAGATCTGCAGGAGGCGGGACAAGCGTTGGTGGTGGGGCACCAGGGACCTAAACAACGTTTCGTCAAACTATATTAGGGTATGTAATAAATTATAAATGACTCACTGGGGGAGGAGGCGGTAATCGCGGACCTCGCGGGGTGAAAGTGCCACCTCCGGCGGCGGCCACTGGACCAAATCCTCCTCCGTTCTGGCTAGCCATACCAGTAGGAATGATGTTGCCGTTGGTAACATGGTAGATAGGAGCGAATTGTCGTTTCACTCTTGTTACGGGAGCGATCATCTGGATATTGCGAATACGTAGGTGAAAACCGAGAATAATCGAGAAATCAAGGGATTTTGAGGTAATTTTTTTCACATTTCTCATGTAGTTTCTCCTCTGAGCAAAATACATTATTCACGAGTTCACAACAACTAGCATGATTTTTTAGATAAGCCAATCGCGTAGCAGAGCTGGACACTCCCCCATCAGCTATTGGTCAATCAGAGAGCTTCCAATAAGGCTAAAGAGTATTACTAATACTCTAGGTTCCTTACCGCATTTCAAATAGTTTTGTTTTGTTTCAAGCAAAGGCATGGTTCCCATTAAGGCGAGGTCCTGGTTTCGTGAATTTCCTATTTGTAACTTAATTACCTAACTTGGTGAATAATGGGCCCCGTTTCGCTCTTTTGCAAGTCTACCAAACCACAAATAAATGGTTATGTTTTGGTTTCGTGGTTTCGCAGAATGCGCGAGATTTTTTTACTTTGATCCACCTGATACGAGAAATCGACGTGGTCCTTGCATTTTTGTGTAAGCCCATTGCATAAGCCAATCAGAGAGCTCTCTACTTCCCTGTACCATAATTAGAGAAAGCACCTTCAAAGGGGAATTGTTTACATTATTTTTCATTAAAAAAACCCAAAAATAAAAGAAAATCTGCTCACTAATGTTCCCACTTCTTTGTTCTCCGTGTACCCTCCATTTATGTTTTAAATCACCCGCTCAAATCTTCCTGTCTGAGACTTCGCTTGACTTCGGGGTTTTGAGTGACCCAGAATTCAATTCCAAGACTGACACAGCACAAAACATGCGAGAAGTCCACGAAATTGGGATGTCGCCTTAGGTGTGTGTTTTCGCGCTCCATTGACAACTTTGAGTATCGCTACGCAGGCGCATTCAAACGCGCTTGCGAATATGACGGGCAACTGCTGGCTGTCGCGTCGTCGCTTCGAAAAAACGTGCAGGGAGCTGGCATCACGATTACGATTTGGATTTCTTCGCAGTCAAGTCGTGGTTCTTTGTATGCGTTCCACATTTGTGATGTGCTGACAGTGTGTGCCACCACAAGCGGTTCGACTCGGAGTCGAGAATTCTGACGGGTTCTGCCTTTAAGTCAAATTTCACCACATTTCACCACAGTAGGATCATTTGACATGCTGAATGCGAATATGGGTTCAAAATTACACCGTAGCTCATTTCTACAGGGTCACTGTAGCCAAACTGTAAATACAGTCTCCTTCCAGAATGCATCGATACCTTGTAGACAGTGGTTGTTTTATATGCTGATCTCGATTATAGTCTACAGTTTGCATCCTGACACATTTCTGCAAAGTAAGCTCATTGAATATGCATCCCACGATCCGAGCGGGACTGTATGCGTACCGTAACTCTTCAAAAGCGCGTTTCGGTGCAGAATTGATACCATGTGAGTGATCAGCATGTGAAATGACCCCATTTGTGAAATTGGGCCAGATCCTGAGGAAGGTGGCGTTGTGCAGTCCTCACAGTATGAATATCGTAACCGTACAGAAAGACTTCCATACGGAAAATCATATTCTTTATCAGCGCACCAAGCACACCCTTTCCGGAGCTTCCCCTTTGAGAATAAAGCTCAAATTTGTGTTGGTCTGATGTGGCTCAAAGCCCAAGACGTGCATTGTCGTCAGTGTGTTAGAAGGATTCCACTAGCTCGGCCAGATTCCTCAAGGTTTCCTCAATGTTTTATAATTTTCGGCCAATAACAGGTAACCCCTTGCGATCCCGATCCATTCACAATCTAACTACTGTTCCCAACGTGTTGCAAGACAATCCGAATAACAACCTACCCTCTTCAGTTCGTTTCCACTGCGGTACGGTATGGCACGGTATTGTGAAGGAGCGGCGACGTGTGTACCTGGCCTAGCCGGTGCGGTAGCTCTTCGCAGAACTGTCGCCTAAACACACACCAATCACCCACACACTAGTAATCTACTATCTCTATCAATCACTGTCGAATCACCTGATTGGTCTGGTAAACTCGCCGCGATAGACCTCGAACGTTAACTGGTCGCTGATTGTAGACAGGTCGAGGGAACTGTGAAGATGGTGCAGGCCGAGCTGGTACGTTCCGTTGGTAGACGAATGCGGGCGCTGACGCAACGACGGCTGCGGAGCTTGCTTGGTTGTTTGGTTGGTTCCCACGGCAGTGGGTTTGGCACTGAAAAGAATTCTCTGGACTGCAACTTGTGATTGCTTTATCTGGCAATAACAAGGGGTTATTCTGCGAAGCTCACGTATTGAGCCGTCGGCATTTGTCCGCCGACTCCGCCCATCAGCGCACCCATGAGCATGTTGAACAACTGCGAGGCGGCGATGGCCTTGGGTAGATTGGCAAGCTGACTGTTTATCCTCTCATTCACTATTGAGGGCAGCCGACTGCAGATTTGTCCCGGAATGATTCGACGAACTCGGCTTGAAATTCGTTGCTGGAAAATAAAATCAAAATCCTTGACGACCGTCAAAAAAATTGAAAATGGACGGAGTTCACCCGGAGGAGTGAGTTGAAAGTGTCTCCTAGCATGCCTCCTTGTTCAACATAGGCGTCTGCGTAGCCGATCCGTGCATTGCACGTCAGCACACGGATATATGGGCCTTGTGGGCCACGTTCGATAGCCAACTCGACAGTTATTGTAGCCTGAAAAATTAAAATCATTACTAAAATGCACTCCTGGTACTGCTCGCCATTGCACTGTCTGTGTACCATCTTCGGATGCTTTCTCGCCTGCTGACTATCGAAACAGAAGTCCGGAGGAAAACGGCGTGACTTCCATATATTTTGGACCACTTCAATATGTTGAGATTCATCGTTAATTCATGTGAACTGAGAGTGAGTGACATTGCTGAGTTGTAAAACGGGTGAAATAGTGCGGAATCGTAGGGAGATGTATGTGATTTTACCCAAAATAGGCCTTCAAATCTGAGATCCCCTCATTCACTTATCAGTGCATTCCATCAGGAAGAAAGATTTTTCCTTGGTATTTTCTCGCTCTCCCTTGCTTTTCCTGCAGCTTTACCTTCCGTGCTCTACTGCTCTATTGCTAGCTACTTTCAGAAACGTTTTCTTCTGAGTTACTTGGTAGTTCCAGGGGTGAGTTGTTAGGACGTGGGAATGCCTAAGATCCGAAATTCTACTACTCGCCTGCATATTCGAGCCACACATGCAGTGTTATTTCCCTAAACCCTACTTGGGACAATTGAACTCTTGTTCCATTTCCCTCCTGGCTATTTATTCAGTGGTGAGCCATAGCGACTGAGCACCTATTAATATCTTTCTGTAGCGGGCGTGGCACAATCACATGGCTCTGATTTTCCCTCCTTTTCTTTTCTCCAAAATTGTTCTCCTGCCGCAAGCTAATTTTTCTGAATATAATAATTTTATTTTTTGCCTTCACTCACTTGCGTCTGCATGTTTTTCTGCCACATGACATGCTAGCTTAATCTCTGTCAATTTTGCTCGTCCTTTAAATAATATTCTTGACTGTCTGCTCCTTTTTTGAGTTCTATAATCGTTCGTTTGTACAATTTTTTTTCACATTTGACATCTTATGAAGCACCAAATGTGCAAAAAATAAATGAATAAATAAATAAACGGATAAATCAATATATAAATAAATGACTATGTGGACAAGCAAAACAAATAAATAAAGAAATGAATTAATTTCCCCTATCTGGTGAAACTTTGCAGTGGGCTGTGGGCTTATCTGACATGTTAATATGACAACTATGACATCCCTTTTATGGCGTACTACATTTTTTGGGTTACTTTAGGTGTGCTGTAGATACAGTTCCTCTAGATAACATTTTTCGTCACCAAGTATAGTATCTGGCTATCACCTTAGCTAATTTAAGGGATAAGGTATCCTTGAATAAAAGGCATTCACTATTTGTTATACATATAGTCGTAAATATTAGCCAACTGAAATGTGGAAGATAGAGATGGAGGAACACGATGAATCTTTAGTTCCTTCAGTGAAATTATAGGAGACAGATGGCTGCCCAAATCGTGGACGGTTAGCACAATAGGACTATTTATAAGGGAAAGAAGACATAGCAGATTGCATGATCCTTTGAACAATTAAGCTGTTATCCCACAAGATGGACATCTTTGCAGGAGTTCTGAGCGAAAAACTCCGCGACATCGGTGAGGTAACGCAGAACCAGTGCGGATTCGTCAAAAGCGCAGCACAACCGTGACGATTAATACCGACCGGCTGCTGTGAGGAGCACCGATAGGAAAGAATTCCGTACATGTAGCCTTTCTTGACCTCAAGATGGTCTTTGATATGATGGCTAGTAGAGCGTTCCTGTCACTACGCCCTCACGCCTTGAGGGACAGATCACGAGTTCATTCAGAGCCATTTTATGTACTCACCAACCTATCACTATCTACATATATGACGCTGCCAACTAATTTGTCCTCGCAAAAATACAAAGTAGAGAACGAATGGCAGAATCCGAACGCTTCCAGTTATGCCACCATTTCATTTTCGCTATGCCATTCCCCGAACGGTCCGGATTGTGGCCATTCATTCATAACTTGCATTTTTAGGCGGACAAATTAGTTGGCAGCGTCATATATAGTGTAGAACTTAGTAGGATCTCCGCGTTTGAGCACCTCTGACACTATCTCATCCAACGGGAAGATCTCAAGAGAAGCTTGTTATCGATGGAACGCTGGGTGGAGAAAGAGGTGTCAGGTACTTGGTGTAATGTGCGACAGAAAAATCCCGTTTAAGCTAAAGTCGACGAATATTGCGCAGTAGTGTGTTTTTTTTTGCAGCGAGTGTAGCGAAACGGTGGCCGATTATCTTAAAACATGAGAATGGGAAGTTTTCGCTGGTTATACGAGATTGTGACCCTGATATGGCGCGAAATGAAGACGTAAGCTCTTTGTTTGGAGTAGCATCCATTGCGGCAAAGCTGTGAGAGGCTCGGCTACCCTGAAACAGTCAACGTACTTAAAAATGACGACAGCTCGGTCGCCAAATCAGCAATGAACATCACCGTTGAAGGAACTAGACCGAGAGGAAGACCCAAATCTTGATGGCTAGATAGGATTGATGATGATAGGCGGTTATTAAAGCCCATTACGGGTAACGTGTTTGACCGAAAGAAGTGACGCAATCGCACAAGATGCATCGATCTTAGCTGCCGAGAAACAGGCTAGGAATAAGAGAAGGAACACATGATAATTATTGCTTTCGAAGCATTGGGAATAGTGCAGTAATGTTGCATGAACATTGCAAAAAGGAATGTACTGAAGGCGTCTAGCGAAAGCAACTGTATTGCATGATTAATGCAATTGCTTGAAACAATGCACAAAAAACAATGAACATACACGATGGAAGTTAGCCTGAATGATTCCAGCGAGTGGCATACGCAGGAGGATTGTGACCTGACCTCCCAGGTTACCTGTTACTCTGAAATAGTCCGCTTTCTGTCTAGAATCGCCGAGGTTTTTTTTCGCGTTTAAGCGGTAAAAGGTAGACACTGGGGAACAGTGAATGAAATGAAATGTGAGAAATTGTTCTGAGACGCTCCTGACACCAACACGACTACAGAAATTTTTGAATATTTGTGATATCTCAGGAAACCTAGGGAAATCCAGGGAATTTCTTTGGAAAAGCTTTAGGTCACTCACCCGACATCCACATTCTGTACTTCCAGAACAATCCTATTCGGTGGGGTCGGGTATACCATAACTTGCTGCGGTTGACGGTAGCGCGAGACGTACACGTTATAGACTTGTATGCATCCGTTGAGCTAAACTTGCTTGAAGAAATTGATTGAAAATAGGAATAAAAAGAAAATTGAGATATAAGTTGGTCCATGTGAAGGGATTTTATGCTAGATGCGTGCATCTAACTGATGAAGGATAGGTCGCAACTCAGACGCATGAATTCGCGGCTATTCGAATTATTTCCTTATAAATTTTCAGGAATACAGGGAGGCACCATCCGTTTTTGGGCAGACGCACGATGAACATGTGAAAATTTGTGCACTCTCTAAAAAAAGCCGATAGCAATCTCGAATGTTTTCCGTTATGCTCGGGTGAGTTTTTGGCCAGATTTTTGGCCAGGGCCTATTTGCCAGAAACGGGCAAATAGGCCTTCATGAATTTTATACACCTTTTATCATAAATTCTTTTCATTACATTAATAATTTCATTGTTTCTCTGCAGCATTTTTTTCCAATTTACTCTTGGATTTGAGCAAACACCGACGTGGCAAATTCACAACAAGGCTGCTCAAAATGTCAGCAATGATTTTCGGTAGACCTACGTGTACCAGAAGGTGGCTTCTATATGAGGAGCGTTAACCTTTAGTAAATCCCACCCTATTAGGAATAATAATGAGCATTCGCAGTTAACTGTGGAATTACGGACTTCCTGAGATGTGAGGCGAAAGAAGAAGAGATATTTCAATTTATTTTTCACTGTCTTCCTTCTAGTTGGTTAGCAGAAAAGAACACAGTTACGTAACAAATCCTATCGAAAAATTTGCCGGTTGAAACAGCTTCCTCTTATGGAATATTTCATGTCACAGCAAAAATATGTCCATGTGAGTAGCTTGGACACATCAAGAACTGATCCCAGTGTTTAAGCCCGGATTTCCCTCAAATGACCGTCGAATCCATAGAATAGATTGCTGAGAGCATTCTAGGAGTACAGAAAGTGACGGCGGGATGCAACTTTTCATAAGTGCTAGAATGCTAGGGATCAGTTCTCATGGGGATGGTAGGGGAAATGGGGGGGGGCTCTTATAATTGCTGACGAAGTTAGGGACTCCTGCTATTGTTTTCTAGGAATAGGAAACAAGGTACAAGGGGGAAAGCGAAGAAAGAGCGAATTTGCTCGTAAGAAAAATATCCGGAATTGCCTGTAACCTGGTCTTTGTTGTTCGGATACCGGGGTCCACTTCTCCCTAGGCTTGCGTAAGAAATTAGGGCCATTAAAACTGCTGGAAGAACTAGATTTTTCAGCTGAGACTTTCATTTTTTCAGTCATTATGTAAGGAATAGAAAATAGGTGGGAAGAAAACCAGTTCAATTAAAAGTACGACATTCTTCAAATGTTTGCAATTGCTTACCTGAGGGAGGCACTGAACGATTGGTGGAACTCGGAATTTTACGATCTGCTGATTAAGCACTTCAGCAATCATCCCATTGGCATATTGGAAGGCCCTCTGACAGAGCCGAAGTCGAATTCCAGGATTACCTTGAACTCCTTGCAATAGGATCGGGTTGAAGTCGCTGAAATTTGAAACTGACTGTTTTCCTGGCAAAAAAAAATCTCGTTGAACTGTGGGACCTACCCTCCTGCATCGCCTCCGTCAAAACCGCCTCCTCCGCTTATCGCCCTGGTCCTACCGATGCCACCAAACCGGAGACCCTGGGTGCCACCGCCATAGGGGCCAACAGCTTGAAAACCGCCTCTCTGGGCCGGAACGAGTCCCACTAACCACGCAAGTATTACTACCTGTAAATGGACACTTTCCATGGGATCAAGGCGCAGTTCTGCAGCGAGTTTAAGAGAACGTGAGACTAATAAATATATGAGTTGTACCTCATGCAGAATCATGCCGTTGCGGGTCGATTGCGCAGGGCCTGGGAAGATCTATAGCATGACATGGGAAGGCGTAGTGGAACGAAAACTAAACGTCGCACGTATGAAAAAGTCGAAGACGACTTCAGCGTTTATGGGAGCTGAGAAGAACAAAATTTGCTGAAAGAGATTTCTTGTGGAAAACCAGGCTTTGCAACGACAATGGGGAGTGAAACTGGTTTCGCCAAAACCAAATTTGAACGGAAATGGAAAAGGAAAAAGCGGGAAGAAACCAGAAAAATTGTTGGAACTGCTTCCTTTCTTTGCCAGCTGTATGATGGTATAGAAGTGCCACCAAATGACATAGAGTGGATGCGAAGTGTTCGGTCACAAGAGAACAACGTCTTACCAACTATCAGGAGATTCCATATTGCCGAAGGCTCCAGCGAGTGCGATGATTTCTGGAATATTCGCAGTTTTTCTGATATGCGGACTTATATACGAGCCCCAGTAAAAACGACCAGTTTGGTTCTACACCGGAGGTTCCAGTTAAAGGCAGTGTTCATGCAAAATGTTCGATTGTTCAAATTCGACATCAACTGACGCTCATCGACGATTTGGAAGTGCATATTTTTTGCCCCCAGAAATCTTGAAACTTCCACTTTTTAAGCCGTCGAATGTTACGATGTGGACGAGTTGCGTGGTGGAAAGTGAAAGGAAGGCAGTGCGGCATTTAGAGCTCTTTTTTCCTTTCGGGAAAACCGGCAGTTCATTGCGACAATAAACAAATTACAACCTGACTCGAAAAAGAAAAAAAAACTTTGTGTGTGAGAAGTTGATAAATTCCTCAAAACTTTCCCTACCCACAGCAATTGACGTAGTGTAGTTGCACCAATTTTCTGCATCTACCGCAATCGTTTGTATGTGAGTAGAAGTTACTGGTTGAATCTGAGCTATTACTCTTCCATTGAAGACACTAAAATTAGGAGAATGGAAGTGCTTCTTTTTTGCTTTGCGATATTCGAGCCCCATCTCATCAAAAATAACGAGGATCTTAATCTTATTCGTGACTGTCTGATTGCAATCAGTTTCGACTACGAAAACGTTCGAAGGTTTGACTTTATGATAGTTCACTTACAATAGATGGCGATGGCGGTATCCCATCTGCGGTCTCGACGAGGACGCCGCGTAACCGCGCCGCGCGCGCCGTAACAGATGCGTTCGACAGCTGCTGTTGTGCTAGTTCTAGCGGCTGTTCTACCTGATTTCAATGATTTTGGACCGAAACGGGAGGAAAAGCGTCTAGAAATAGCACCCCGGCGGCAGACTGCAGCGGCTCCGACGTGCGCGGCGCGGTCGCGCAGCGTCCCTTTTCGAGGCCGCGTATGGGCCACCGGCATTGACGTCCACTGTATCTTTCGTTCCGACCAGTTTTCTTCCTAATTTTTAATGTTTGCTTTCGTATCCTTTTATGAAAGTGATAATTTTCTCGTGATAATTCTCTTTTTATGTTACGTTCACTTTCTTGTCCTCTTTGCCAACTCTGCAGCAAGTCAATTCCCATGTTCTTTCTTCTTTGGACCTGGGCATTTTATTCTGATCTTCTATATTATTATTGTTCCAACCAGGTTTGTTAGGTGGACAGATTTATTTATAGCCTGGCGTTTCGACTTATTCGTCGTCTTCGGAGACCTAAAAGTAGTTCATCGTTCTTATCTGTGTCCTAGACCACCAAACGTCTCATCCTACTCTTCCAGTTTTCAACCTTTCTCAAGCTTACTGCCGCTAAAAGCATCCGGGACAAAAGATGAACCCACTCTGAATCCATCGTTATTGCGAAACACAATCTTGACTGCCGTTGCGGACAAGTGCGAAATGCCACATTGTTCGCATTTTGTGTTATCTACACTCTATAGCTCGCATAATGATTCAAACTGCAGAAAATCACTTGTTATCGACAAACACTCGCTCTTGTTCTTGATTTGTTTCGCCACTCAGGTTGTTACAGACACTTTTATTTGCCAACATTACACAACACGCCGTTTTCAAGGCCTGAAAGTGGGTCAATTTTTATGAATTCGTGTTCGATACCATCAAGCGCCTCCTCTGAACTGTGCATTCAACTCACTCGGCCTATTCAACGGCGAAAATCAGATGTGGGAGACGAACTCACCAAGCGTCCCACCAAGACGCGGAGAAGTTATCCGCGCCGCAATGCGATATGTCACCAGCGGATGACTGAGCGCCACTCAGCATGAGCCTTCGATGACAACCTTATAGCTCGCATAATGGTACGAACGGCATCAGATCACTAGTTATCGATATGTTCTCATTTCTGTTGTTCATTCTGGGGTTTCGCACTGAAATCCAGGATGCTTCGAAAGCTTTCCTCGCCGAGATGTCTGGCTCGTAGGCCAGAATTCTGCATGCTACATCGAAATCGTTTCCACTGTGGTCTTCGCGTTTATGTTTTCCGAGTGGCTTCTCGGTTATCGTTCATTTCTGTATTCTTCACAGTAATCCAGAATGTCTCCAGCGCTTTTCTCGCCGAGATCTCAACTTCACTTTCACCACTATGTTGCTACTATTCATTTGGCGCTTCATGGACATGGACTAGTGTATGACGTGAACTTTGTCAAAGACAGGTGTAACTGCTGAAGCAATTCTTCAGGTGCGTTCGGAATCGTTATTGATCTGGAGAATACTTTCAGCTGCTCACTGATCCTCGGTCTCGCTTGACAAGTCCTGCTGAGTTTTGTTCTTGCTTCACATGAAATGCGCTCTCCATATTTATTTTTTTAGTTTTCAAATCAACATTCCGCTCTTCATGCAGATTGATAGTTATGAACATGATAGATAACAAGACAAGTGTTGTGGCTTTCTCTTCGTATTGTTTTCATTTTTTCTATATGTTTGTACCTCATTATTCCATGATTTCAGCGGCTTCGTTCTCTTGTTGCTAAGAACTCATGTTAAATATTTAATATTATTAATATTTATAATATTTATAGCTGGAGAATATAAATAATATTTATATTCTCCAGCTGTCAGAAATCACGTGAATAGAATCTATCCCGTTCTGAGGTACCTTTGATCGAAACTGGCTCCGTCGGCTATTTATAACATGTGACTCATTTGAGATCATATGAACGTTTCACTTATGTGCGATTTCGTTTTTCAAAGCGTTTTTCTCTGAATTTATTGCGCGTCATTTCACGTGTCTTGCCAGGTTCTGCTGCAGATTTTTCTTAGTATTTCCCGAATTTGCCGGCAGTGAACAGAGTTTGCACAAACTACGAGCGCGTACATTTTTCAATCACAAACAGGAACGACGAACATTGGATGCTGGGAACAGATTCATGATCCCTTGATCGTTGACATATGAAGAGTCACAGAGAAGCCAGTAGACGTGGGAAGAGTCACAGTCTGCTGGCTTTCCTGGGTTTGAATCTCTCTACACAGTAGAACGATGAACTAACCAAGAAATCCACAGTTCTCGTAGAGTATCTCTTCGACTGCACGCCTGTGATGCATGTTTCAAGCAAGAGTTAAATTGAAATAGCGTTCCGCGTACAATTAGTCAAGTAACGTTTGGAACAAAAAAGGAAGTATTATTGAAGTTCTAGACCATTTACCTGAAAACTTGCACTTCAGTGTTTTCGAAGGCAGCAAACACGTAACTACTTAACTATCCATTATTTCAAAGATTTTAACGACTTTTGCAAATCTAACTCTCGCCTTCTTTAGGATTTTCACGCGGTTACCGATTTCTAGTTTCCATGCCCCTCTCCTTCAAGTATTAACGCGGTGCTTTTGAATTTTCCTCATTACGAAGGAATTTTTCGTGTTGAGTCTACATTCAGACCTGTTACATGTATGTCGTTATTTTATCACGCGAGCGTGGGCAGAAATATCGCCAACTTTTGTTGTCCTTACCTCAGCTGAGACTCATTTGTGTTGCACTTTTTTGATGTTCTCACTAACATTCAGTTTTCTTTCAGAATTGTATTCTGGACTGGTGTGATAATAAAATTTAATGATGCATCTTTAACAAGTTGAGACATGTAGGTTTGGGTGCCATTTGCAAGATAAAAAAGAGGGATCTGTTGCTAGAAAATGGACGTATTTGAGCAATCTTATTGTTAGACATGACTTTATATGTTTCCACAGAATCCTTAAAGGCGTAGGCTGTGAAATGGATTGCGCTGTGGTACCAATAGTGAAGATTCCGCAAGGAAAATGCCTTCGACCCAGAGTCCGAACGTGATGACAAGATCTTCTGCGCTAAAAGGCTTTATTCATATGCTCATTATACATTGGACTGAACAAAAACTGAAAAATTTTGTTACTTAAGTAAGAAATTCAGTACACAATTTATTACTTAAGTAAAAAATTCAGTACACAATTTAATCATCCAAATATTCGAAAACGAGAAAGCTCTTGTACTCACTCATATAGCACTTCTTTGGTCTCTAATGTTGGAACATTCGAATTTTCCATTTATTCGAAATATTCGATATTCTTGAGAAAAGATATCCGATTTCGAATAATTGGAAAATTCGAATCTTCTACCATTACGCACCAATGTAGTGTTGTATGGTGGAGAAGAAGAATTTTAGGGCTTCGTTTGAATTCTTTGTTTATTCTTCATTCCTTTCCTATTCTTTGTTTCCTTTGTTTATCGCTGTTGGACTCTCACTTTTCGTTCATTCCTGTTGGATTGTAATCCTTTGACAATTTCTGAATTCTAGCTCTGATATAAAAGAAGAAGAGGAAAATCAGGTCAGATTGAAAAAAGATCATGGCAGGTATCCTAATGTGAAATTGACGGTGAATTTCAGGTTTAGTTCTCAGTAGTCCTTCATGGTAAAGTACCATGCAGTAATTGTTCCACCAATGAGACTGAAAGGTAAGAATCTTATCCTCCTTGCATGCTGAATATGAAGCCGTTCGGCTGAGAGATCTCAAACATCGGCGTTGTTTTGCAGCACATGTTTGTTCTGTAGCAGGAAACAACAAGAAGTGATTGAACGCGAACGAATGTTCGACAGAATGAAAACATTTGTTTTAAGGTCAGCCTAAAGCAGATGTGTCAGGCTGTGATTGAAATCCTCCACCGTCGAACAGTCGTCGATAACAGTTGGATGTGATTCTATGTCGAACAAGCTCGAGCGGATCCTATCGATGTGGTTACTTCGTCGGCAACGCTGTCCGCATCGTTTTGCTCACTTCTAGTGGCTTAATTGTTTGATTTTTGTGAAAGCAAACGTGACTTTGATAATTTCTTAATGTGCCAAACTCATTGTTGTCATTGTTTGTTCACTTTGTCTTTTTTTCTGTGTAAGCGACCTCTTTCTCATGTTTTTATGCTTGTTTCGGACATTTATTAAAAGAAATTAAGGAAACACATCATCTCTTAACATCAGTAAGGTCGGCACCAACACAGTACATTCAAATTCAAAGAAAATTGCATGGAAAAGATATTTCCATATACATATTTCCAAATTAACCATCATTGAGAGCAAGCTATAAAGAAAGGAAAACAGCTGTGCCAGTAATCCAGTTACGTATGCAAAGATTTAGTTGCAACATCATGAGTTTAGAAACACGGAAAAGCAAGTGAGGCTATGCTCAATGCTGTAAAGGAAAAATTCTCAATTTTGCCTGGCTAACGCCTGCTTTGGATACAAACATTTAAAATTCTTCATTTGTCTTCAATTATTACTAGCTGGACGATATATGTACGCGGCTTCGCTCGGGAGTTTCATTACCCGGCTATCTCACAACAAATACGCAAACACACACAAGCAAACACACAAACTTTCATCTCCTAAAAGCCGCCGCGAAAATATCACTAGAGAATATAGCCGATGCGCCGCAACTAAAGTTCGAAATTATACAGGGTTCCCCTGCACTAAAATTTTGATGCTCTGAGTCTTCAACTGCAGAGAGCCAAAATTTGCACGAAATTCTATCGATGACTCAAAATATCTTAAAAACTCATCAGACTCCAAAATAGCCTTCATTGGCAGAAACGGTGGCCCTCAACGTCTTCGTAGGTTCTGCACATGGTTCTCGCACGTACTCTTTACTGATTTCGTCCCAGGAAATTTTTTGGGCTTCTTCCAGGGAATACAAACTTTTGCGCTAGTAGAGCAGGTTCTCCTCTTCAAAAAGGCTACAGGGGGAAAATCGCTGGATTCAAATTTGAGCAGTACAAAGACCATTTTCCATGCCTTACGAACTCAGGCAAACGCTCACATTTCAATCTTCAACACTTTTTTTGCCTCTTCTGCAGGCTGGAGCTCTGTTGCAGGTCATGTCTTGTCTATTTTCAAAAAGCGCAGATCTCCTCGATTCAAAAATGTTTTATGGAAATACCTCCCTGCACACATAAGTTTAAATTTTAACATCAGAATCCACAAAAACTAAAGGACCCTTGCCACTGGACATTATATCGCGCCAAGACGTCAAAAACAGGCGTTGATCTGTTCTAGCAACAGTTCTGCCTTGGAGTCGGTCCAAGCAATAGATTCAACAGATTTGGTCGAAACCCTGTCACCCTCGGCGTTTGCTATAGTGAAAAATTCCTCGCCAGCAAAGACGATCGTGTGTAAGCGAGAATGATAAAATCGCTTCAGCGTCTGCCTGCACAAATTCTTCCTATTCATTCTCAAAGTATCCGGTAAGGTGCGGGTTTTTTGAGAATGGTAAGGGTAGATGTTCAGCTTCTTTCACACAACTTTTCTCAGAGGTCTGCGGTCGATCCTGGCCTCTATCGCCATTTGGGGCGAGGAACTTACGGATTTCTGTCAGTCCTGCTCCGGCCAACCTTCACTTCCTTGGGAGTTGGTGCAGTGAGAGCAATTATCTGCCCTTTTGGTCCTCACTGTTTCCAAGCGTTTTGAAGCTTTTTATTGTATCTTGAACAGTTGTTCGGTGCAGGGACAACACATCCTTAATGTACGCCACAGATCTTCACTCCCGATGTAGTTGAATATTGGCACTGCTCATGACGTTGGAGGCAACCATCTCGAGATAACTATTACTCTTGAACCAAATATAACGAAGTAATTGGAATATGAGAAGATAACGCGAAAAAATCTGGAAATCTGGAAATGGGGGTGCACAGGTAATTTTCGGCCACCTTGTATGTGGACTATTACGTCACATGCTATCCACTGCGCGACCCCCCACAAAGCACTATACGAGCTGGTTTCCGGATTGAGTTTTTGCTATATTATTATGTGCATTGGAGCAATCATCTGCAAACGAGGAAACATTTACTGGTAGTCATAATCCCAACTCAACCAAGTGCCTAGCAACTTGCTCCATGTGCATCCTTCACATTCTCTTGAGTTCTACTAAACGATCCCAGTAGCTCATGTCTTCATCGGTCGCTCTCAACACCTACTTCTGAATCTGATGCAGTGTTAAGTGCAATTAGTTTCTGAATTTTTCGTTATCACTACATTTCTAGCCGCCGCGCAGTCTCTAGGAATAAAAAATGATATGGCTTAAGAGTTAGCTCCTAAATTTAGTGCAGAACTTCTCTGAGCATTTTTTTTGTAGCTGTGAAAAGAAGTAACTGAAAATGGCAACGATCTTCTAATGTACATATATCACTACAAAGGTGTAATATGACGGTAGAGCACGATCTGTTTCTTTCGAACCACCAAAAATTAGTGAAAAAAAACTGTCCATTTTTACCTACAATGTTGGCAAAAAGTAACGACTGTAATGACCAAGGTGAGCGGAGTTTAACCAGGCAAACGCCTTTGAATAACTACTAGGGTGATGCGAAAGCCTCGAGCCGTTTGAGACTTTTTTCTGCTTTATTTAATTACTCAACATATTAAAAGCAACATTCAAAAAGATCGGCTCAGGACTTTCTTACCACACTGATATTCCTTTTCGTTTCTATTTCAGTTTTTTAAGTTCCATTTGTTCATCATAGCTTCTCGGTTGATGATAGAGCTGTTCGCAGGATATCTAGCGGTTAGCCCATTACTTCGGGTAGGCTCCGCCCAATGGATAAAAAGCTAGCCAACGATAGGCAGTTACTTCTGTACAGCAGTGGATTGTTTAGACAGGTGGGGTGCATCGGGGAATGGATATCTTTACCAAATTTCATAAGGCCTCAAAAAATCTAAAAATTTCAAGTTGAAGTGGAGACATCTCCAACCATTAAAAAATTAGTCAACAATTTTTATAAATCTATATGCTATTCAAAAACTATATTGATCCATGTTATTTGTACATGTTATGTTTTTATATTTACATAATTTTTTTATTTTCATTCTATTTATTTATTTGTTTGTTATTTTTTTCATGTTTGAGTAGGGTTATTCCACCTCGCCTTATCTAGGACAGCTCGGTGGGTGCAAGAAACATGGATATATCCTGGGGATGAAATAAACTGGGTTTCTTCGGGTGGGCTGCCCAGGAATGTCTGGTGGACCTTGATTAATCTCATTCACTGAGCGAGGGGGTGGGGGGATAGATGAATATTCTCCTGATCGATTTTTCCTTTGAAGAAGGGCTGCTTTCCTGAATTTTGATAGGGTCATTGCTCGTGTTAGTTATTTGTGGACATACAGACAAGTGCTTTTCAGCGTTTCTGCAGTTTTCAACCTAAAATAGATCCAATGGAGAAGATCTCATGCACGCTTGGCGTTAAAAACGGCCTGAACAGCTGTTTTTCCGCGAAACTTCATGGAGCCGCTCACCCCGTCGCGGATCAAGCACAAGATGTACGAGGGTGCGGCTGTGCTTGACTCCACGTACGCACTCAGCCGCGGACGAGGGCCATGTCTCTTTTTTCACGTGTGTCTCGCGTCAGTCGTCGCGGGCCGCTGAGACGTCGGTCGTCTCGCGGCCCGCGATGTATTCCATCACAACTGCTTGATCCTCGTTTGCGACACTTGTCGCGTTGGCCCGCAACGCCTGCAAATCTTTGACGTTTCTCAGCTGCTGTTCTTGCTATGACACCGCTCAATTTTGGTCATTGGGACAGTGTTCAAATTTAGCTCTACATAAATGTGTGCTGTGATGTCAAATTAAAGAACATAACTAACTTATTTGGGGGAAATTGTAGGATTTAAAGTACAAGTAGCGGGCCATTTTTGCGATCTTAAAGGCGACGATTCGATCGAAACGTCACATTGGACGCACGCATCCATTTGTGAGCGTTCCCCATGAAGATCAGTCAACGCGGTATGTGAAACTTTGATCAAATTGTAACGCGGCCACCGCTAGGTTCGAAAACGCGTGCGTCTCATCTGCGTCAGAGCTGCGTCAAAGCTGCTACTGGGCCTGCCATTAATCATACAGACGTGCGCGCCGTCTAGTATAAATCGCCCTGTAACTAGGTCAGAGTTATTTAGGTAGAGTTTAAAGTGCCCTATACCTAAGTCAAAGTTACTTGAGTACTCGAGAACTTATTTTCAACAGACAACTTCTGCTGCAATGACACCCTGTGTATGCTTTTTTGCATCCGGAAGTGAAAAGTTGACTCCTTCTTCTTTTTTTTTCGCGGGTTCCGTAGAGGCCTGGCAAAAAAAATAGACGAAAAAGTTTGTGTAGAATTTGCGTAACAACATGAAAAATGAACATGTGGTCGTAAAATCATCAATTCACCCCATATTTTTTCCATCTTTTCGTGTCTAGTAACGCTGCACTTCACGTAAATTTGCAATGAGAGAAAGAAAAACCTGGATTCGTCTTTTTTTCTGAGTATGTGATCCATGTAAATCATCGCAGCAGCTCCGGGTTTCCAACATCTCTTTGTTTCATTTTTCGGCCTCTGTCACCTTCTTCATCCTTCTTTATTTACCTTGTTGCTTTTTACACCCCTTCTGCATTTTTATTCCCCTCTTTGTCCTCTCCTACCAAGCGGTCAATCATCGCAATGCTTGCAGTTATAGCAAGTAAAAATCATTATACTGTTACTGTTATTTTCGCCTATTTAAAGCAATGTTTAATTTATCTATGGGATGTAGTAATCTTTTCTATAGTTCCGAAGAGATACTGTATGCTGCATTTACAAGGCCTTGCCCCTCAATCCCTCTCCTCCTCCCCATTCCCCGCCAACCCATAGAAAAAATTCTTCCACATGGCTCTGGGTCTAAAGAAGTTCATGGTTTCGCTGGAAAATACCCGCTATAATATGGTAACAGAGATGAAATACCCAGCACAACTTGTATAAAATGGTTATTTCTCAGAAATATAGAAGCGTTGATGTATTTGGGGAATCATACCTGATTTATACTGCTTTCTCCTGTTCTTCTTACATTTTCTTACGTTTGTACTTTTGCTTTTTTACACTACATACGAAGTAGCAATAGATGTACGTTGTATTAATAGCAATGATTCCTGAGGTTTTCATATATAAAAACCATAAACTGCACTTACCCCCACACATGCAAATGAAACCAACCTAAAAACCTGACGGGTTGAGGTGTCGAAGATAGTGAATAGCTTCCAGTCATGGATTTGGCATCCATTCATTTTCGCTCGCGCTTCGTCTGTCTAACATGCTCTTTCACATGGGAGATTCGACAATCACTAGAAATCAGCTGTTTTTCTGTGAAAATGAAGCTCACATCTAATAAAGAGCAGTGTTATCTCATTTTTACCGCTGAGAACGCCTTGGTTATTTGAGGAAAGTGAGAACAAGCTTTGAGTTTTGAGCCGTGAATCTCATTCTTGCAGCATTTACACCTCAATATCTCCTACAACCTCTCTCCCAGCAATCATATCTCTCTTCACATAATCCGGAAGGGCGAATATTCTGGAATCTGCCCAGAAAAGACGAGAGAAGTCTATTTGGAAGCGTTCAATCAGCATCCAGTCAGCCTTTTTCTCTATAGAGATTTTCGATTCCCGGAATGCCTTGGGCTTATCATGGAAATTGCCGTATTCTTCTGAACTCTTCTTTATCCCGTTACATTCGTTCTAATTGAATTCCTTTGTTCACTCCGTACTTTTTGCGGGCAGCTTCCTCTTTGTCGGCTCATGAGCCGACTTTCTATCTCACTGTCGCTTAACGAGCTTGATGGGCTTTAACTTAGTTGTTATTTGATTCTTATATTTTATGTACTATATTGGAGGATAAAAGGTGTATGAACGAGCATGCTTCTCTCCAGAAAATTTCCCTGAATATTCGTGGTAATATATAATAGTACTCTTGTATAGCAGTGCCGAATAATAAGGGGAGGGAGGGTAGGGATGGCGAAAAAGGACCACTCCGTTGACTCTGATGGAATAATAGAATTACTAAAAAATACTAGTTTTAGCATCAAATAATTTGTGAGATGCATTCCAAGAATATTAATAAAATAAACAACGAAGAACTAAGCCGATGCAACATTTTAATCTATTTTATAAAATAACTTCAAAAATAGCTTTATATCTATACCAGTCTGGCCGTCCGGCTAACGCCGGACTTCCAGACTTCTATTGATGCTCGCTTCGCTCGCATGCTGCACGTGGAAGCAAACACAAAAGTGTAAATGGATTGATGAAATCTGCATCCTTCCACGCAGTTCTGTCGCTCTCCTAAGAAACCCTTGATCCCGTAGGTGGTAGCTTTCCCCCATATGAATGTAATTATTCTCTTCCATATGAGCGAAGTTATTGGTCATGAATAACTGAGTGTAATCAATTCAGTGCAGATGTTATATTGAAATGATTTAGGCTCAACTGGTTGTTGTGGTAATTCAAGTGATAAGGGTCCACCGGTGTATATAAACGGAAAGGAAGGAGTGGTTCATTCAGACACAAACGGAATGGGAAGAGAACACGGATATGAAAGGAAACAATGTACATCTAGGTGATTCAGGTAGGAGGGTCCGCCGAAACAGGATAAGCGTATCCCTCATGCAGAAATAGACCCGCCTAGCGAATTCCCATCACCTCTGGAAGCCGGCACCCTTATCACATCGTTGGACCCGACTCCAGGCGTTTCCCCACTTTTGGACGCCGGCGCACTCTTATCACACCGTTGGACCCGACCGTTTCCCCACTTTTCGACGCCGGCGCATCCTTATCACACCGTTGGACCTGACTCCAGGCGTTTCCCCACTTTTGAACGCCGGCGCACCCTTATCACACCGTTGGACCCGACTCCAGGCGTTTCCCCACTTTTGGACGCCGGCGCACCCTTATCACACCGTTGGACCCGACTCCAGGCGTTTCCCCACTTTTGGACGCCGGCGCACTCTTATCACACCGTTGGACCCGACTCCAGGCGTTTCCCCACTTTTGGACGCCGGCGCACTCTTATCACACCGTTGGACCCGACTCCAGGCGTTTCCCCACTTTTGGACGCCGGCGCACCCTTATCACACCGTTGGACCCGACTCCAGGCGTTTCCCCACTTTTGGACGCCGGCGCACCCTTATCACACCGTTGACCCGACTCCAGGCGTTTCCCCACTTTTGAACGCCGGCGCACCCTTATCACACCGTTGGACCTGACTCCAGGCGTTTCCCCACTTTTGGACGCCGGCGCACCCTCATCACACCGTCGACCCGACTTCAGGCGTTTCCCCACTTTTGGACGCCGGCGCACCCTTATCACACCGTTGGACCCGACTCCAGGCGTTTCCCCACTTTGGACGCCGGCGCACCCTTATCACCCGACTCCGTTTGACCCGACTCCAGGCGTTTCCCCACTTTTGAACGCCGGCGCACCCTTATCACACCGTTGGACCGACTCCAGGCGTTTCCCCACTTTTGGACGCCGGCGCACTCTTATCACACCGTTGGACCCGACTCCAGGCGTTTCCCCCACTTTTGGACGCCGGCGCACCCTTATCACACCGTTGGACCCGACTCCAGGCGTTTCCCCACTTTTGGACGCCGGCGCACTCTTATCACACCGCTGGACCCGACTCGGCGTTTCCCCACTTTTGGACGCCGGCGCACCCTTATCACACCGTTGGACCCGACTCCAGGCGTTTCCCCACTTTTGGACGCCGGCGCACCCTTATCACACCGTTGGACCGACTCCAGGCGTTTCCCTACTTTTGGACGCCGGCGCACCTCTTATCACACCGTTGGACCCGACTCAGGCGTTTCCCCACTTTTGGACGCCGGCGCTCCCTTATCACACCGTTGGACCCGACTCCAGGCGTTTCCCCACTTTTGGACGCCGGCGCACTCTTATCACACCGTTGGACCCGACTCCAGGCGTTTCCCCACTTTTGGACGCCGGCGCACTCTTATCACACCGTTGGACCCGACTCCAGGCGTTTCCCCACTTTTGGACGCCGGCGCACTCTTATCACACCGTTGGACCCGACTCCAGGGGTTTCCCGACTTTTCGGCGCCGGCGCACCCTTATCACACCGTTGGACCCGACTCCAGGCGTTTCCCCACATTTGGACACCGGCGCACCGTTATTACGCCGTTAGACCCGTCCCCAGGCGTTTCCCCACTTTTCGGCACCGGCGCGCCCTCCACACCGCGGTGCACTCACCGCTCTCTACTCCCCCATCCTTTAGAGCTTCTCTTCATTCTTTGAACCTCACCACACCCGTCCCTATCATCTTGTTGACCTCGTAACCACCATCACTGGCCAATCAGGGAATTTCGTTTCTGACACACGCACACGTGACATACGAAGTAAGCCCGTTATTATAAGTCATGATATAAAACATAGAAACGCTTACGACACTTTTTTTCAAAAATCTTGGCTACGCGCGTGGGCTCCAAATTCAAACGATAGGAATGCATCTGCAAGCAAGGTGGTGAGGGAGGGGCCTTGGAAACATGGGACACCATCCGAATAGGGCGGAGGGCCTAGGACACTACTCATCGGACAGTATCGATCCGGATACCGATTTATCGATCGATTTTATCGACTTTCCTCAGTTTAGCTCCAATCCGGATAGAAATGGGCATGCTGGGTAATCGACCACGCTGATCACGAATCTGACAGCCACTTTGCACGGCGTGGTTATTGAACTATTGATTTTATTGATTTTTCGTGATTTTTGCTCGGATCTTGGGAGAGACATGCTCACATGAGTTATATATGAACATCAATAAAGATCTGAGTACAGTAGGACCTTGAAAATACATTGACAAAATCAGCTAGTTATATAGATATATATTTTTTAAATTTTTTAATCTCTCTTTTCCTTTCTCTCTTCTCGTTTTTCATTGATATTAGTTTTGTATTTGTACTAATTTTTACTTTTTAAAAAAACTCGATAGTTGTATGCTGATCGATAAAAGGTAGCAGTTTCAAATATCAAAGCCCGAGCTGCTCGTACATGATCACAGTGACGAGCTCTATTCATCTTTCGTTGCAGTCTCTGCTGGATGTCGAGAGCTGCCATTGAAACGTGCAGTGCAGTGCCCTTTGCGTTCCTTTGTTACTGCACAACTGTATGTACTAGTTAGTAGCGATAAGTTCATGTTTGTGTTTTGCACATACTTCATTATGTTATTGCTTTGTTCTACTTCTTCCTCTAATAAGGAGTTTCTGCCGTTGTTTCTCATGTGGAATAACAGAGAAGTAATAGCAGAGGAGTTCGTTCTCCTTGGCCTGAACGAATATCTGCTTCCTGCCGCCACGCTTGTTTTCCACTTCCTTGGCTTTCCCCATCTCCACCTTTGTGTGGGGGAACTTGTGTCGGACTGCTATCGTACACCTGAATAAAATACGGTCTCACAAAGCTACGCTACAGCTGTCTCTTCATCTCCAGTGAAAACCACTGGGACATGTGTATTATAACAAAATGTTACACATAACTTTCAACAAACTCGCAACACATGCGCACTGAAGAGGGTACTGACTCGATTTGCTACCGTTTGGAAGCTTGAAGGGGGCTTAATGTCTCAACTCTAAATCGTTTGTGAGATTTCTGTGTGAAAAGAATCTCCAGGATCTCCTGATCACAATGGTCTATGTGATTCCTTGCGAAACTGCCGAAAAACCGTTTTGGAGTCCCAGTTTTTTAGGAGCCTGTAGGCGGAGCCGAGGGGCGGGCTCTAGGCACTCTCTGTATAATTCGCTTCAGGAGCGCACCTTTTGCGGAATTTATAATTCTCATGAGAGTTCCTCATCCACTTCCTACCACAATAGAAATTGCGCTTCATGATTGAGGCGCAAAGGAATAGATGAGGTGAAAACCCCGTGATTTGTGCCTGTGCATCTGCAATCATTGCCTGTACATCTACATTCTCATCGATACTAACGCGTTTTAAGCTCATCTGAAGAAGCGAATACAACATAGTAGAACACAGCATAGTAACAACAGCAAACACAACATAGTAGGACAAAAACAACATTTGCAACACGGAAACCCCAATGCACTTTAAATTATCTCTCAATACTATGAAATGTATATTTATAGCGCCTTTTTTTTTCCAAGTAAACGTCTGCTTGTTGCGATGTTGTGATTACATATTCTGCACCTACAATATTGTATTAGGCGTCACCGATTGGTAGCGCTACCTACGATGGGTAGAGTTCCATAAACCACAGGTTTACGTTTACCCATCTCATACACATGGGTAGACGTATCCATGGGTATGAGAAAACCCATGGGTTCATTGATGTATGCCACCTCAGAGGACTTCTTGGTGGTGGCTTTTCTCCAGCGCGGACGAAGTTTCTAGACATTGCTGTGCAAAAGTGGTAAGTCATACTTGTTAAATGGGTGTAATAATTCTATTTTTCCGTCTGTAGAGATGAATAGTGCAAAGAAAAATTCTGTGCGCATAACGGACGCGAACGAGGAATTAGAGATGATGAGCGACCGGTCGATGTTCAGTTGCACGGATTAAGC
Organism: Ancylostoma caninum; assembly: GCA_037903475.1. Lineage (NCBI taxonomy): Eukaryota > Metazoa > Nematoda > Chromadorea > Rhabditida > Ancylostomatidae > Ancylostoma > Ancylostoma caninum. The sequence continues at coordinate 275,304 of JBAJFG010000639.1, read as the reverse complement.
GACGTCACGTGCAGCGGACATCGGGCGTTTTTTCAAAGAGCATTTCACACTTGCTTTCGATGTGTTGACGAGACTCATTGGTGCTGTGCTGTTCATCCAATTTGTCTGCCTTCATTGACGTTGTGAAGCTATGCTTGCAGTTATGAGGACATGTGGTCAAGTTGTACGCCTGGTAATTCGCTGAAAAATTCCAAAAAACATATAAATAATCCTCTTCTCACAGCACTAAAACTCCATGTTTATTGGGAACCTAACACCTTCACGTGCCTTCTATAACCACACATTCTCTCCGCTCAAAATAATACGAGATACTTTCTTTTCGAGAATTTCCAGGGACTAGCATATATAACATGATTTCTACAGTTAAAAAAAGCGAAAGCATCCATGAGCGACATCGCGGTTTGTGCACTATCGCGCAAAGAAGCACATGTTTTTATAATCTTTTGTCTCTAATTTCTCTTCAAATCCCATATTTTGTGAAACAGACAACAGACCCAAGCGGCTCCATCACCTTGTCCATGATTTGTTTGTTACTGCTTATTTTTGTTTTTGCTCGTTTCGTTTCAATATCCGAGGAGATTGCCGGTCCTAATATTTTTTGAATATTGAATAACAAAAGCAACTATAGAAAATGTAGTGCTCCAATCAGTGTGAATTTTTGAAACTTTGTGTTTTTTGCATCCATACCAGCCTGAAAGTCCGGCTGACGTCGGACTTTCAGACGCCATTTAGCTCTGGCTTCTCTCGGACAACTTCCCCAAAGAATATCTATGAGAGTGTGAAATGGATTTGAACCACATCTCGGTAGTCGTTCCACTCTCATATTACAGTACATCCTTGGGTTCAGCGAAAAATGATCCCATTCTCACAGCTCTTGGCTTTGCAGTACTTTCGTGCATTCGTACCATCACACTTGTCTCATCCTCACTATTCAAACCGTCTCCTGAATTCTCTTGGCACCTTTTCTCGAAGCTCTCGGAGCGTAAAATCCTTCAGCAGGGTTTCAATAAACGTACGTATGTATTCCATGATATCACCACAGCGAACACCACGCTGGTGTGGGAGTGCTTCATAGGGTTCCCTTCACAGGGATGTGACTATTCTCCGTGCTAGAGACCCATTATTTTGTGCCTTGTTCGATAGCCGAATCCTGTGCCCTCCTACCCCTGAGTAGCTGTTTCATGATCTCTTGCTTGATGCACTTCGTCTTAGTTACATACAGGTGCGCCTGCTACATGACGTCTTTCTCTTGGCAAATGTTGGTATACATAGCACATATGACGCCTTAGCTTGTCTCGTACAACAGCACTCGGTTTTGTGGTGTCATTTCCAGTACTTGACCATGAAGCGCTTCAGTACACGTTATCACCGGCTCCGTTTCATCTTACAATTAGCTCTTTCTTAGAGAGGGAATTTATTTATTTATTTATTATGTGCACTCAGTGGTGCTCACTCACAATAACAGCAAGGCAGAGGGAAAACGCCTAACAGCTGGCATAAAATAATGTGAAAAAAAAACAACGAACATAGAAGAATTAAAAAAACTGAAAAGAAAAAACACTAGAAAGCAAAAGTAAAACACAGGCTATCGTGAAAATCAACAAAACCCAACTGGACCTTAACTGTCAATGCCTTAACCTCTTCTGAGCCTCAAAGAATAATTTGATAGATCGCGTGGGGTCAGATCCAGAAGACCAACAAGGCCTCGCCTACCAGTTGAGGTACAATACCTGGGAGGGTTAGTAAAGCACTGCAAGCCTTGACATGGGCATCTTAGCATGGGCATGTGGGCATGGACTGTTCTGGCACCCGCCTTACAGGTGTGGCAAACCTGACCAGACAGAGGCTTAGCGCTGTGCACCAGGTAGGCGTGTTGCGAAATCTTATTTAGCAACTGGAGGTCTTCCAACTTGCTTGGGAAAATAGCTGATATCCTAGTTTAAATTAAGATCATGGAGTGATTGATAAGTAAGAATTGTGAAAACATCTATTCACTTATTTATTTTTTGTTATTCATCCACTTGATACACCAACATAGTTGCAGTCGGATATTCCTATGATCGTTGCGGTAACCGGTTTCGGGGTTTGAATAAGACTAGAAGTGCAGTTTCATAAATTAAATAGTTAGTCACAATAAAATTTCAGAAGTTTATTAGATGAGCAAATGATAATTTCCAACTTATGCCAAGTAAAGCTTCTAAAACAAGAAAGTTTCCATCTTCTCGTCCCAAGGTCTTCATTACAACAATAACAATGACCTCTGTGTCATTTGCTGAGACGATTGTTTAGGTTTGTGAAACGGATCAGATTTCCGATCTTCCTTTGTACTTCACCCGCGTAGTTCCTAGATCTCTTAGGTTGTTTATTTCGGAGGAAGGAGAGTTCAACGAATCTATGGAATTCCTACAAAAAATGCTCGGCAGCCACATTTCAATAGCAAACAATGACACGGTCCCTGTCTCATCCATACGTTGTATAAGGTGCTATACATTAAAAAAGAAGCGGGTTTCAAGACTGGCCTTATACACGTTTTATTTTCTATTATAATGAGTTTTTTGTGTGTTTTTATTGTTCCTAACATCTACTTCCGTTTGATAGTTTAATTTCTTTCATGTGGACTTACCTACTTGCCACTATTCTGTTTACATATGGGCACACCTTTCTGGTGTATTAAAAATAAATAAAAATAAAAATAAATATACCCAAAACTTTACTAGTAAAGCTTACTATGTTGAATGCTCATCCACACCTTTCTGAACTAGGGCCTGTATGCACCGCTGTGGTTATCCGTGGTAAACACGTCAATGTATCCAATTTTACCCATTTCTATGCACCTAATCATGGGTAATCATACCTATGGACATGAAATTACTCACACTTCCAGTGAGACAACCAGGCCTAGGTGTAATTTCAAAACGACAATGACGGCAAAAGGTTCAAAATCCACTATTCGGCCGAGGGAATGGTGAAAGTAAAGACATAATTCAAACTTTAATTTGGAGAATCATCCTCTCTAGTAAACTGGAAGGCTGAAATCCCTCGAGGAATTTCCTATGCAAAAGTTGATCCACGCCGTTTAGTCCACTGGTCCATGAATACCTTCACACAGCGACTATTACGTATAATTCATGCAAAGAGGATTATGTTTTTGCGATTGTATTTATGGCGCTTCTTATCAAAATGCAATGGAGCTTACCAAATTTCCATAACAATTACCGGAGCCCTTAGCACCGTTCTATAAATAGCCGACTATTCATACGTGCAACTCGCTCAGCTCTCACCACGTCATCTGTGAATGTCATGTCGGATTTTCTACCCTGGCCCTTTTAAACGGCTATTAGCGTGCTGGACTCACGTAATGTTGTCGATGCCTTCCACAATATTTACTGTGCAGGTAGCGTCCGCTACCTGTCCAAATTGTCTGGGGGATTTAGTCCCTTTACCTTGAATAAACAGTGGATTTACTCACTGGTTTATTAAGTTCAGCTTCAGTAGTGATATCCGGTGCAGCCGCACTCAAGTCGATCAAACTAGTCGAATGACGGTACAACTCAAAAACGAGAGACCAAGGTCCCAAGAGGGTGCAGACAGCGAGCGTGGGAAAATGGCAAAGACAATACAGTGGGCGAGAGAGGGTGCCAGAGTGGTCCCACGACGATGGCGATACAACGGGGTGTGATTTGCATCGTAACATTTAAACACAATGAAATCAGCTTCAAACTTCCAGGTAAGTTTAAATAACAACAATAATGAGCTAATTATAACTGTAGCTGTAAGGTTAAGCATGATTGATATCATATCATCCTTTAGATTACTACGTCAGCAACGTACTGCAGAGATTGCCTTTCATGCGATTTTTCCTAATTTCGTCGTCATAGAAGAAAACATGGGCATAGCATGTCTTCCAGTCTTAGTCTCCGTGGCCATCTGGTGACTCGTCTTTTGATCAGCTTGATGTTTCTGGAAGCTCACGTCATTTTTCGTGACTTATGACGATTACTATGACGATTTTCTCAGATAAATGCAATATCGAGGGCGAGCAATAAATTTAAGTAATTCACATATTCCAAAAAAAAACATTTTGGATGAGGGATCGTGACTTATGACGTTACCTGTGATGCAGAGCACCTCCTTATCTGTGAGCGATTTCGGATTTTCCGTATCTTCAAAACCACATCTCCCCTCATATCAGTGGCGTATGCAGGAAGTGGGCGGGAGCGAGGGGGGGGGGGGGGCGTGGGAAAAAAGTCAAGTCGGGTCTCTGCCGTCTTGGGGACCCAGGGATCCCGGAAAATAAAACTAATAAAAACCTTAATTATAATAACAAATACCTAGTTAAAATTATATCAAACATAATAGTATAAGTAAACTAATAAAAATAAACTAAAATAAGATTTTTACATGTATTGTAAAGTAATTTCGAAAATTTGCCGACCCACATTCTCCGGGGGGGGGGGGGCTGCGTCCATGACTGCCTCATATCAATGTTTTATGTGAAGTTTTTAAAATTGCGCTTCCTGGAGTCAGAGTCCATTCCACTCTGTACGAGTTTCTACGGTCTTGTACGAATTCATACACCAACACAACAAATATTTCCCGTGTGCGTCCGTCCGCAATAAGCAACAGGAGATGCAATGGTTTTGAGGAACCGGGTCTTACCTATGGTATTGTCACAGCTCCCATTTGTGGTTAAATGTATACATCCCTCAAATGTTCTCTTTGACTTATGAGGTGCTCGGCAAAGGATGGCCCGTCTGGAAATGCTGCTCAGGGCCTGTAGTAATCCGCTATGCAAGTAGGCAACTTGAGGTGGCACCTCGGTCCACCTTGGTGGCGGCTTTGAGAAGACAGGAGCTCCTGGATCGGAGGAATTTGACAAAGTTCACATTCCTTCTTCATACCAGTATCTTCGTGCTGACATAATCTAACACCTTGCGCAGTTGACACTTCGCGGCTTCTCAACACGCTCAAAATTTAATCCCCAAAGCTGTGGAGATACCACTTTTCCCCCGAGCCCCTCCCACCTCCCGCCCACTTTCTACATCCGCTACTCGGGTATAGGTTTACCAGTTGGTTTGAAGGTAAGGAAACTTCGAAAAACCCATTTCCCACGGTCCTATCATCATTTTCTACATGGAATTTTGCATGCAATACATTGTACACATGCTATACGCGCCGCTACTTGTTTAAATCCCAAGTGCATGGATTCCGCGTCGACCAAAAAAAAAACACATCTCTTCACTCTTATTAACATTCTTCTCGCTCTTCTGAAGCTACGGCATTGTTCACGCCCTTCTGTTTCTGCTTGAGCAGCTCGCTGGTTATCTCGGAAGTGGCATTTTTCTCCGGAAAAGTTTCAGTTTTTCCCCTGAAATCGAAACGACTCGAAGACGAGTGCGCACTTCAATGGCGCACGTTGTCTTCTCGGCCGCAGGGCGAATCCACTTGGTCAGGCGTTAATTCTGTTTTTGTGCTCGGCGCGAGCCCAAATCTCTAACGTTATTTATTTAATGCTGAGAGTGGTGTGGAGGGCGGACGGGCCGGAGGGTCGCAGCGGGCGGGACGGGGGATAAGGATGTTTTCTCTGTTAATGAGTGTTCGCTTTTTTTCGTCGGCCAGCCCCCAGGGGGACCGGCGCGGACCGAGCGCTTCACTCCCGCCGCGTCCTCACTTCACATTATCCACTCGAATCTGTGCTGCAGCAGCAACAGCAGCAGTATGGCATCAGCGCCCGTGCACATGCACTGCACGTTTGTGTCAGTTGTCGTGACGTGCTGCCCAGTCACCCGTAAATCACCAGCCCTCGGGTAAAACGACTTGTCCTTTGCGCTTGCTGTTCGCGTCGAACAGGTGTTCTCCTTCTGGTTTTTCCCCAGCTGACAGCTCTGTGGACGAGTTTCCGCGCTGAAACTCGCGGGGGTCAGGGGAGCTATTCCCCTGGCGCCAGCGATGATAGCGCTGCAGGCCGACGAGCAACGCTCATCTTCTGCGCGCCTGACAAATGAACATCCACGCCAGCGACATCAGTGACAAGCGGCATTCCCTCGCTTGGACATCTGTTCCTTTTTCATCGCCACAATGATGGATTCGTTTCCGCGTTTTCCGGATGGAACTCGAGTTAAGGAGTTTTTGTCTAAGGAGGGAGACAGATTGGGCAAAAAAAAACTGCTGTAGTACCACAGTTTTATCCACAGAAAAGTGCAAGAAGACGTTAGGGAAATGGTTCATTTTTAGGGGGCGGGGACGGTGGGGGTCCGACTGACTTTCCGCTATCACTGCGCTGTGAAACGCGTCATTTAGGATATTTTTACGGCTCGGTTTCGGTGTTCCTAGGAACGCTTTCAAGGTCTTTTAATGTGGAATCATGGTGTGTATTGTTTACTGTTTTGTTCCTGTAGTTCTTCGTTTGCAAAGCCAGGTAATAATCAGGGGATTCCCCCCCCCCTCCCTCATCCCTTTGTTCTTTTTAATTGTCAATATCCTATCAGCAGTGCTCGCAGTATTTTCTAATTTCTATGGCTTCCCATCATATTTCTGTAATTTTTCTGAAGAATTCGTAGAAATAACATACGTTGAGCATAAGATTGAATAAAAAACTAAGGAAACTGAGGACTAAGAAACTAAGGAACTAAAAATTAAGGATTATTTTGAAAAACTACGAGAAACGGGATCGTCCACAGCATTTACTATACACCGTTTCAAACGCGACAATAGTTGAGTATTGGTGCATTTTGTGTCTTTTTCTCTTCACCTCTTGAATTCCCACACATTTTCTGGCGTTCTTCTTCTCCATGGCTTTTCTCCAACTATCTCTGCCACTGAAATAGGTCTTATTACCGTCTTGCTTGCTCTTTTTCAAACATTTGCTTTTTGAATTCGTTTAAAACTGCCTCTGAAAACCTATTAGAAAATTCTATATTCTGACATTATCGCAAAAAATCACACACTAAACTATAATATTTGAATTAATCAATAGATTGCTATGCTTTACCTTCACTGTTCAGTTGGATCTTGCTCATTTGGTATGGTCAAACTTCTTGGCGGCATCAACGTTATTGTATGAATGGACGTAAAATATTCCATTTCAACAACAGATAGGGAAATCTAATGAAGCATGTCGTAATAAAATATGAACGACTTTAATAAAATATAACGTTTAAGATTGTTTACCACATCTCCAGGGTGGGCCGTAAATACGGTTACACAGAAAAGTGTGCACCGGAAAGCCTTTGCAGGTAATTTGAAGCATAGTCGTGGGATTCGTGTCTACTACGTCATGCTTAACATAAAGCAACCCTTCACCTTTGGATAACCCCTGTCAGCTTCGACACAGGTCTCAAGATGTTGTGTGAATGAACTTGCTGACAGCAGCGGGCAAGTGGTTATGGTTCAGGTCATCAAATTTTTTTAGCGTGATTGCACGACTAATTCATATTCCGGAGAGGTTATGAACAAGCCCTGGTCTCGGGTATCACCAAAACGTTTCAGCCCTACTGGTTTGGGCCCGAGCAAAAGGCTGGCCCCTCGATGAAACCAATGGGGTCTAAAAAATATTTTTGCTCGGATTTTGAATCAAACTTGACTTGTGGGCCGGACCACATTCCCGTAAAACGTTGCGAAAGTGCATCCATTGAGTTAAACTTCAAGGCAAAACAATTTTTTCAGAGGAGAAACTAGCGTTGTTGTTTTATAATAAAATTTCCTGTATATTTTTTCATTTATGATTACCTAAAGCCCGTATAGAAGCTCCCACTACAACCAAAATATTATTAGCCGGATTATTACTAAAATTAGGTACTGCTGGTTATTTACGTATTTTAAGTTCAATAAATTTTGTGTACCACCTGTAGTCTTAAGGAACCACTACTGTAGTTCGAGCACCGTTAGTCGCCAGCGAGTTTTCCAGTTCCCGTCAACTCTACAAGGTCTCCAATAAATTCGAAGATTTTTTTTTTGCTGTTATACCATTTAACACCCAGCTCACGTACTCGATGGCCTTAGTCGTGTTTTCACTTCTATTAAATTATTTTTTTCTGTGTTGATTTTTCTGCATCATTAATAGCATTGATCCTTTTTCAGCTAACTGACTACTTTGATTCTAGTGTTTACTTTGAAAAGCTTTCATCCATCACATAATGCACACAGTACACAAAAACTCTGCAAATATTTTCGACTAAACGATCTGTTATTCTCGCTTTTGTACTGTCCGCAAATGCTGAAAAACTAGTTTTATTATCCGTGACTCCATTGTTTTCCATGGGAATCGGGCAATAACCTCACTATTCCGGCTACTTGTGTTCAGTGGACTCACTCACAGAATCTACTTGAGCTGGGTGTTCGGCTTTCAATCTTTGCAGAATCGTCGCTGATTGTGCAAATGCAGGAAGGACGATTAATTATCCAACCTTTGTCAAGTCCCTCTTCAGTGCAAGAAGAGCGAACTCATTAAAGCTTATCTCATCTCAACAGCCTTCACCAATTTCCAATTTTTTCATAGTTTCTGGACGTTTCTGAGAAGGATGTACTTGTTTTTCTATTGCTCTTTGAAATGAGGTCTGCTGATCGAGGAGAATCACAAAAATATAGGTTTCTTCAATAGTTATCACCAATCGCTGCCGTAATCACGTGAAATTTCGCGTGCTGTGTGCAGTGGATTTAACGAAGAGTCAGCTTACACCCTTTGGAAAACTGGTCATGGAGTTCAGACTTGCCGTTTTAGTGCTTCTTTGTTCTTAAATATAAAGTCTGCATGGCATCAGACATCTTAGGCTATTCTCGAATGAAAAACTAAAGTTATCTGAAGCGTGTTATTTGACGCATCGTTGGAAAATATGTCCCAGAGAGAACTACGGCTGCTTTTCTGCTTTCCACGCTCAGAAGCGAGGACTCAGTAGACTCTGCCCTAGTCATGGCTTGATTCTACGAACTCCCTAGCACTAATGACGTCATAACTTGTAGACTAGCCACGCCCACACGTGCATAAATACATAAAGGAAAAGGAACTGAACAAGTTCATCACGCCTAGCATCTCTGCTTTTCTAATGATTCTTCATTATTTTTATTATTATTTTTTTAAGTTCCTTCCTCACTGTGCCCATCCTACCGAAGGATATCGTTTATATTCAGTTGCCTTTAGTCCAATCTTCCACTTCCGCTCGAACTTCCCATATGTCACCTTGCTCGCTGGGGAACAGTTCTCGCATGAAAGATTTCATGAAAATTGTTGTCGTACAAGTCTATCATCAAAGAAATATTCAAATGTCTTGTTTTCTTCCTAAATTTTCTTATAATTTCTTAGAATGTTCAAGCTCATATTTTATTGATTATGTAAATCCTTTCGGGTATAATAATTTAATTATTTCAATTTTTCGTTATTGATTTTTTATGGAACTTTAATTTAAGTTTAAAATATATGATCTGCAATCATAACGGTTTTCCCAAAGTTCTAGCCCCTTTGAATCCACTGAAAGGTACATCTATCAAACTAATGCATTTAGGAGGAGTTGGTCTGCAACTGCAGAAGAGCTTTTTTCACGTCAATATATGAGCGCTGCGCATAAGTGCACGCATTAAGGCTATTTTATGTGTTGGAGCCGCAGACTATGGCTTTTGTTCGTGTTTCGAGCGAGTGCTGACGGGTCACTTGAGATTTGCAGCATTGAAAATTTACTTCTGGAAGAGGGTGAAAAACAATCCAAAGACATCTGAGCGCTGTAAGATTTCCCATTGGAATTTTAGCTTTATGAAGAATATGTATAGTCCTTGTCGAAAAAATAGACGGATTGCGCGTGCGGTTTCATAGCGACGCGGCTGCAGAATCGCGGTGAGACCTAGCTGACCCTCTCACTTAAAGCATGCCCTCACCGCATCTCTCGTCTAGGTCCCGCCATGATTCTGCAGCCACGGAATCCGTCTATCTTTTTGATAAGGACCATACTCATCAAGTGATTATAAGTGCTATTTTACTAAATTGTAGATAGAGACTTTTACTAACCCATTCATTAGAAATACATGAAAACACAGCGAAACCTAAGATCATCAAGTGTTTGCTGAGTAAGTGTAATACAAAGGACACAACGGTTAGTGTTCCTAAGTTTTCTACAATAACCGGTTTCGGGGCACGAACTAGACCGAAAGTGAAGCATCCTTGCCCCCCCCCCTCCCCGGGGCCTTGACCCTTTCATCAGCAGCTTCCAAGAAATCTTCAAAACTATTTTAGTACTAGGCTATTCGACGGCATCATCCAGCTGGCTCGCGTGGCGGGCCATAAGTTTTATTTTACATTCTTATTTAATTTTTGAAATCCTAGTGTTCAGAGCTAACGTTTGGTGGAAAAATACTCGAAGTTCCCCATAATGACGGTAACTATAGTGCGCTTCACCAGGGAACATAGTTGTGAAGATGCCAGAGAAATAGAAAATGCGAGAAATAGTGCCGCATTCGGAGAGGTAGGCGAGGAATGCAGATCATGGGCACAAATACTCAACTATCGTCGTTTTTGGAACGTACTATATGCACAAGCCCAAATGGAAAATGACAACAAGTGTTTGTTGTGAATGTTTGCACTGACACCGTCTTCAACGGTATCGCACGATCTGCTAATTAAGAAAAGCGAGTTAGGCACTTGTCTTGAAAACACAGTTGCAAATGGAAATAGAGTTAGACTTTCATGGAAATCCGTCTCATTCTTCGTTCGATGTACATAGGAGCTGAGCCTCTGGACCCCCCCCCCTCACCCTCCAAAATTCAGATGAGCTCGACTGAAAGGTCAACTCGTGTTGGGTTAGGTTATCTGAATGTCGATTGACTTCACACGTATCAAAGTGTGCAAGTGAACAGCGAGTTGGTTGTGATATCATCAAAATTAATGAGCCTAATTGTAGATATTTTTGCATAAATGGAACAGTCATAGAATACTAGTCACAATGATGCGCATGCTTCGCTAGGAAAATCCAAAAACCATCCTTGAGATAAGCACTCTTGGTACAGTTGGAGCGGAATATCCATAGGAGTGCGGGACATCTGCCACATATGAGATGCTGTGCTGGTGACTACTGGGCCGAGGTATGTGGGACAGCTATTCCGAATTTCTTTCGAGGTTTCGCAAAATATGGTTTAACCTGGAATGGACGGCTTAGAAAGCGTCTGCGATTGGCTAATGGCATGAATTGACCAATCACAAGCCAGCGCCAGGACGCCATTTTCAGTATAACGCTCCACAAACAGGTCTCCCTTAAATCTTCCCGAAGGAAGGGGTAAAAAGTATTCCTTCAAAATTTTTGCACAGGATCATGTGTAAAGCTGCAGTCAGCGACCACAGGAGATTTTCGTTTATATAAAAAAACTCGGTAATAAAAAACGACTCCAATTGTGCAAAAAAAGAGATCGCAATAGATTTCTTGAAACTTTAATCATTTCAACACTCGAATTTATTTGGGAATTGTTTTGGAAAAAAGTTGAGAAAACACTTTTTGAAAATCCGCTAAACTCGTCGTAGAAGAAGTCAGACACATTCTGTGCTATCACGGAGAACAGAAACAAGTGAATGACCTTCAAACAGTATATTTGAACCACCGACGAAGTTGAAACGAACAGTTATTAAGATTGAGAAAAAACCAAAAAGCACTGCATAGCCGTCAAGCTAAGTGTCACTCTCAATGAATTTGAATCGAGTCGAGTATTAGTAGAAGAATAAGGGCAATTCATACTGGATGCGTGCGACTGACGCGCGTACCCTATAGCGATAAAGTCAATTTTTATCATTCTCGAAATGTCGAATCTATGATTATTCGATCCAGATGCCACTAGAGAGCGAGGTTGTATAGATGAAAAGGGCAATTTATACTAGCTGCGTGCGTCAGTCGCGCATCATTCGCACGCATCCATTTCCAAGGGATTTTCCGTGAAGACCGGTCAACACGACATGTACATACTCAATGAAAAGAACGCGCGGCTACCGCCAGGCCGTAAATGCGTGCGTCTGAGCTGCGACTGCGATGCGACTGCTATGCGACTGGGCCCTATTCTTCATCATATAGACGCACGCGCGTCAATCGCACGCATCCATTATAAATTGCCCCACAGATGAAAGGGTAAGTTAAATGGCATGGACACTGTTAGGCACAAATCCAGTCTTGGGTATAAACTTACTCAGCTGGATTTTTGGAGCAGTACTTTATATGGATTTGTGACACATCCGAGAGGAATAGAGTTCCTAGGGTTCTTCAATAATCAAGAATTTCCTTGGTAGCAGAGGATCTTTGCTGAACTCCACAAAGTTTCCAGTTTACTACTTTTCTGTGAGAGCTTGTCCAGGCTTTTTAAGGGTTCTCCAAACTTCGCTCAGTATTTTCTATAACTCCACCTTAGTTCTCCGCCGCTGAAGGTGTCATATTTACCCCTTGCCTGGGGAAATGCATGATTTCCAGAATTTTCCCTTGATTCGGCTTCGCAAAAACCTGGACAAATCAATTTTTCCGTGAACGGCGACTGCCATCTATTTTTCTCCGAACACAGGCCGCCTATGGCATTTTCACGGACTGAATCCGCTTTGGTCCAATCTAGCAACGGATGTAACCCTTGTCTGGCTAGTCCCAGGAACACGTTCCTCACTCGTCACTCGGCCTCTGCGCTAAGCCCTCACAACGCTTACTCATTATTCATCCTGAATATTGAATACATTACGCAGAAATCCATGCACTTAATTCGGCGCTGCTCCGTGTGTTTTCCCACGGTCCGCGCGCATTTCCATCCGCCGCGGCCTGCCTTCTGTCCACTGCACTTCGCGCGCCGCGGCCCTGGCCCGCTGCTGCTCGGCGGGCCGTGTCGGCATTTTTGTCGCTCCGTTGCATTGTTACCAACATGTTTGGCCCGATTTCGAGCACGTACTCATCATCATCGGGCCGCCGGCTCTACTACTAATGCGGGCCTGTGAAATCGGACAAGTGCTAGCGAGCGATATACACATGAATAATGGCCCTTCGGCACCTCCACACCGAGGCGCGCACTCGACGCTCATAGAGCGCGGGCGGCGAAACGAGACTGATGGGCACGATTAAGTTCTGTCCATAAACCCTGGCCAGAGAACAACGCAAACGCGCAAAGGCCCGCGGCTGGCGCAGACCTCCAGAGAGGGTAATGTCCACGTCCTGCGTCGGCGCCTCTGCGTCGCCTTATCTCTGGCGCTGTCCCTATCAGTGCTGTCCTGATACCTCGTTGTCAGCCCCAGCGACCCGTGTCGCGTTTGATACCTCGTTTTTATTGGCTTATGAACTTCCTCCTGAGTATTTGTGGATCCTTGGTGGGTCCACCGTTTGTCGCGTTTGTCCGGTGGCGTGTCTAGTCGAAATGCTTTGTTTACCCAGGATGTTTTGATTTCTTCGTGTGATTTTATGACGGTCGTAAATCGTCGGTTTCTTTTGTGGTGTTGTCACATACGGATGAGGGCACCTCCTCCATCATCCTCGTCTTTTTTGAGTTTTACTTTTGAAAAATTATATTTTTAAATGAGGAAGCGCTGTGAGCTCCCCTGCCCCGGAGATAAGCTCTACTGACTCGGTCAATACTTGTTCTATCGTAAATATTTGAACAAACCATGAGTACAGCCAGCCTCAATAGTACAGGTCATAGCTGTAACACTAGCTTTTGACATTGATGACATCCCGCAGAGAAGTATGGATCCATGGGAAGGGTACTCCACTGGTTTTCAATATTTCTTACACAATGCCTGGTTATAGCAGGATGTCTGCGCTTTTTTCAAGTTGTTATTTTTTTTTTCATTTTCAATGCCGAGGAAACTTTCTAAGCTATCCTAAGTATTCAGAAAAAGCCTTCCGTTTTACGTTTTACGATTTACGGGATTTAAAATTTTACTTCCGCACATGCCTGCTCGGGACGCATAAAGCACTTCACATAAGCCAAAATCTCTGTCCATCCTTTCCTCTTCTTGATCTCATGATCGGAAGTTCAGCGTATTTTTCGTTTTTCATTTTACACGCCCCTCCCATGACATTTTACGCATACTAAACGCCTGCTTCGGCCGAACACCAGGAGAATGCATCTGTTTGTGGAAGATTTTGCATAAAAGCCTCGACCAATAGGCATATAAAAAATTAGAGGAGAAAAGAGGCCTAGTGATGAAAAGAACAAAAAAATATAGTTTGGTTCTATTCCGCACTTAACCCTTGGACGGAAACAAACGAAAAGATAGGCCTCCCCTGTGTTCATAAGTAAGGATGAGCGGAGGCTAGTCACGTAGAACAAAAAAGAGTGAACTAGCCTGCTTCAACACAAAAAACACGCGAATACAGTAAATAGCAGTAGTGCCAGGAATCCGAACTTTCAAACTTGGGTAATTGAATCATTAAATATAAGGTTAAATGTTTTAAGTTTTATGTATAAACCATTATAAATATTATATAAATATTAGTAAATATTAGGATGATATATAAGGTGATACAATGCGCGTCTATGCATGAAACAAAATATTTCCTGAAAATAAAGCTACAACGCCTCAGTCCAAGTTTTATGACCCAGCGAAATGACCTGACATAGATGTTCACCCAAATTTTGATTTCGTCGCGGTTTTGGAACTTTTTTCTGCCAGTGAGAGCTTCACTGGCGGAAGCAATGCTTGCCTGACAGCACAAGCCCTGGGCTATTAAGAGGTCACAAGCGCGCCTTCTGATTTCGGATATGAAGGGCTGGACAGTCGATGGTTCCACTTCCAGTCAAAATTTCGGTTCAGTTACCCAAATTCGATACCATTTTTGAGTAGTCGATTGTTTTCAGGTTTTAGTCAGATTGCAGAACAAAAATCCTTTTGATTCCCTATATGATAGTATAGTACTTGTCGACAAGGAAGAGGAAAAACAAGTTGTCGACCAGCTTTTCTAAAAGCAACTTGTCAGCATGCATTGGGCGAATAAGTTGTTCGCAAGCTTCTATCAGAACAACTTGCTTTTACTTTGCTCTTAACTGAAGGGCAGTTTCGCCGTTCTCCACAAGTCTTCCCTTGGGAAATTTTATGGAGTTAACTGATTGTCAGTGGAGCACAGACGAGAAGAAGTTGTCATCAAGTTCATACGGCTTGCAACTTCTCGGCAAGGAAAGATTAGAACAAGTTGTCGGCAAGCTTCTGAGCAGACAACTTGTCGGCAAGGAATCGTAAGAACAAGTTGTCGACAAGTTGTTTTTTGGGGTCCTAGGTAATACCGTACTGCACGACCAGCGTGAACAGCACAGGGCCGCAAACGCGTGCGTCTCACCTGAGTGCACTCCGTCTAACCTTCCTCTTATGTCGCAAACACCTCAAACGTACGACGTGGACGTGGATCGTCAGTGTCCTACAAGGATTTTTATAAAAATGCATTGAAACCGTAATTCTTTTCCAAACTGAAGATTTTGCAGAATTCAACATCAATTTCATGCTTTGAATGCATTATTTTTTCTGAAACATTATTTAAAAAATTTTGGTCTAATTTAGGAAGTATTATATCAACAACTATGGATTTTTTCCTTCTTCTCAGATGTATTCATAGATTACTGTTTGAGTTCATGTCTTTTTTATCTACATTCTTAAACATGCCAGAAAAAAAACCAATTTGTTCAAGTGTCTTATTTGACATTTGAAGATCCTATTCAAAAAACACAAACATTCGAAGAACAGGAAGCCCTACAACTCTTCTCGTCTTTCATATAGAGATGCATTGCTCTCTCTTCTTCACCGAACATCCAAATTTTTGACTCAATCGAAATCGAATATTCGAATTTGACCGCCTCCAGTAAATTATTTGCACATAACTATACATTATACTGTGTCAGTTTTTTTCATTTATGACTGGAATTATCATGGTTCAGCGAATTTGTTAACCCGTAGTCTGGTTGGTTTGAAATTCTCAGGAAAAGCGCGACTGCTGTGTTCCTCACATATTTCGTTCTAATCCTTATGTACTTGTAACCAATTGCCATGAGTTAGACTGTATTTTCTGTTCATCATAAAAAATTTGTATCAACTCCGTTTCGCCGCAGCAAAAACCAGAATCTTCCAGAATTTTCCCGCACTTCTGCATCCGTCACTATTCGTCAGCAATTCCTTGCTGCACTCATTCCGTTCCATAATTATTTCCAAGGCTCAAAAACACCGCCGTACCCACCACCGCTCCGAATCAAACCCAGTATTCGATTACAGAGCTCGTGTTCGTGGGCGCCACTCCACTCGATGCGTTCCCATGGATCAGATGGTGGAAAAAAGGTCGATGCTGACTTGGCCGGGAAATTTTGAGGAAATCCCTGCATTTGGGGGTGTCTTGAAGAATCAATACCCCCTCATATTTTCTTTTTCTCAGAAGTCGAGGTAGTCATGAAAACCTCAATGAGGTATATTCCACATAATTAAGTTTTCCGGTCCTATGACGCCAATGTTTGATTTTGCTGTAATGATAAAGGTAACGAACTAAGCTACCTAGATAATTCATAGCTAAGCTTCTTGTCTGTCATGAAAACTAACTGCAGAGGAAATCAAAGTCAATTCAAGCAGTCGGTTAGTTAACAAATTAAACTACTGACAAAAATAGGTCAGTTTGTTAACTTGATCACTTTTTTCTGCTCCCGTGGGAGTCCTTTTAATTGTCAAGGGTAAAGTAAAAAAAGTAAAAAGTAAAAAAAGTAGTAGAGTAGAACTTTGGGGGACCATGTTCTCCTGGAACACAAATAAAAATAGGGCAGTGCGACCCGAATGATTTCAGAAAAGCACAGGGGTACACCACTTATTCACTAATCATACATAGTTGAAACATAGGTTCTAGACGCTTCTTCAATGTTGAATGAATTAACGGTTATTTTCGAAGAAGTCAATCACATTGAATGAACCACTTCCGTCGCCCACTTCCGTCGTTCGCCTTGCCTTAAAGGCAGCAGGAGCTGAAATCCTCGACTCCGAGTTGAGCTGTGGGTTATGAAGTACAGACTCAGCACATCATAAATGTGAAACGAACACAGACAATGATGGCTTAACTGCAGAGAAAATGGAACGTTCGTCGCGAACGCGCCTGGCCGTGTTCGCGCGTGGACGAGTTTTCCCCGGCGCAAAAGCCACTGCGTTGCGTGGTTTGGCGCAAAGGGAAAATGAAATGCATTCAATTCACAGGGTTTCATAGCGGGACTCGTCCAAAACCACGCGCCGCAATGGCTTTTGCGCCGGGGAAAACTCGTCCGCGCGCGAACACGGCCAGGCGTGTTCGCGACGAATGTTTCATTTTCTCTGCAGGCAAGCCATCATTGTCTGTGTTCGTTTCACATTTATGATGTGCCGAGTCTGTACTTCACCACCCGCAGCTCAGCTCAGAGTCGAGAATTTCAGCTCCTGCCGCCTTTAATTGGGAATAGTAGTGAGTTGTACACTGAGCACGTAAAGATTTTCTTGCAGATATTATTCGAGTTTATGAGAGGCTGGAACAAGAAGATTGTGGTTCTATCTCCATTTCACTGCGTTTGTCTCGTTTTTCAAAAGTGACCAATCAAAGCTGAGGCTATGCCACTCCCACAGTCGCCTTATGGGTGAGACAGAATTCGAAAGCCGGGCATATGTACTTTTCATGACTTGTTAGGTGAGGCGAACACAATAATGGAGCCTTTTTGCTACCTTTTACTCTGCTTGCATAGCTATCAAAAGGGCCAATCAGAGTGAAGGAGGCGCCATACCTTCTTCTACGGTTTCCATAGCATTAGGAAAAGTACCCTGAGGAACCAAATGGCATGAAGTAGACGATGGAAAAATTTCTTTTTACCACTGTTCCCTGTTGTTTTCTAAGCTACCTAGCACGTGACCAATCACAGTGAAGAAAAGCCACTCCCCTTTTCGTTATTTCTATCACCATTTCCGTTCTTCGCTTTGCCACCATTTTAACCTCTTTGTTTAACCTTTGGTTTCCGTTTGAAATAATATACGCACTTTTTTCGTATTTTCTATGCATCTTCATGCTTTATTTTCCGTTTCATGCTAATGGCAGAAAATTTTGGGAATGCGATTGAGTGGTTGTGTTTCCATTCAAGGAGTTACGGAATTTATTCTAAATTATTATCTTTTTACTGGATTTCTTTGCCAGTGGGACATTTTTATTGTTTGGATTAAATTCCTCGCATCCATCAGGTGATATGGCTACCCATTTCGCTTAAAAATTCACCAAACTCTCCCTAATTGACTCGTCTTCAACTGGCCACGTCGCCACAGCGTATCGGACGATGTTCTGTCGATCCACTAACGGCTTATTTTCGCTTCACTACCCAGCTATGAATTCCCGAAATGTGTTTTCTTCCCACTTGCAATTCCGTGTCATTTATTTGCTCGGCGAGCAGCCACTTCCTACACCAGCACCTCGTCACTTCCCCCTTCCCCTCCTTCTTGGCGTCATTTCTTCCTCACAGCGAGGTCAGTGCAGAAATCGAGACGCGATGGGAAAATTCCCAATGCGATTCACTGAAAAAGCTCATGGCTTCTAGGCGGAGCATCGTTTTTGTCGCTGCATGCACACTATAATGCATAAATGTCGCCGTCTGCATACTTTTGCAGAGATATGGAGTTTTTTTTTCATCCACATATCTTGCAGTTCTTGCATGGAACTTTTCCTGGATGGGGCTCACGTCACTTGAATCCTCAGCAAATCCGTATAATCACTTCTTCTTAAAGTAAAAAATTTGCCTTGTAATGTGGTGTAGGAGAATAAGAAATCACCTTGAAGAGGGTAGAAATTTTACCCAAAGGAATTGCTGTGCTCTATATTTTTCGTAAGAGTCCACTATGGGATGGGCGAAAAATTTGCAGGTTATTCAAGGAAAATTATTGGTTTTTGTTTATACCAACCTTACTTCAATTATGAACTTGTTTTTTAGCAGAGTTCGCTTACTTTTCGGGTGGAATTCGGGTAAATTCCAGCGGATTTCGCTTATTTTCCGAATATTTACGTGTAATTTCCGGGCGAAACCGGGAAATATTTGGGCGAATGTCCATCTGCTAAGTGGAATGAAAAGTGAAGTCCTGCTAGTAGATGTTCTTATCGTAATATCCGGGCGTGAAATGAGGTATGGCTCCCGTATTACGACACTGAAGACCAAAGACGCTTTTGGTAGTTACCGTCCATCTATCATCGAACCCTTTCGATGCTGATTTTGACGTCGGACGGGGGGGGGGGAGGAGGTTTAGACCTATGTTACCCAGAAACTACAGTGATACTGCCTGCTCACTGAGCTTTTCTCCATCTCGAGTCTGGGCTACCTCCTCGAAATTCCCGGGTCGAATTTCAGGATAATTTCTTATGTCTTGGCTGGAGTAGGCCCTGGTTTTTCGCACCCACCTGGGAAACCTGTGCCCACTCAGTTCGGCGAAGATTCTCGAGAATACTACGAAAAAGTTCTGGGCGGTGGAACCGAATCTCGGTGCGATATCGGGTTTCGGTGTTCACCCAGCAGACCCATGATTACCTACAGTCTGTTCCCTGAAACGTACACTGCAATCGTCGCCCCGATTGAACAAAGCGGCGCGTGTGCGTTCAATCGGGGCGTGAAGTTGCAACAGCCGATCAGCCTCTCCTCGCGTTCTGAATGATCCGTTCGCGCCCTGATTGAACACACACGCGCCGCTTTGTTCGATCGGGGCGAGGATGGCAGTGTACGTTTCAGGGAACGCACTGTACGTACAGAGAACGTCAATTACGTTGGCCCATCTGCGGCCTTAAGAAGGACGTCGCGCAACCGCGCCGCGCCCCGTAACTTTTGTATTCTGCTGCTGTTATGCAATTTCTAGCAGCCTTTCTACTCGATTTTAAGGATTTTCGAGAAATCAGGAAGAAAAGACCCTAGAAACAGTATTCCGGCGGCGACGACACTGATCCCGGCGCGCGCGGCGCGGTCGCGCTGCGTCCTTCTCGATGCCGCGAGTAGGCCACCGCCCTTGCCGTCCACTGTAGTTGAGGTGGTGGATGTTCATCTCTCGCCCTTTCTACGGTAGTGTCCTCGTGGTTGCCGTGATCCGCATTTGGTGTAGCTGGAAGGAACGCTATGGATTCTAAGCTTCATGTTTAAGCTTTTACCAGTGTTCGTCTTCTTACTTAACTCTTATTTTTCCTTTAACGGTGCATTTTTAGTTCAGGCTGACTTCTACACACGTATGTGTTCGGAAATTTCATGGGATTAGCTCAATCGTCCAGTGATTTCTCATTCCTCCCATAAAACAACACATGTGCCCAAGACACCCCTGCAGAAATTGATCAAAATGATTGACGGTTTTTTACTCCTACTGTGGAATAAACTCCTCAACACCTGAACTGTAAACATTGACTTTGCCCCTCTTAAAGTCTCACGTTCACACTTTCTTTTCGGCATGGTTTTTGCCATTCCTGTAAACCAACGTGGAACGACCATGTTTACATTTTTCTGGACTTCATTTAACGAGCAAAACCACCTTTTGCAAACTTCTGCAAGCACACCCACTGGAGTGACGTTGGCATACAATATCTATTTGCCCTAAAATTTTCCCTGAAATTGCGGGACCCTTCATCATAGTGACCATAGTGTCGAGTTATTTCCGGGTTTGAGACGACTCTTGAGGCGTCGCACGGATTTCCACAGTTTTCTGACTAAAATAACCTTTTGTACTCTTTCCACTAATTGTAAGCTCCGCTACTTGCAGCTGAACCCCATCCACCTCATCTTAGCCGGGCGGTCGTGTGTAACAACCAGAGAATAACAATTTATTTGCAAATATAGAAAAAAATTCGGATCAACGTGTTGTCGCTATAAATTTAAATCTGACCATAGGTGGGAGAATTTATAAATCTACGCTACTTCGCTGCTCGAATTCAACCAGTACCTCGACAGTACAATCTTCACATGCAGTGACATCCATGATGGCAGCTCTAATCTTCACTTTTTATCGATTATTCATTGTCGTTGCTTCAACTTCGATTTTTTTTCAAAGATTATATCTTTGTCCCGGTCTCTTTTTTGTTGAGTACTGCAGTTTTTTCCCCTCCCCCCCCCACTCCAAGCCACTTTCTTTGCTTCCATCGCCAGTTCATGCTTCCGTTGCTCGCATGGATAACATCTACAGACGAGCCTATTAAAGATCATTATGATTAGTCCCTCCTTCATCTGAATTTGTGAATTTTCAACAGCTGTGGAAATGGACTGTTCGTAGTATCTCAACATAAACCAAGTCTCTAGCAGATACGGCTCATTAAGGGCGCAATGGGCTATATCTAGAGCCCAAATGATTTTGGAGGATTCGACGTGCTCATTTCTACACTTGATGTTCATGTTTTTTTCTCACTTTCATTTCAGTTTCTGCTATAAATATCAAGAGGAATTCACGTTTGTGCACTCGGTAGAACAAATTGTGGTTTTGATTTTTAAAAGATAGTAAAATAAGTAAATTTTCACTTAAACACTCAATTAGCTCAATATAAACTCACTTAAAGTAGAAAAAAAATTGTGAGCGAAGCCCCTATTTCGTCCCTCAAATCTAAGACATGAAAACGCAGCGGAACATCCAGGGCTGATAGTTAGAGACGTATCTGCGAAAAATCCACCCCATGCACGGGTTTTTCCAGCAGCTACATGAAAAATTCTGTGTTTTGCAGAGACCATGCGCCAGTCTGATTATGTTTATAAAAATAGAGCGTCAGCAGTCCAGCCGTTCATCCGTGAAATACATTGACGTGGTCGACTGCGCTAATGGGACCGGAAGCGTCGTTTCAGCGGAGGTGTGGAGGAGAAAGTCGTCTACAACCTCGTCGCCGCCTGAGTTACAATGGTCGCCGGGTCATGAGACTCTTACGAGGCTCACGGCGTCAAAGGGCATTGTACCGTCATCGGCTTTACTACGTGAAGGTCGCATAGATTTTCGCTACGGTTGTGTGATACTGTACCTTCAATCTCTTTGGCTGTTCCCCACCAGAATTGGCTGGCATTTTTAAAGGATTACTGAATTAGTCTTTTATTTAGCTCTCCAGTTATGAAGATGATTATTTGCCCCTTGCTTCTTCATTGGAGTCCTTGAAAATGTTCTAATCTTAGAGCCGTGCAGGCCTCTGGAAATAGTCTAACATTATAGTGCTTGCATTAGTGCTTAGTGAATGATTTCACGCCTCATTGCACGTCATACTGAGCTAAGACATTTGTTTTCTTGACGTCACTACGACTTTTTGCCTTGATAGTCTGGAATGTTCTGAAGGAGCCTTGTACATTAAGCCATAGGTGGCGTTCGACTGTTGTGGGAGGGCTTCTCGTGAGTGGTTTTCTTCATTTTTTTGATTTGATTTGATTTATTTCGTCAATATAACGTTAAGACTATTCTGTTAAAAAGAATTGGAACACATTATAATTGACAAGGATTCGTTGAAGGAAATGTGATGATGGTTGATGACCAAGATGGAGCGTGGCGTGATATTAGCCCCAAGAAGTGAGGAGTCAGCGAAAGGTCTTTCGAAGGTCTTGTAACACTATCTTAATTTTTTATACACTGAGTTCTGCACAAACATTCATTGGTTTCGCTATTATTTTGTCATGAATTCTTTGACATAAATAATTGATCCTCAACGCCCCTGATAAGGGTCATGGCACCGTGCTCGGGTCAACTTAGAGGCGATCACATTAGATAGATCACGATTACGATCAATAGCCAGTAAGCCCTGCCAAGCAGACATTTTCTGAGTTGTCACGGTAGTGAGCGATCGTCCCCAACTTTTATCCTTTTTAATCTAAATCAATCTGAGACAGCTTGCACCTTCTACTGCACTCCTCCTTGTTATTTTACCGTATCTCATGGGCTGTTCACCTAAGTTCTACACCTTGTTTTGTCCTGGGGATTCTACGTCAAGCAGCTGCGCCTCCCCCAAGAATGGATCGGCAAATTTTTGAAATTAGTTTACAATACTTGTAAAAATCTTATAAAAATCTTGTATTAGTTCATTTTTATCTGTTTATTTTTATTATTATTTTTAATATGATTTTCACTAATCATTTATTATTATAATTAATATTTTTGTCAATTTTATTTTCCGTCTGGGTCCCCAAAACGGCGTAGACCCCACTTTTTTCCCACGCCTCCCCCTCCCGTCCACTTTCTGCGTCCGCCACTGACGTCAAGTGAACTCTTCGTTTTCTTATTTTTCGTGTTGTGATGCCTCATATAGGTTGTTTGTCTTCATTATGAACATTGAACTTTGCGTGTAACTGCAGTCATTCTTCAGTCTTCGTTATCAACTCATAGCTATACCGTTTTAGTGCCCTTTTTGAGTTTTGCTGCCTTGTGAGTAGTCATTATATGACCCAATAATAGTCGCTCATTTCTTTGAGCTTTTTTGTTTGAGCTGGTCTGCGTATCCACCTTCAATTTAGGTGCTTAGCTCCTTTTTCACCTATCTTTCACGCTTTAGAAGGTCACTTATTCAAAACACATGCAGAGTAATACTCAGAACAAAATATTTAATGAAAATAGAAATCATTAGGACCTATCACCTGATTATAGCTCCATTTATTCTAAGTTTGAAAGTGGCCGAGGCTCCGAGAACCTAGTTGTCTTTTTTGAAGCAATAATCGCTGAACTGGTTGAATAGGTTCTAAGTATGAATACCTGAAGTCGTGCCCTGGAGAAATCCGTTTCTCAGTTGGAGGTTAATGGTGATACTAATATACTAGTGCGGAAAACTGCAGGGAAAACCAGCTGTGCACGTGAACCGTATTTTCTCTATCATTCCAATATTCCTCCTCTCCGGAAGAAAAAACTGCAGTTCTGATCTCTACAAGAGGTCTAACGTGAATTCTGTGAATTTGTAGACGAATTTGTTGTATTTCTTCGAGAGAACTTTGGATACGTGGTATGTGCGGTTAAAAGCTGATCGCTCATCGAACTTGCAGTGTCTATTGTTAATATTAGAACTAATATTAGGTGTTAACATAAGTCCTTGCGCTTTTTTCAAATGCACTTTTCTCCACCACTTTGCCATCTTTTAGGAACAATCCATATACGATTTGAAAGGGCTATTCTTCCTCTATAAGAATATCGTGGATAGTTTTTCTTGAAACAATAGTTTGCTTGAGTTTTGAGCCCACGAAGTGGAGCAATGAATCAATGAAAAACAGCGCAACCGACAGCTACCTATCCTGTCAATCAGTTAAAGCTCGAAAAATCATCAAAACTGGCCATCTGACCTAACTAAGAAAAAATCGCAAGGACCTATGTTAACACCTAGTAATTTCTCTGTAGCCCCATGTTGGCTCTCATCTTATGAATGGTTTTTCATGACGTCATTTTATCAATGATTTGATTTCACTTCTTACTCATTGTTCTGGTATGTGGTAATGGCTGATTAGTCGACTGAGCCCATTGAGTTCTTACATAACTCCTTTGTAATAATTCCAAATGAAATTGAGACAGGTGCTGTGAAAAAAAAAACACCTAAGACCCTTTATGTCGCTGACTGCATCGATTAAGTGCTTTGATATTTGTAGACAATGACCTTTGGTGAGAGAGGAGTCTCCTGCTACGAGCACTTTTTTGTTGCTCGTGAAAGTGCTGTATGAAACCATAAAATTTATCAGTGTAACCCACTCATACGAAGCTTCTAAAAAGTCATCGGAGGATAAGGACGGAACCCTCAAAGACATTATAAAGTAGAATTGCACATGAGTCAACCATAATACTTCAGAAATTTTTCCTCAAAAACCTTAATATTTGAGAAAGATCTCAAAATGCTCCTCAATTGAGGGAGGGAACACCTATGTCTATTCGTAAATGAACATCGTTGCAGGCGTGACGTTTGACAAATTGAATTCTGAGTATAAAATAAAAGAATATGGAACAAAATATATCCCAGTTCATATCAAGTGAAGAATTCTCCAAAAATGATCTACCTTGTGACTAGATTCTGCAGAAATTTTCTTCATTTTCTTTTCTTTTCACTTTAATCAGCGGAAGTGTGTTGAAGTTGGTGTGAGAATGCTCCCTAGGGTGAATGTTAATGCACATCCCATTCAAGTTTAAGAATGAGATTACAGCATTCTATGGTACCCATGAGGTTTCATAAAACTTCATAATTTTACATGCTACTGTAATCGAAACTGTATTTTGAACCTAATCCTGGGTTTCATTCCCCATCTTTTTTTCTGTCATCATTTTCAGTCGCTTTTATTGGAAGTTAATTTTAAAATTATATACTTCACGTATACAAATACTCATCTGCAGTTGACGTCAATGGCGTTGGCCCATTCGCGGCCTCGAAGAGGACGCCGCGCAACCGCGCCGTGCACGCCATAACGGATGTCTTCTGCTGCTGATACATTATTTCTAGCAACTTTTCTACCCCATCTAAAGCTTTTCGAGAGAATCGGGAAGAAAAGCGCCCAGGAATAGCATTCCGGCGGTAAACGACACCGATCCCGGCGCGCGCGGTGCGGTTGCGCGGCGTCATTCTCGATGCCGTGGATGGGCCACCTCCATTGTCGTCCACTGTATCTGCATTTGCTTCGCAAAATTTGAGTTTTTGGAGGACCCACTTCCGTAAGAACGAAAATGTATGTACTAAAGATCCTATCAGAATTCCACGGTTTTTTTTCTCAAGAACCCTATACCTGATAAGTCTTTTTTTATATTCGTTTGATCTCGCAACATTCTTTAGAGTATGTAGATAATACACCCATTACGCGTAAGTGGTACATTCACGTCATGCACGTCAGTTAGTACTTGCGTAAATGCCACCGCTTTGCCGGCTGGACAATCGAATTAGCCACTGTCGAGCAGTTCCGCAGTTTTCCGGAATTACACACCTCATCCTCCACGAAGCGATAATTCCACCTGTGTCAAAACGTCGAAATTCGCATGCGATTCGTTTTCCGCTCGCTGCACGAGCTTTGCGAACTTTAGCCGGCGATTAACATTTGTGCATCATACTGGTATTTGCATAATCGCCTTAGTGCCTGCGAATACCGCGACAATTCGCGGACATTCATACTCATAATATGTATGGGTTCATGAGCATATTGCCCTTCTCTGGATTGCCATACTAATCTATTTAACTTTGAATAGTCAAGTAGTAAAGGTTATGTTTCACTGTAGGTCATACGAAGAGTACCGTATTCTACACCGATGTCCCTACGCCCCCCCCCCCTCTCGCTCAAGGAAGGGCAGTTCTCACAGTTCTATCTATTTCTTGGCTAACTAATCCGTTATCATTGCTTTTGAAATCTTGGTCTTCAATTATTTTAAAACATGTCTCTCCTCAGGATCGATTTTGAGATTTTGACATCAGAAGAATCTACAGACTACGGTGGTCACAGTGGTATATTTAACATCGAAATATTCCAAGAAAACCCCTTTTGAAACCCCTGATTTTTAGAGAGTTCCAGATGTCAGCGCAACTACCACGAGTTGCGGACGCCGTGGCCGCGGTG
The DNA here is from genome assembly GCA_037903475.1 of Ancylostoma caninum. Lineage (NCBI taxonomy): Eukaryota > Metazoa > Nematoda > Chromadorea > Rhabditida > Ancylostomatidae > Ancylostoma > Ancylostoma caninum. The sequence continues at coordinate 248,862 of JBAJFG010000639.1, read as the reverse complement.
ATGTCGATGACGGGCGCCTAACGTGTTGAGAGCGTTACAACTTACCGCCGCTGCCACGGCATGCCGCGCCTTGTGATAGTTGTCGTAGCGCGGACGCCACAGATGCTCCAAAAATGGAGGGCTGTAACAAGGACTCCCTAGAAATTCTGTGAAGTAATTCGTACATCGTTGTGATCAGTGTCACTGGCAGATTTTTTCGATGCCAAAATCTCTAAGTCAATCCTTAAGTGAGGCAGTGGGCCTGATTGTTCTGTTTCCAAGTTAATCCGCCTCCTTACGCAATTGCTGTGGTCCTGAATGCGTAATAGTACTCTGGATTCTTAAAAAAAAACCAGCTGTGATCACCCGAACTTTTCTTCCAATCTGCTATCTATTTATTATACATTGTATTTTTATGGCGTTTTAAAATACTCACGAAGTGGGTCTTAAGCATCACGCATTTAGCACAAATTGCCATATATGAAGCTGCCAACTAATTTGTCCGTGTAAAAATGCGGATTGGGAATGAATGGCCACAATCCGGACCGTTCGGGGTATGGTACAGTGAGAATGAAATGGTGGCATAACTCGAACCGTTCGGATTTTGCCATTCATTTTCTACTTTGCATTTTTGCGATGACAAATTAGTTGGCAGCATCATATATAGTCTCTACGGAGTATAACACCAACGTGGCTCAGCGACTTTTTTCCAATACATATTGATTGTTAGCCGGCTGTGGTGATAATTGTTCCGACGATAGTGATCCGCCAGAGGGCGTGGTGCAACACTTTCAGAGACTCATCATCGCCGTTGGAAAATTTCTTGCTTGTGTATGCTCTGGGCACGAGATATCACAAGCACAAGATCACTCAAAAGTCACGACATGATTGTAGATGCGGATAATGTAGTCCTTCTTCTCAAGAGGAATGAGCAATCATTCCTTTGCGAGGTTGAGTTCCAGCAGGATTGCCGCTACTTTTTGTGGAATTAAAGGGATTTTCCACGGACACTGTGATTAATAGCTAATGTTTTTACATTGAATGATATTGATTTTACCTTGCTGGATATTGAAGCAGTCATGTTTCACGAGAAATGAATATGTCAGCAAAAACCTCCCTCTTTTGCGCATAAAATTTAAACAGCAATACACTAAATTCAAGTCGCACTTCAGCATTGTCTTTCCACTGTTTGCGTCTTCCTAAGAGTTGCTCTGGCTTACTGCTTGCTGATATTCTTTTCATTTCCCAGTAAGGCTCGTAATGATCGGTGAACCTCTTTCGGTGTACCAAATAAAAAATATTCTTCCACAGGTACCATCTTCTCTTCAGTTTATGTAATGTCCTTTTTGCTTCCAGGACTATGTAGTAACAAACCAAGAAGCGCCCCACTAGGAGGAAATCATCCAGTCATCGTTCTTCAAAACAGTGAAATCTTTGGATTCATGCCGGTGTTGAATCACCACAATACTTGCTCACTTGCTTATCCTTCTTAGCTCGCGCACATATGTCAGTGCTGTAGGTGTCACAAGACATCGCAAGTATTGCTAGGATCTTGGCTTGCTCCAAGTTTATTCTGGAAAACAATAGATCTTTTTCTATTTGTTTCTTCCAGCTTTCCTTGAGGGCTTTTAGGTTGATCATCCATCCTCGCTCCATAGCGGTTCATGTGCCAAGCGCGAAGGCTTCATCTAGTGCAAGTGAATGGACCATTTAATTCTATATTTCAGTTTTTGGATCTGCTGCTTGTTTTCGTTTCGTGCATTATCCTTATACGAGAACAAAGCTATTATAAGTTTTCTCCTGCTCTCGTCAATGAGGTAAAGGAAGCTTATAATGTGTAATATGATTATACGCATATATTTACATGTGCATACAAACACGAATGTATGTATGAAGGCATGTATGTACAAGTACAATATATAGACCTACGTAAGCGTGCATTTGGATAGTTATTGAAAAATACACAGTTTAAATGTGTATAGTATAAATTTTGAATTTGCACGAATACCAGGTCCATATATATAATTGTATACAATCGCACATTAACACATGTATAAACATACACACACACACATACACATAAACTCATGCTCATTTGTCCAGGAGTCTCTTGTGTGACCTCCTCTTCTCAGATGCTTGAAGAAAATGAGAACTACTCCATGAAATGTAAACAAGTGGAGGCTATGCTTGGTTACTTGCGAAAGTTGATGAGCATGCTATTAGTGTTGTGGTGGTGATTCTGTTTTGCATCGAAGAAGAATCGGTGGAGTTTGGACATATGAATGTAATGTAAATGGCTCACAGTACGAACAGGTGACAGAAATGGACATAAACGGCAGGCAACTTGTAACTTGAATATTTGCTATATTGCATAAATGAGAGCTTTCAATAAAAAATCGGCCACATCCTAGTGCATTCAAACCTTCGTTTTCTGATCTCAGCAGCCACTTTACGCTGCTTACAACATCTTCCTCGCATCTCTTCATTGCGGATTCAATTTCGTAGAATGATGACGAAAATCCGTTGAAGACATCGCATTATTCATCCATTCACATTATACCTGATCACTCATTCACACACTAGTACTGTAGTAAAGTCATTGACTCCGCCCACCCGACCATGGTTTACTGTTTGAAAAACTCTCCTAGTAACCAATTGATTGCGAATTACATTGGTTACAATTTCTGTTACGCAATCGTTGTTTTTCCTACCACACTTCAAACTTGGAGAAACCAACATTCAAGTAAACATTTAGTCAAGTACAAATAGGCAGTTCCTCGATGCAGCCATGCGTAACCAATTAATCACTAAACTGAAGGAAATGCTAGATTTCCAACCTTTTGGAACCGTTCGGATCTGAAGCCAGCGAGTGTCCGAGAATGAGACGCAAACCGTATGACAAAGGACTGTATACATGAGAAGAAGGGGTTTTCCATATTAGCCGTGCTACGTTAGCTAAATTCATACAGTATCACTGGTTGTATCTTCCCAGCGATGAACGTGTGATGAGTTTCCTTGTTGGTACTTTCTTAACATTCCGGTAAGCTTCCTGTGCTAAGCGCCTTCCTCAGAGCTTGATAGTTACAATATACAATACAATACTTGTTAAATGAACGAATGTGCGACCAAGCACGAGTACAGAGGAGAAGAGAGTGTATAGCATAGGTGTGAGTCATTACACGCTGATTAAAAAGATACGACCGAAAGGAGGCTTCGCGATAGCGCAATACTGCAACAGTATTACTGTTACGTTACTGCAGGAACTTCGCTATTTAATGCGTTAACATTCAAGCCTTGACGCGTGAACCTACCCCGTTAACAAGTAATAAATTGTGGTCATAGCATAAGAAAAAAGCGTCAGAAGTTATGAAATGAGAATTCCAGAAGCTGAGCGAATTCCCTCGCCGTGAAAAAGAGCTTGTTAAGAGTTCGCAGGAACAATATGTATGTGACACTTAATTGGGCGTCAAATGAACGACACCCGAAAAAACGTGTAGCTGTTCGGGGCCATGACCGCCTCTCAGTCGGGAAGGATTGCAGTGCTTGCCGACTGAACCCGAATTTTTTGTTTATTCATTTTTGACTGATCTCCATCAGGTTTTTTTCGGTTGCCATTTCGCCAACGCCGAGAACTCTCACGCGCCGTGGCTTCAATGCTGGAGGAAATGGCACCTGATAACTAGTAAGAACACTTGGACTTTGCCTGACCATCAAGAAATATACCCTTTCCTTTCTTTACGAATGTCAGGACATTCCGGAGAGAATATGTTTTATTAGCTCATAATATCATCTTCTTCCGTAGCCGCTCACTGTTATCTATGACACATTTGCTTCTACTCATTGCCTGTTCTCAAGACTTTGTTCTGATTACGTTGGAATTTCTTTCCTTTACTATACATAGACGATCTACATGTTTGATATGCCAAGAACCGAGTGAAAATTTTATGAGTCAATTGATTCATTATATTTAAACTCCTTACGCACAATCGGCGGAAAATTTTCGAGAGCGCCCAGCATGCGGCGAGTGCGCGGCGCAGCCCTCTTGTAGCAGCGATCCTGTGTCGTTCGGTCAGCCACAGGCTTCACACCTTCAGATAAACTTCAATTAAAGAGAAAAGATGAAGGAAAAACACTCAACTGGGCCAAAAATCTGTCGAACGACGTAGGACCGCTGCCACAAGAGGGCCGCGCCGCGCACGCGCCGCATGCTGGGTGCACTTTTTTCAAAATTTTCCGCCGATTGCGCGTAAGGACTTTATTTATTGAGGACCCAATCCAAAAAATTCCGGAAAAGAGAAAGCCCCGAATTCCTTCTCAGTATTTCTTGAAGCTTACGTTCTCCACCTTCTTCGAACATTCAAATTCTCGAAAACTCGAATCGAATTTTCGAGTCTAAATATATAATGTAACATATCTGACTCATTACGAATGAATGAATGAACAATCGAATGAATGAACGGGAAGAATTAGTGGATGAATGAATGAGAAACGAGATTTCACAAAGTTAAGGTTTGTGAAAACTAAGCTTCTGCTACGCTCATTCCTGAATGTGCTGCAACTGTGACTGTGACTCATGCGTGCAGCCGTGTGCGTACGCGTCGCAGTGCGTCACTTGGTTTCTCCATTTTAATTGTGCTTTTCAAGACTGGAATGATAAATTATAGAAATCAAGAACTTACACAGTTAGTCCATCTCGACCCATATTCCCTGTGCCGGTCCCACTTCTGGAATCCTTCCCATAGTTGAAACCTAGAGTTGAAGCATCCAGAATGTTGCCATTATGTTCTTATTGCCGCTCGTTAGCCAGAGAAATAATCCGTCTTAAGTGGTTTTCGCAAGCTCTACAGGATGTGTCGGTTCCATTTTCCAGAAAAATTCTGTAAATACTCATGAAGTCAATCTACTTTGCGTTCTTCTTTATGGTGTCCTTCACAACTCGTCGTCCTTAGTGCTCTTCATGTGATCACCTGCTAAAGCGACATATCGCGCTAATCCTTCAACAATAGTCGGTACACTTTACTGGGATACACTCCATTTGAACTCGTATTATGCACGTAGTCCGCTCGCATTTCCATCGTCACCCCTGCATCAAGTCTCCGTAATCGCTTCAGGATTCTACACTTCCTAGCGATGATTGTGCGGCAAGCGGTGAAGCTACCATGAAATGGCGATTGGTGCAGATTCTCGCAGTCCTGCGGGCAGCACTGCCAGTTATTCGCTTTGCCGACGCTCGTGCTGTCCTCAGCGATGACCACGTCGTTCACACTGCCTTAGGCACGATACGTGGAGTACCACAGGTTCGCCATAGCTCTGCTTCAGAGAGAGGTTCACGATCATAATGCAGAACATTTCCAGCAGTTTGGAAACGAACGCGTTTCTGCCTTTCTCGGTGTGCCGTATGCTCGACCTCCAGTCGGGATTCGACGATTCGCCAAGCCTGAGAAGGTTCAGCCATGGACGGGTGAGTAGTAATGGGGCAGTACATTCACGTTTTACACCTTGAAAAATCCTCTAAATATCAGAGACTATATATTAGAATAGAAGATGGCAGAATTTGAACTCTTTTTCTGAGAATTCACGCTTCAATACCTTTCTAGTTGATTGATTTCGACACTGGGAGAACCTTAACATTGTCAGGCATTTAATTGTTCCATCGAAATTGCTCGTTCAAGCACCAACACTTAACATTTATCCGTATGAAGCAGGTATTTCTTCAGCACCTTTATTGGTGTGCACTTAACCCGGAATACGCGGTATGGGAATGGAAATCCTTAAAATGGAAATGATTTATTCGCTAGTACCTTATTCGTGCGAGGTATTAAAGGAAGCACCCACGGAAATTTTTGACCTTGATATTTTGACACAATTCAGGGTAATCCAGTGCGCTTAACACTGCTACAATGCTGAAAGCAGTCGAAACTTTTGAAATCGCCGTTTTCAAAAACCTTTCATCTCGCGAAATACAAATGCAAATGCGACTAGGAATCCAATATTACGCTACAGGTCCGCAGCTCTTAGTCATGACCCAAGCAATTTTCTTGATATAATACGCTTAGCATGACTGTATGTATTAATACAGTATTAAGAGATCAGCAGATCTGTTAATGCTGTATTAATACTTACAGTCAGGCTAAGCGTATTATGTCAAGCAGATGAAGGGTAGGTTAGTAGAGTATTGATAGACAAAGCGGATGGAACGATAACATCCTTAGTTAACTTTAAGTAAGCAGAGCAAGCTCTAATAATGAAGGAATTTCATCTCAGTTTGAATTTGCAGCGATGATAGAACAGTTTCCAACTTATTCTTAAAGGCAGCACCCACGGAAATTTTTGACTTTGAGATCTTGGCTTAATTGGAAGAGATGGAGGGCGCTCAACACTTTCCTAAAGCCAAGACTTTCCGTTACCACTAGAAACATGTTTTTGGAAGTTCATATTCTCATCACATCCAACAGATCCGGGCGAGTTGCGCGAGCTGTGGGATAAGGACCGATAGCAAAAGATCGATAAGGCAATCTTTTTCACCATGCGGATCTAGTAAGTCAGTTTTTTTCCCGAACAGTAACATCTCCGCATGGTGGAAAAAAGAATTAACCATTGGAAAATTAATTCCAATTAACGAAGATGCCACATGAAAATCAAAAAAAAATCACGGAATTCACTAACTGGGGAGGAATAGGAGAAAATCAAAGGTTCTTGGAGAGGAGACATCAGAAGTTCTTCATAATTTCGTTTTCATCGGACTCAAGTTTTCAGGCAGCACCCATGAGTATTGTGTCGTCTGCGAAAGGTACCATAGAAACTAGCTCTCATAGTACTCAAATTATCCTAGAATGCAAGATTAGCAGTTGCCACAAACAAATGAAAATGAGAAAATAAGGGAAATGTTGTCACTCTGAGAGCTTAATGAGGGAATTCACTTTAGAGGGCGATGGATTGGCAAATAGATCAGCTGACAATCGATCCTTTTTGTGCCCCAGAAAGATCTCGGTCCTCTAATGCAAGCGAATGCAACCGCGAAAACACGTACAATCAGCTGAGAAACAAGTCCGTCTGGTCCTAGGCGATCTTATTGTAAGTACGTAAAAGGACACTTCCACAGCTACTTGTACGGCGAAAGTATTCTCCAGGTCCAGGGTTTTTCAAAACTTTCGGAATATTCGCAACGAAATTTTCCGTGGGTGCTGCCTTTAAAGTTTGGAGAGCTATCAATGTAAAAATCTTGGAACGGATGTGAAGAGAGAGGAAGAATACTACAATCTTGTGAATCATCCACATTTTAAATGATCTGAAACGAAACTTCAGTGAGGGGAGATCGATATTCTGTTGGAAAAATAACGAATGCCCCACCATACTTTCTTAAGTTGTCCTAAAGTTCTCCATAAAATTTCCAGGAAATTTTTTTCAATACTTTTCTAAAATTCCATCGAATGTCTGAGTATAGACAATCGACAAAAACTGTGTTCCCTGTTTCTTCTATTGTGCTTATGCTTATGCCACAATTTTCAATCACCTCCTCCCACATGAGTCACGAGAAGTGCTTCACGTGATGACTGAGGTGACAAGAAGAAATAACGACTGATAGTCTGCCATCCATCATCAGCTTCGGAAAGCCCGCAATTACGGCGTCATGAATTACTCCTAAACTGCCGCGTCTTATGCGCTGTGTGGTCTTTATTTCTTTAATAATGCGCTGTCATTGCTGCACGATTAACGAAATGGGTCAGGATTGATATTGGCTCGCATCCAATAAATTTCTCAAGTCCCCATAGGGGTTTTGCTCATATTTCACGTTTCTCAGAACAAACCTGCGTTCAGGTGAACTGGAGGCTCGAACACCGGCAAAAGCTTGCTTCCTCACCATCGACACAGCGTTTCCGCAATTTCCCGGAGCTGAGATGTGGAATCCGCCTAACGTACGTTTTTTTCCAAATTCTTCAAGGAAACGTGAACAAAACTGAGAATATTCTATGATGCTTGCAATCTCGAAGTCTCATTTGATAATATCTTGTATTCAGCGTAGTGCGAGAACTTCTTTAACTTTTTTATTTGATTAGCTTTCGGCGCATAGCGCCTTCGTCAGATCTTAACAAAATATTTACAACACATGCAACAGTGTCTGAGTGGTGGTTGTTTTACCCACCGAACTCGCTGGCGAATGGGAAACAATGAGTTCGTTTCAGGACCACGGCGGGTATTTAAAGGTTCGTGATACCGTAATCCTATCACTGTTTCTCCTTCTCTGATCGGTCAAGCAATGAACTTTAGAGCTTCCACTAATTCCTCCCGACTGTTAATCTCCGGCTTGCACCTCCTGGTTTCTTTCGCTTCTATGATCTTTCTCTCTAGCGGTCTTTCAAGGTGACGATGCGGCACTTTTACTTCAAAATCCGGTAGTGACTCTCGTGTGTGCCTTGTCGTGCGGTGCCTGGAGAAACTATTGTTGGGGTATGATTGCGGATGAATGAAAGCTCGTCGGTGCTCATCCAATCTTTTTCTAAGCGGTCTCTCTGTCTCTCCCACATACCGTTGGCCGCATCTGGTGCACGTGATCATGTAAACCGTCCCCCGCAGGTGACAGATCTTCTGTTCACGGCAGTACCGACACGATCTTTGGTCGCATCCTGCTTCGTAAATACGACGTTAACATCTCTTTGAGTGTGGGTGGTGGTTGAAGCACAAGATGCACTGGGACTCCACATTTCTGAACGACTGTGTTGATCTTCTTAGACGAACTCTCATTCAAATAGGGCAGCACCAATGCAATGCCGTCAAGAACCGAGTATGGTCTCTACGAACTAGCGGTACCTATAATATACCCATTTTCAAAGAGGATGTCTTGTATTCGTGCATCAATTCCTGAGTTGCTTATGCAAATTCGAAAACTGAGAATGATTAACTGCTCCTTCCTTCTTATGATAGCTATGTAGGAAGTAGGTCCTTGCGCTCCCAAATGAATGCCGAACGCTTGCTATGCTTCTCTTCCCTCTTTCAAAAGCTTAGCATGTTTACTCTGCAAATCCACTAGTGTGCAGGCGGCTGTCACGCGTGTCTTCTAACTCGGATTATTGAACCTTCATTAACTATCTTCGTATCTGAGCACAAGCTACCGATGATTGCGCGCATATATCAAGAGAAGAGGAAAATAGAGAGCCAAGAAAATGTGGTTACAGCGAGTAGCTCCCCTTATTAACGAGACAGAGTCAGCTGTGGTAAGTGGAATAAGTGGAACTAAGACTTTCCTAGCTGCTAATCAGCCAAAAGATAACACTAAGCTAAGTAGCAGTGTGAATAGGCAATGTCCATGGAGAAAAAAAAGATTCGTGGATCCTCTATACTTCTGTGTATTCTAGTGCCTACAGTCTAGTGAGAATGTCTGAATATGGCTATGTCCAGCGGCTTTCTTACGTGTTACAAGGTGATCAAGCCATCACAGTCCCGCTCATCGAGCATCACAGAAAGCACCTTCAAATGGGTGATATCGGCTCATCTCTTTTTTTCAGATGCAGCCTCACAGTCGAGACTTTTGAATCCGTTGGTCCTTAAATAAGACTCGTCCAGAAGACAGATGACCATGTAATCAAGGGAAAACCCAAAGCGTGACATGGCTGAGAGTCAAGAACATGGGAGAGAAAACGAGTTTTGGTGCGATAATATTATTCCTGCACACGCGAATTTTGGTTGAAGAATTGAAATACATATTTTGTGATGGTTTCCACTTGATAGCATATTTTGATTTCTTTTATAGAAATCAGTCGTTATAGTTGCTGATGTTTAGTGTATACGTGTGAAAAAAAAAAGAAAAGCGTGACGTTCCCATGATCTCCCCAATTGAAAGGCCTACGGAGTATCGTACTAGCTGAAAGACTTGCGAAGAATTAATCCCTGAGTCACATTTGCGTGTGTTGCTTCTGCGAAGTCATGCATCCTTCGGCCCAAGTTTAGAGCCATAAGACTGCGAGGCTCGGATGCGTCCCACATCACAAGTCCTCTCCCCTGTAGCTTGTGGATTCCTGTGGAGTCGTTTTCTGATGAAATCCGCCGAAGGCTCATCAGGCGGCATGTGTGGTAGTTCTTGTTGAAATCAGTTCACTAAGGAAATAATACAAGGAAGGACAGTTTCTGTCTATTTCTCATAGGATATTGTGAAAATACTAACCGGCTAATTGCTCTCCTACCACTTTGAGGTGACATCTCAATTTCCACGATTTTCTGCCATTTCTGGAATAAGCATGTCATTATTTGAAACCGCTTGTTCCTCTCTTCTGTTTTGACCTACTACCGCTATGTGGCCCCCTTTACAAATGGAGTCTTTTGGAGAAATGGAGAAGTATCTGTCTTCACCTTTTGCCTCTTCTCCTAAATATGGGCCTTTCAGGGCATTAGTGAAGACTGCCTCAACATGAATATCTGGGTGCCAGCAAATCACGATGGTTCAGTTTTGGTGTGGATCTACGGTGGTGGTGAGTCAAGTGTTTTCTCCATAAACCATCTCCATAAATCTGCTGCAGAGAACGTCAGTCATGAGTGCATCTCTCAAATTGGGAGGAGCATCACTCACTCGTTAACTGACGTTAACGATACTTATCAATTTTTGGGTTAACACTTATCAACGTGGGTTAAAGGCAGGATCTCACCTCGTTTCGCGTGTTGGAGGTACCAGCGTACTCATCCGCAGCATCATAGACCTTCTCGCCGATGTACATCAACGAACACATCAGCGACGAAAGCCCCGTTTTCTGAAAGGGTCGAAACCGACTACAACTTGGAGCCGGGAGGCGGATCGCTCAAACTGAGCTGGCTACCCTCAACGACTACAGCGTCGTTATTGTTAAAGTTGTTATTAACTCTAAATAATACTTCTAAAAAGATACATCGGATAGATGAAAGTTGTCCGGTCTGACTACCTCAGACATTCAGCGGTTTGAACAGCCAAATCCTATTCGATTAAGGCTTATAGCAGATGCTCACGAGTAAACCAAAAACAGTTGTTGTAGGTGCGTGTGGAGCGGCGAAAGTCTGTAGCTCTACCAGACTCGTCTGGCTAACCGAGGCCCGGTTGAGACCACACCAACAATAGTCAAAACCTTGTGTCATGCCTTTAGAAATAGACCTAAAATAATGCGAAAATATGGATTTAAAAGAGTAGTACATTTCCCACTTATACAAGAAGTGAAGGATAGATTGCTTGATCGCTCCAATTACAAATACTTGAACGCCCATAGGCGGGAAATAGCAAGGTGCGAATGTCAATGAATGTCCTTCATAGTTTTTTTTAAAACTCGGTTAGATCTTCTGCGTATATTTTACGTTCTGCTGAGCACCTTTTGAAGTCTCCTTGGGAACTACTGATGAGGGGCGCCAAGGAGACCACTCTTCCGGTCTAGTTCAAGCCCCGAAACCGGATTAGTGTGAAAAATAATGCAAGTCTTCATCTCAACGTTTCTCGTCACTTACTTGTTTATAGTGTTCAGAACATTGTCGTGAATTTCATAGATCTGCATATTTTAAAAAATGACTATTAGTTCCTGTGAACATTCTTCTATGGGCCAGTTTAACGACCAACCAGGCGAGAAGCGGGATGCGGTTGGTTGCCGGCGCGGCGCGGACGGAAAAATTCGCCTCGCTAAGCCGTCCAGCTCGGCTAGAAAGCGCATACGCGTTCGAGGAACTTACGTTTGTAGTTTTTTTATAGTTGTCGATTGCAATAGAGAATGAACCCCGCCTAGTTCCTGCCGTCCTCGTAAAAGGGTCATGGCAATTCAAATGAGACAATATCCGCAGCTAACGTCTATTAGCTAACTAATAAGCACGCCAACTCCTCCCACTTTTGCGTTCGTAGCTCAGGTGTCAAGCGGCAAGGAACGGTGTGGGGCTGGGCTCCAAACACCCGAATGTCTGAGTTGCTAAGTCAATACAGACATTTTCATATTTTGTTAAATGGACTTCTGCCACGCTGTTTTGTACCATTAAGTCAATTGGAACCCAATCGTTACCGGCGACACCCTGAAAATGGATAGTTAAAGCTCAACAGTAATAGAGAAAAAGAAAATTGCTTGGAATTAACAAGTGAATCCAAGAAAAGCCCAAGAATAGAACAGATGCAAAAAAAAATGTAGACGGGGTGACACATGATGCCTCTGTGGAGGATCAAGAACTTTCAAGTTGGGCGCTTGGAATGCAGCAGTAGTTAAAACATAATGGAGAATACGATCCATCGGAGCGACTTCTCTGTTTTAACTCTTTTTTCTCCGACGAAATCCCTCCAAAATCTCCTCAAAGAGGTTATTTCTCTGATTACGATTATGAGATTACTGTAGGCAAACTGTAGATAATATAGGTGTAGATCAGGGCGTGGAGAAACATTCTTCGTGAAGCTTTGCCAGATCTCGAGAAAGACACTATGTAGTAGCTATCTACCCTTTTACAGTGTGAATATCTTAATCCAATAGGAATGCCCCAACGAGGAACATATATTTACTTCATATTGTTATCAGTGCTCCAAATATAAACTTTCTGCCCAAAGAAAGAATCACCGTCGATCCGAGGTGGCACGAAACGTAACGTGCGTTGTCGCTTTGCGTTGAAGATATTTGTTGCGCATTCCTGCTGCGACGCAGTGGAAATGCAATACTATGACGAATATGCAGTTGCTCCCGTTTATTGCTTACCATCAGAACGCGAGGTGTAACGAGAATAACACAGCTTTATATTAGGTCGTCAAGTATGAAATGTCCGATTTTATGAGCGGTCAATTTGATAGTCTCTATCTTCTCATCTTTATTTTCATTATGAAGAGACATCCTCTTGCTTTCAAAATCACTTCCTGGATTTTTGATCAGTTTTCGAATTTTTGTCTGAAAATGAGCTTTATGATGAACCTCGATATCGTTGGGCTGGAAGCCGTAGCCGGAGCAGATAGAAGTCAAACTATGTAGGTCAACATAAGGAGCAAGGTTGACCTTTATAATCCCATAATATTTAGGTACTCAAGGCAATATGACCATTAAAAGTGGTTCGGTAAACGAATTCTTCTCAGTCTGACCCTCAAAAATGTGTGCCAATTTCTGACCATTTTTCACAAATCCACGCTGCTTAAGCCATAGGAGCAGGGGTGAGGACCCATCTGCCACTCTCTTTACTGGGCAAACCTTGCTCTATTAGACCACAACTCCTTTCAGGGATTAGTTCACTTCTTACCGGAGAAAATGTTCGATTTTCAACATGATGTTGAAAACGCTCTTCGTCACTTGATTGCTACTAGCCTTCCACGTTTCCAAGCTGTTGGCGCAATCAAGCTGCAGTTAAGATGGCAAGGCTGTGGGGATAGTATAGGAGCTTATTCGGATATCTTATACCGCATCTTGCCTTAGAAACAAAACTCGAAAACTTCTCATCCAAAATCGGACATTTCATACATGACGACCTAATAGAAGATTATGGTCAAAAATTTAAATATCTTGAACAATATACGTAATATAAATCAGCTTAATAACACCCATCAAACCTGCGCATATGTCAACATGACATCACTCCGGTATCTTCAGTATAAGGGAAGACACTTTCCACACAGGCTTTGCTCGCACGTTTCCCGTGAAGAAATGTCTTTTGAGAATATCTCAAGATAGCCTTTCTATGAGAACTGAAGTTCTAAGGCAGTGCTACTTCATGCTTGCTGAAAACATTGCTATTTCATTAAGGAGCTCTGAAAAAGGAAAAGAAACTTCATGACATCATATTAAGTACATATCCTTCTTGCTTCTCTGTTTCTCTATCACATCTCCTGGAAAGTGCATGTGAAGATGGCGTCATATTCTGTTTTCAGGATTCTTCAGCGGTTCCCCCTCACTAGATCTATACGACGGGACGGCTCTGGCAGCCAAGAAGCACACTATTGTAGTGAACATAAATTATCGGTACGTCTGCGCTATCAAGTAAAATGTAATTTTCATAAATTCAAGTGGTACCTGATGCTTTTCGCTGGAAGTATACCACCTACTCCAAATTGGAGAATCAAAGATAAGCAGTAAACGTTTGAAATGAAAAGGAAAACAAGGAGAGATGACTTACTTGCTATTTTTACGCAATATATGGAGCAATATTGCCTTTGAGTATGAGTTCTGCATCCTCTTAGAGTCTCGGAATACGCAAAATCTCAATAATAAAGTATCTTTGAGGCAATGTGCTCAACTGATGTAGATTATGGATGGCTAACAAGTCTTATAAAGAGGAAATGGGGAATTATCTCTCACACGATATAGGAATAACAATAACAATAAAGAAATCAGGAAGAAGGATACCTAACTCTGCTTTATTTTTCCCACTTCATGGAGACGTAGACAAAGAATAAGTCCTTACATCGAATTCATCGAGTACTGAGGGAAGGTCATGAAAAATAGAATAAAGGAACACGTCTCCTACAGTACATCATTGTTCAAATCTTCTTGACAACACTTACATTGCACATAAGATACATACACATTGTCACTCATATTACACTGAAACCATAGCCTATGGGGTGATTCTTGAAGTAATTGTGGAAAACTTCCGAATTATGTTAGAACATTTCAAAAGTTTCGCCAGACAGACGGTTTTCTATGGTTTACGAAATTATTGCGGCGCAGCAAGTGTAAATGTTGTAGGCTGGGTCCTTTTGGCTTTCTCTACCTCGGTGATGATTCTGTTGTACCAGGAAACATGGGTCTTCTAGACCAGCAGGCAGCCCTGCGGTGGGTGCACGATCATATAGGTGAGCTTGAACGCTTTCACATGAATTTCTGCCCTTCTGACATCCTGGTTTCAGGTTCATTCGGGGGCGACCCGTCAAGGGTCACGCTGTTCGGTGAATCAGCTGGGTCTGCTTCTGCAACTGCACATCTTGCCGCACCGGACAGCTATCCATTATTCAATAAAATCATCGCTAGTGTAGGTTTCTGTCAGCTTTATTTAGTATGTGTCCACAGCAGGAGGTTGAATCTTGCAGAGCGGCACGATCATGAATTCATGGGCGAGCAGGACTCCCGACACAATGCTTGAGCTCTCACTTCGATTGGCCAAACGTCTAAACTGCACCTTGAAGGGTACTGACGCAGCAACTATCCATACCTGCTTGCGTACGCTCCCTGCCAGTCTCGTCCAGGTTAGGCATCGGCTCTTTGCATCGATTTAGGGATCGCTTTTAAGATTCTCACATGAGAAGAAACTCTAGAAACTGCTTGTATGAAGGTTTAGCCATGATTTAACCCAACTCAAAACATAGCAGTGTTGGTGAAGGCCTATAAAACCTATGTTAGACCAATCCTAGAGTACGGTACTCCAGTGTATAACCTATACAAGAAAAAGAGTATAGACAAAATAGAGAAGGTTCAAAATAACTTTACGAGGAAACTGGCAATTAGGGCATTGGGTTTCAATTCTGATCAGATAACTTCAGGTTCTGAAAGGAAGGCAAACTTTCGCTTAGAGAAGCTCTCTTTAAGAAGGAAAGTTAATGATCTTCTTTTGCTCCACAAAGTGCTTTATGGGCAATGCGGTTTGAAACCTGAGAAATTCATTACAATGAGGCCCTCAGCTACCAGGGGTAGAGCAAACAAACCTCATATAAAAACAGCCAAGGTGAATTGCAGGCGCTTTTTCTTCGTAAATCGAACTCTTCCCATGTTTGAAAAGATTAGTAAAAAAAACATTCGGTACCGTTAGGTAGCAAGGCTTTCAAAAAACTTGTTTGGAAATGTCTTACTTCCTGATGCTCAGACGTCTTATGTCGTATAACTCTGCTGTTAATAATGATACGGATGTCTTTGTCGTTAAATGTTAGTTTGGTATTATTTCTACACGTTCTGCACCACAGTTCTTTTTATTCCTTGTTTTATACCGGACATAGGGTTACCTATGTAATAAACATACATACATTTAACCTATGATTTTTGAAGGCTCTTCGGTTTTTTCTTCACCACTACTCTTCTTATGAAAACACTCCTTATGAGTCGGAGAGGATATTTTAGGTAGAAGCTGATTCACTAGTCTCTAGCGACATAGGCTTGCCGATGACGTTCGCGTTCGTGCCGGTCAGTGCTGACAAAAACTTCTTCAAGGTCGGTACTATCATCCATGTGCACCAGCTTGCTCGCTGTACCACTCTACACATTAAGGGCGATGTGTTCGAACGGCTACGAAGTCGGAACTTCAAAAAAGACGTGGCCGCCATTTTTGGTACGGTAAAAGACGAAGGAACTTATTGGTTACCGTACTACATGAGCGAATATGGATTCTGGTTCAACCACACCATATCAGCTGAAGATCCACAAAACAAGGCGCTCATCACAAGGCTAGTTCATTACACAAAACGTAAGGTCCCGTGGGTAAAACATTGCAGTTTAGGTCGCAGTATCGGCAGTCGATGCGAGCCTTCATGCCATATTTTGGTGGGTCGCCATTGGTCGAACACGCACTCTTGCATGCTTATCAGCATGTATCGGATAGACCAACAGTACCGTAAGTTGTAATTTTGATGAGCATACCTTCTGGAAAGATTACAGGAACCTTTTAAAATTCTGGAATCTTGAACAAGCTGGGTGAATATGTAGTGCGATCATGTCTACCACATAGTACAGGATGCGGCTCATGTTCCCGGACGAGAACTTTTTATTATAACTCATGTGAAAACGATCCAACCAAAACGATTCTTATTACGAGAACGTTAATTAGGATACTCAAAAACATATTACGACCGATGCCCAATCTGATTAGTTTTAGAATCATTACAAGCCTACAAGCAGCTTGCCGAATTTCATGAAAAGGCCGCAATATATTTGACGTCGATTTTACCCAAAAAAGGGATCAGCCGGGGTTTTGGAGGATAGAGGAATTCTGCAAGATTTAGATAGGATAGGTTTAACGACTATACCTTCCTAAGCGCTGTTTTGGTCCTTACTTCGATTGATACCCACTGTTATTTGATTTTCTATAAAATTTTTTCATCGAAAATTTCAAAACAACGGAAACTTATGTTACAACCTAATATAATACATGATGTATTATACAGCACACTAACTAGATACCAAACGGAAACTGGACATTGCAAAATTGTAACAGAACAAGCACATGAATAGGTTGTGTATGTGCAATCAAAACCAATCAACTAGCTGCTTAGCGGTTACGACGGAGGCTAGGAAGTACTGAATGCTAGAAACTTTCTCCAACTACTTTATCATACCTGAGATTTCTATGGAAGAAGAATCCCCAGAAAGCCCTGATCACAATGGTTCCGTACAAAGTAGCGAAAAATCCGTTTCCGAGTTCAAAATTTCGGGAAACTTGTGGGCGGAGCCTTGGCGGTACCAAGGTGATTCCGCACTCTGTGCTCGCTTGCTGGTCACACATGCCGTGCACCTTCCATCCTGTTAGAAAGTGAGTAATGAGGAACTTGCCCAAGGACTACAAATTTTCTCAGATGGCGCCCCCGCAGGAGTGCTCTAATCAGAAATCTCGTTCTCCCATCTTAGCCCCTCCCACAAAGTCTCTGTCGATAAAATCGACCCAAAAATGGAACGATATTTTAGGGATCTGTTTTGATCCGATGTGCCTTATATATTGTACTTTGATCGTTTCTTGAGCATAGAAATGTAAGAAATGTGATTTACTGATTTCTACAGTTATTTGCTTGTTATCTCTCGCGTACATCTGTGGAAATGTTGTCTGTCGAAGGCATATAAGAGAACACGCGTCTTGCTCATACATGCTCATGCTCGTTGTTTTCTTCATTTTCGCTTTGAATTATTTTTTCTCACTTAGTTAATTTTATCAAATTAGTTCACTCATTTTATTCAATTTCGCGTTATTTTTCGTTAATATATATGTATGTATTTGGAAAAAATATAAAGGTTTAATTACCCAAGTTTGAGGTAACACCCGCGTGGCGCTAGCTAGTGCTAGTCAAGGGCGAGCTACCCATTCGAGTTCAAACCCCGAGTTCGCGTTAGTCTCTAAAATTTGGGGCTCGAAGAAGGGTTTTTTTTTTTGACTGTTCTGCACGGAATCACGCATACCGTTGTCATCAGCAACTCTTGGAGATTCTTTTCTTGTGGAAATCTTAGATGTTTCGACGTAGGACAGTTGTTTCGGAGGTTAGGAGTCATCTTGGTAAGAATGAGCAACTAAGAAAGGCAAGAAACTCGCGGACTAGCGTTTTGAAGCCAGTCCGCTAAAGTTGTACCAAAACCCTTCCTAAAAAAATCTGTAAGATAATTTCTATTCAGCATAGCTAAATCGTATTTCTTCTACATATATTATAGATGGATTCTTTTCAGGGAGCAGTTGCGTGATGGTGTTGGAAGATTCCTTGGTGACTATTTCTTCACCTGCAGTCTTATCGAATTTGCTGACATCATCGCAGACAACGTCTACGGACCTGTATACATGTACTACTTCACAATGAGGTTAGAGGAAGTGCTGGAAGATATCTAGTGGTGCTGAGCCAATGCCGAGTCAATTCTTTTGAGGTCAACCGCCAATCCTTGGCCTAAATGGATGGGTGTGATGCATGGCTATGAAATCGAATACGCTTTTGGTCAACCTCTGACGAGGCCGTCACTCTACGACAAGGTGCGTTCCGCGCTGATTTCATTCTGTTTTGTGAGTTACGGCGAATATTTTCACTTGAAGAGCTACCTCGAGACCGAGCAACGCTTCTCTGAGTATATCCTGCAACTGTGGGCTGATTTCTCCGATACTGGGTAGGCTGGATCTCACTTCCTCGTCAATTTTCATACAGGATTGAGTTCTTTGCTCTCTCAGAGTTCCCGCACCATATTGGCCAAAGTATAATCGGATAGAACGGAAAGCGCTGGTGCTCGGTGAGGAGTCTACGCGGGGCGAGCATCGTGTAGTAGTCGATCTTCATGGGTCATACTGCAGACTGATCGAAGAGGGAAAAACGGTTGCTGGTCAGGGTAAGTAAATGCGTCTAACGTCCTGTTAAACTCGAGTTCTTAGAGAAATAATTTAAAATGTTCTAAGAACTCAGACTAAGAACTCAAAACTTCTCCAGCTACTCTCTGCTCTGATATTCTATTCTTGAGTATTCTTGAGTTTTATACTGTGAGCAGCATAAATGAAGTTTCAAATTTTGTCAAAACTCATGTATAATTGGATCTTGAATGCTTCCATTTTGCTACGTAAGAGCATCGTGGTCGAGTTAAACGGATAATGTCCAACAAAAAAGTCATTAACCCTGCTATTATTTACTGTCGCCTACATATTTCCTTGAAGTAGTTGGATATTTGGCAAGTTAGGCAGCTTTACTTATACTAAGAAAGCGCAACCAGAGGGAAAATAACAGCTCCACGCTCCAATCAGCTGGCAGTTACTATTTTTGGAGCTTATGCAAGGTTTTCTGGCTCAGTGTTGACATGAACAGTCATAAAAGTCAATCCTTAGTTATCCCTCTCACCCCGGCACAACCTGCTCTTACTCGTGATGGAATGGCTATCCAGCAACGCTCATACAGTTCGGAATTAACATCACAATTGCTTGGATGCGTATTACTTGAGAAGTGAAATTTCTATGCGTGCTGACTTCAAAGGTAGGACTTCAAAGGGTAAAAAAGACGTTAAGTAGAGTAGACGAGCTGTGAACTCAGATTTCGAGGATTTTTTCGCTTTAGTCTTATTCGCTTTGCGCCTTACAATTTTTGAAATATTGGCTTTCGTTTCCGTGCTTTCTATATGAATTTTGCCAAAAGGAGTCATGTTCTGGAATGAAATCTAATGAAGGATAATCGAAAAGGTGTGCTATCTCCGGGGAAATTAATCCAGAATGTAACTCATTTTTTTCTTCCGTGCGCAGATAGTTCCACACAAAGTATAGTAAGCAAATAGTTCCAAAAAAAAGAGAGAAAAACAGAGGACAAGTATGGTGAGGCTACCGAGAGAAAATTTCAGTGTCTGAGTGCCGTGCACGACGAACACAGCCTCCAGCAGCAATCTCCGGCAGTGCCGATGGCAACGGCTTGAGCAGCTTGGCGACTGGCACGACGACGTTCACCATCGCCGTTGCAGTTGCCATGCGATTCCTGGTCCTCAGCTGATACTTACAACACTTGTGATGAGCGCGATTAGAGTCAGCTAGTCGTCCTATTCTCAGCGTGCCTTCATTAGTTTTAAGTTTTATTTAGTAATTTTGTCTCCAATTCACTTCACGACGTAGGGCTGTAAATAAGATCTCTTGCATCATGTATTCTAGCCGGATTCCTTTCACTTTCGTCGCCTTTTCATTGTATCAATTTAGTGATGATCACACGTAAACACACTTTCTACTCTCCTACCACTCTTTACTTTTTTATATTATCAGATTTTATCAAATTATACCGTGTATGCTTCAATCTCTATTCTCGATGTTATGTCGTTTTACATTTTTGTGACCGCTGAATTTATTGGGTACCAAAGTCATTCTTATAAATTGTTGTGTTGTCTTGTTTTCTATGCTTCCCCTCTTTTCGTAGGCGTAGAGATACAGCAACGACATCGCATCCGACATATACCCTTGAGCAGTGTGTTGATGACATACATGAAAGTATTCCCACCGTGCTCCAACAAACCTTAGAAAGGATAGGAGCGGAACGAAGCTCAACTATTGCGACCAGGAGCACCTGAACGAAATGACATATCCTTCATCCTCACAGCTCCGGTCTGCTCTGAAGGGAGACAAAAAGAAAAAGAGAGGAAAACACTGCAAATCACCTATCCTTTACAACATTTTTTGGCAGTTGTTGCTGCGAAGTGCGCTCAGCAAGAAGGCCAGGCCACCGTACTCAAAAATTGCGCCAAAGCTGCTATGATCTGAAATTAGCCACATCTACCCCACCAGCGATGGTTCTGACCACCGGCCTACTTCAGTTTTTTTGCGAGGATCTTCTTTCAGTGGCGAGATCAATTTTTCTCTTGCCTGATCTCTTTTTCCTCTGCATCGTCTGATGATTCTTTATCACATCACCAATATAATATAAGTACGCCCGTTAATCTACTGCATGCTACTTTATGGAGCTCATGGTACTGGTCTTTTGTTGATCTTTCACAGAGTAACGACAATTCAGACTTCAGTACATATCTAATTTCACTCAATCAATTGCTAATTAATTTCCTCATTCACTAAATTGCTCATCGGGTTCACAACTGTGAAGGCCAACAATAGGTTTAATTTTTCTACGTAATGTAAAACCATCAAAATGTCGTTCCTTTATTGTGTGGTACTCATCTCAACTGCCTTCTCAACCGCCTTCGACGAAGCGCAGGTCTGGTATTTGTCGTAGAGGCGAATTACAGGTAAGCGTATTGGCATCCTCAAATTGTTAGCGTGGACGTTAACACGTTTACTCCGGGTGATCTCAATGACGCATGCCGGCTCGGGTTTCGACTTCATAATAGAGGGCATTACCTAAGGAATACACGCTCGTTAAATATAATTTTTTTTATCGAAACAGCAGTGTCCCACGTTACCTTTATTGCTCGTTATCGGCCACGGCAAGTTTTGCTTTTGGGAAATCCCTTGCCATACATTGCTCGGAACGATATGTATAATGTTTCTAGCTATTAGATTGCTATTCCGACACCGGCGGCAGTCTTTTTATCTCAAATGTCCGTCCAGACGTGCTTAATAACCGGATAGCCATATTGCAAAACGTTCCATTGGCTATTAACCGATGTAACAACCAGTTCTTATTCCCAGCTTATTATCAGCTCGTTTGACTTCTTTCTTCAGTGTAAAACATGTGCTAAACAACATCCAGTTCCCAACACGTACTTTTTCTCCACATTAGAAGAAAACTGCAATGATAAGGGCAGCGATAGAGCCACATAAAAACATAGATGTTTTAAGCGGAAAATAAGGTCATTTTCTGATCGCGTCTTTGGTAACGGATCCACGCAGAGAATCTGCCCACCTTTCCGGGAAGGGCAACACATAGATAGCCATTTGGGTTGAATAGCATGAAAATCTCGATGAAATTCATGGAAAGATCGAACAAATGTGCACATCTTCTTTTTTACAAAGGTCTCCCTCCACTTCAATCCTCCTAATTTGATTAGTTAGTATGACGTTAATTTTCAAGGCGAATTCTTTTTCAAGACCTTATTTCGATGTGAAGTCAAAACATTTGGGTTTCGATCCATTCAAGACACAATTCATCTGAATTGAAATAAAACTGGTGATACTGCTCGCTCCCATCAATGTACGGAATCACCAAACTTCTCAGGATCTACGTATGTTGCTGCTGATGTTATGCATTTTGAGAGATCCGTCCACCATTCACAGGCCCGGGGGGGGGGGGGGAGGCATCGAGAATTGTACACCATACAATGACAAGTATAGAACTTGTTGTCAGAACAATATCTTCGCATTTTCCTCAGATCAATGGAGTCTGGTAGGAGAAATGGACACTAAAAATGTAGCAGTATTCTTTTTGGCTGTGATGAACAATGCTGTAACTTGGACCTAAAATAGAACTAACAGTGCGATGCAATATAAACCCATGCTTCCCCAAGAGTCTTCCCAGTTTCCCTTCACAGAAAATCCTTGCCGAAGATGACCGAACAAGCGGATGAAGGACTCTACAGATTCCAAGTCTAACCTTTTTTTGTCTCATAGACTTTCTTTCATCTTTTCCATACATTCGAATGTTGTTTCTTGCTCTCAATTCCACTCCATACGAAATTTTCTAAACTTTGTTCATTGTCGGAACCTGCAGAAACCCCAACCAGCCTGCTTCCCATTTTACAAATCACTTCGGCTAATCCTTCACTGCATGAGACGACACTGACATATTGGGTGACAATGCTATTCTGATGGCTACTCGCTTCTTCGATGTTTTCTGCAGCATGTTAATTAATCAGTTTGACTTCCATTTCTGGAAACATGGATACACTTCGTTAGCCAATCCTGTTCTTTTCGCGCTGTCCAAATGGGGAAAATAGATCGCGCAGAGAACTTGTCCTTTTCAATGGATTTAAAGTGTTCTTGTGACATTTCCTTCCCCTCGTTGTGCACCTGTAGCTGTCGCTTCATTGAAGAACTACGCACTCAGACATTCGCGCAGTTCTAGGCTCGGCTTTGAGCAGCACTAGTTTTATGGCTTTTCGAGAAGAGCTGCAAATTTGTCAGTTCTTTATCATCACTAATAAAATTGTGGTCTTATAGTATTCATATAATACCAGCTATTGTATTGGGTCTTGTGCAGATATCGCTGCAATTGTGGGCGACAGTGCTGCCACTTCAGGCACGTGACCCCCGCGGATCTTAAAATGGCAGCACTGTTGGCTGTAGTATGAAATCAAAATTATGAAATTCTCTGATGATCCAATGGTTGAAAAATACATGAAAAATTTATTATGAACAAGAATACAGAACTGATCAGAACACACACTAAAACGAGTAACACACATGCTTGAAGCGCAAATGAGCTCCAAAGACGTCAGAAAAATTAACTTTCCCTGAGAATCCTAAAACATGCTCCAATAGCAAAAATATCAAGAAATACACATCAAACTGGGTGTCTTGGGTCAGTCTAACCAAAATCTGCAATGAAATCCAATTTTGTCAAAGCCCAAGACAGCCAAAAAACAAACAACTTCAGGATTAAGGATGAAACTAGCAAATTTTGAGCAAAAAAAAGCGAAATAAGGAAAAAAAACTAATGATCTCGCTATACTGGAAAAGAAAAAAAATTTCCTGAAAACGTAAGATACATTCAAATAGCCATAATCAATATCTTCAACCCTCTAAAGGTAAATTGTGGTTTGCGGCAAGCAAGCCTCTAACATGCAATATCGGCGTAGATTCAACTTTTCTGTAACATATATCGGTTTTCTAAGAATCCGGACCTGCAATGAAATCCCTGGTGAAAATTCCGAAGAGGCGTGTTCACGTTCAGGTGCAGGTTTACGCTTACAAACAACATGTGACATTTTAGGCCTTGGCTAGTTGCGTCATAGATCCCCTGGTATCCTTTGGTTTCCTGATCACATGTAATAGTCGCCTGCATTCGTCTCATCAATTCAGCTGAAAACCTGTTGAACGGTCTGGTGAAACTGCAGACATGTGCCGTGAAGTCGGAGCGAGTGCCGCGGCAAACAGGTGTCGTGACTCACGATTCTTACACGTTCCATCGGTTAAACAGCGCACATCACCGGGTGGATTCTTCTCGAATGGGATTTCAGGATTCACATCGTTGCTTATGTGTCATCGTGTTGATCTCACAGAACAGGTTCTGAAGGTAAACTTCTTGTGAGGACTAAGGTGTACGGCTTTTATACTCGGATTTTACACTGGGCTTAAGCTAAGCTTAAAAAATGCGGTGTCCTTAAAGGCAGCACCCACGGAAAAATTCGTCCTTGAGATTTTGCCATTTTCTGGGGTAATCGTCTACGCCTGTTCGATTTCAAAGAGTTTTTCTACAGGGAAAAGAAGATAGTTCTCTAATGCGACAGGGTAGAGATGGATAGATGGCGGTGTTAATCTTCATTTCCTGGTTCACCGAACAACTAGTGCGCAATTACCCGCAGTATACGGTTTTTACCTTCTAAGGTTAGATGAGAAAGTTGCACATTCCAACGAAATACGATGCTATGAGTTCTTTGCCTCACGACAACGAGATGTCTAAACTCGACGGATAGCGTGTAGTAGCTTCCACACAACTGTAGATGTATAAGATGAATTTCAAGGTGCATTGGTATCCAGTGGCATGCGGAACTATAAACACAACATGACACGCGAGCATAAGCGACACTACGCTGCTAGGGAGTCGCTTCTAGACGTGGGAGCAAGAATAGAGTCGGAGTGACCTCTCTCGCGCTAATGAGTAGAGAGCCTCAACGTGTGAAGAGGGTGCAGGCGTCAAGGCGAACAATCCTGACCCGCCCGTAACCTGCTGGTCGATGAGGTTAACCGTCACAAGACCCACCTATTTCAAGGTACACATTGCTAGTTGAAGATACTCATGAATTAAGGAGATTTTCCAAGTTTTTTTTTTCTCAGAGACTTCACAAATGTTTCATGCTTGTAATTATCTCATATGCAGGACATCTTGTAGGAGAAACATGTAAGAGTAGAATCACTCGCTTGGTCACATTACCTGTATCGCGGCACGGGAGCAGGGCTCCTGCTCCACCATGTTCCCCATTTTGTCATATAAAAGTATGAAAGCAGTACCATTGGTAGGTTTAAGAGTTTTGGATGCACTGATGTGACACCACTAATATGAAATTTTATCCACATTTACCTCTTAAAATGGGTATCCACTTTCTTTCTAGCTGCTTCTCCTTACCTATTCAGCAAATACCCGCCACGCTAAACCCAATGTATAGTGTTTTTTCCACAAATACGATACGTTTCTGTCCAGGAGCGGGCACGTGACTGAAAAAATGACCTGTGATAGTGTGGTAGACGAAGAAAGGTGTGACCGGAACTGAAACATTTTTTATCGAAGCTGGAGTGTTCTGGACACTTGCCACTCGTTGTGCAACGATTGGGTAGTGATTAGGTGGCTAGCTTTGCCAAATGAATACCCAAAAAACTCGCAACACATTCCATCATTGTAGCTTTTCTATGGCAGGTCTGATTCGCGGTTTTGGAGGTCATATAAGTACGAATCCATAGATTTTAACAGTTATTGCTGCTGCGTTTTCACTTTATTGGCTAGCTTTCGGTACAATAATACCTTCGTCAGGCCTATAACGTTTACAATTGCATTCAGTCTATTGTTATTTCTACAAATATTATGCGAATATACTGACCAGGCCAACAATCAAGCTAGGCGACAATAGATTCTGACACTAGCAACTAAGCGACAGGGCAACTGCGCACTGCCCACAAGAATGAGAGTCACTTGAACGACAGATATGACACTGTCGCAATATCCTTATCAAGTTATTGCTACTGTTAAACTGTTAAACAGGTGTAGTTGGGCCCTTAGTTCGACCCTGACCCATTGCCTGTGGGTCAATTTCTTGGTTGATGAATGCTGAAAAAAATGGTGACCATTCGGGTAATCGCGCTTGCTACGGGCAAAGCCTATTGTTAATATTACCTTACCTTTCAGAGGTTAAAATAGTTTTTGAGAACCTCATTTTTTCCAGTTTGGCAATTTTTTGTCCCCCTTCTCAACTAGGAGCCGAATCAGCTGGATCTCTTGCTGAACTCGCTTTTCATGAAATCTTTGATAATCATCCTACGATGTTTCTCAATCATCATTGCCCATGTGACAATGCGGCCTGGTTCTACGAAAACCAGATCCTTGAAACCATGGCTGCATAATAGCCTACATCATGAAAGGATAGCACCTGCACGGATGTCCAAGGCCCGTAGGCATCATTGAGATTACCCAAGGTGAATGTGGTAAAGAACCCGAATTTACCCTTCACCCTAAAACAATCAAAATGCTCACACAATCATGCACATTGATATGAAATTATCTACCTTTCCAATAATGCAAACGGACTAAGGACGGTTATCGCTAAGGGATGATGATGGACCCTTAATCCTCGCACCGTGGGTAACCTGAGAAATGGAAGCAACTATAAATTTGGAATTCATCCAGGAAATAAGGTGAGTCCAATATTGCTGCATCTTGGGAGTAAATTCTTTGTATTCATAGAGTTTTTACCCTCACGATCTTTTAGCCTTCACGATTGAATTACTCTCATTCTACTGTACTTGTCCAGAAAACCCCCCTTTCTTGACTATCACCCCACCTGCTAGGATTAGCTGATTCGCAACCTCTCCTCCCATTTCGAATCGTGTCAATCTTGAAATCCAAATAGAGATATTCCCGATTAGCGCAGAGAACCAGATTCGCTAATTCATTTAGGTCCAAATCGAGTTTTCCCCTAGTAGGAAGCACTTGATTGAGGTAATTTTAGCATTTAAAAAGATCCAAGGAGGAATGTCGGCAGATTTAGCAAAAAAGGCTTCTTAGGCCCTTAGCAGGGAAGTCACACTTGTTTAGCCTATCTTTAAGGGCTTTCCTCGGAAAGTCTTCTTATAGCACCCGCTTTCTGCTCGTGAAAGCATATGATTAGCCAAGCGTCTTCCATATATTCGTCGACGAAATCGACAGGCGTGGAGAAAAAAGAAGAAGTGAATATCGAAGTGGTTAGCTTTGCCATCGTTGTCAATTCACCCTTGGATCTGTATGTAACATTGAAAGGAAGGGGATCTCATCCTATAAGTATGAATAGCCATGGTTAGCAGCTGTAAACAACGTGACGTATGGGTAAACATGCTGATGAGGGCCTAGTAAAGGGTGGATTTAGGTACGTTGAAACGTTATGTTACTACGTGTAATCTCAATGGTGCTCTGGTGTCGATTTGGTTTGATTTTAATTTTTTTTTGATTTTTCTATCACGGCTTTGAGGTTAAAAAAATTAATTTTTTAAAATTTTTTCTATCACGACTTCGAGGTATACATTGAAAATGTTAAATTTAGGTAAAAATATCGACGTCAAGTATAGGAAATATGAAAAGAAAATACTGGAACACTATGTACTCTCAAAGTACCGTTATTAGCAGTAACTAAACTGATGATTTCATGAATATATAAAAAGTTTAACAAACGAGTGAATAAATACACTGTTAAATCCAAAATACACGGTTGAAGCTGTTTTTGCTCCAATAAAACGAAGCTTTCCAAAGAAGCATTGCATAGCTTATTGCTTCCATGCTTCCAACAAACAGGTCTACTCCCAGTAATCTTCAGATGTATTCTGTTTAAAATCTGTTCAATGTCAGAAACGTATCCCAGTTGCTGAACACACTTTTTAATTCTAAAACCTGTTTCAATAGAAAAGTGCTAAGCCTAAGTACTTTCCAGCTTCATAGCCTGAGCAGAATCTTGCCCCAGTAGTAATGCATTGGATCAATAGCTGTTATGAAGGAAATTAGGAAATTTCGATGGATACCTTTTCAAGTCAGGAAAAAAAAACAGCTCAGTAAACTGTACCAGTTTTGTCGACGTTGCCGTTATTGTAAACACCCTTCCCCCCCCCCAGGAAAAAAAAGAAACGCACTTTGAATGTAAGATTGAATGTTCGTTTCAAAAACGACGATAGTTCAGCATTTGTGCCTATGGTCTGTATTTCTTGATTGTCTCTTCGAATACGGCACTATTTCTCGCGTTCTCATTTTCTCTAATGTCTTCGCAACTACGTTCCCCGTTAAAACAGTCTATACCTCGTCGCATATTTGGTGAGCCTCTCTGCCAGAGTCCTTTGGATCCCTTTGTTCTGGCTCCCTGATTGATCGTGTTGAGCGGGTCATCCAGGCTGTGGCTATTTCATTTCATTTCATTTATTTAATCAAAAGCGAGGAAAAGCTGGAGGGTAAAAGTAGTAAAGTGCATCTGTTGACTATAGCTTTTAATGTCGGTTTCTCTTCCCGAATGCCTCGCGTAACATAACCCTGTAAGAGAACGTACCAGCGAGCCTACGAGCGGAGGCTAGCTGGTGGTCCCCATTTAGCGGTGGAACACGGCGCATATGCGAGAGGGAAACAGTAAAAGAAGTACAAAGCGGAACCACAGAGTAGGGAGCAGAGAAAAGCAAATGTGATCAGTACATGTAAAATTGCTGGCATTGAGTGGAGGAAGGACATAGTTTGAGCAAAGAAGATTAGATTATGCGTGGAGAACAGAATGGATGTATGATATACTATGACGGATCCTGGGGTAATTCTTCTGTTGAACACTAGCTGGAGTAGAAGATCTGCAACTGGCTGGTTGTAGGCAAACTCGATGACTGTAAAAGAGAACTGAGAAGGATGAAGAGACTAAGAAATTCTGATAATAGTCCTTCTCTTTAAGATATCTTTCCAGTGCTCTTTTGAAAGCAGCTGAGGACGAAGATCGGATTACTTCTTCCGGAAGATCGTTCCACAGTTTATCACTACGCCATCAAAAGCGTTATGGGTATAGAGGATGGGAATCCCTGTGGAGTGCTTCTGCTCCATCTTTGAACGAAACAGCCTAGCGTTTTCATGAGCTGCAGCAGCTTAACATTCTCTGAACATTGAATTTGTGGGCTTAGAGGTCGACAGGTGCCTGCCAGGAGAGAAAATAGAGGAATATTGAACGTTTTGACTATTTGAGAATTTGCTCATCGCTACATCTGACTTCTATTTACCGGAATGTCCCCCCAACGCTCCTATTAGTTGCAATGCGTACGACTGCAGTGACTGTATGCTTCTTTGACGAATGCTGTCCATCAGTAAACAGTGATGCCATAGCGAAATGGCACAAACACAACACGAAGCCTTTAAAAGTGAAGTCATGATTCCCTACATTTGGCGAGATCCTCCGAAACTCTTTACTAAGGCTTACTAAGCAATCATTGACAGTTTCAAACCCACATGGCAAAAGGATGATATCTCCACGATAGGAGCTAGATCCTAGCTTATTTCGTCATCTCATCAGAAGACGGTGCGCGTGGCTTCACTGGAATTCTGAAAATTCTGCTATCACTCAGCTCCATGCCTATTTGCTTCATTCCCTTCACGATTATTCTTTGTCTGACAGTATTCAACCTTACCACCAACACCATTCTCAAGGAGAGGGGAAAAATATGCTTACGAGGGACGTCTAGGGTAGAAATAACCCATTACAGGCATGTAGACAAACAACGAATGCAACTGGGATCCCATAACACAGTCGAAAGAGCGTAAGTGGAAGACTGCGACTGAATTAGCCCGCGGCCATGCCTGGCGTATTGGGCCATGGGCAAGAAATGGTCTAGTGCCCCAAGAATAGAGCGCTAAATTTCAAAACTGCACTTGCGGGATCAATGCTATTCATGGTCAATTTCATTTCATCTGTCGCATACATGCATACACTACTCAAGTTCAGGTTGTTCCTTCAAATTCGACGCACTAAATGACATCGGTGGCCGCCTTCTCGCAGTTTGTAGGTCCCGATAACACTCATCTGTCCCACTCAAGATTAGAAAGGGCGTCCATATCCATATGCAGAACTGCTCGTAGCCTCGAAGGCTGCAGCCGCGACGCGCACATGAATCGACCAATCACAGACCAGCAGCGTACTTCTTGTCACGCAGCCAATCCAGACAGCTTGTTTGTAACACCCAGATTCTAGGTATTGCTTTCTGCTTCTATGTACATAATGATCACCATGGATAATGTCACCTCTGAAATATCCTCGATTCTTTCGTTTGAAGATTCTTTTGCAGCTCTTTCCCTGTTCCGTCAGATTCGATAGGAAACACCAGAAAGAATCGTGTATTCCGCCCTGGAAATCCCATCGAAATAGGGAATGTCCAAATGGTTACGCATTGCTGCACAGTTTTCCAATTAAATTCCTACGACCAGACGGGTCGGTTTTGCCATAGCTCGAGAAAAAATCCACCCCACAAAAACTCGCTTTTGCCACAATGTCCTTTCCAGCGGGGCTGTGGGAACGCAGCAACGGGTGAAATGAGGCGCGTGCACTCCCGCGTACGGCTGCTCACTTTCATCGTGGATTTAGACACACATCCGATGTGGGTGGGGGCGAGCCACGCGGGGTGGACTTGTTTCGACCCGCGCCACCGGCTGGCCATACACGAATAATCGACGCTCGTTCGACGATTCAAACCAGTCCGTGCCATCATTGCCAGGGCTGGCCAGCGAGAAACTGGCGTCCAGCTACGGATCGTCTTACTAGTCTGCGCGTTCGAAATCGCTCATTTGGGATGGTGGCGGTAGGACCGCAGGAGACACACTCCCACGGGGGTTTTGAGAGTAAAGCGATGCATAGCTTCGTAACGGCTTCAGAAAGTGTTCCGATCGTTTGAAATGGAGCAAAACAGTGAGGCTATAGCCACAGAGAGTGGGAGGACGCCCCTCCCCCTCGAAACTTGTCAAACATCTACTTTTGAAGTCATACAGGTAATCAATACAGCAAAATTCCGACTTGACATCTACCTACAAACACACATATTCGTCCAGAACTGGTCCTTTTAAGGAAAAGCTCAATAACCCAACAGATGATTCACTCACCACTATGCGAGAACTGGTCCCCACAAAGACACTCCACGACGAAAATCACAATATTATAAGCCAACACATGCCAGATAGGTGCAACAAAGTCCAGTACATATGTACATAGCCATGTCAAAAAAGTAGTCCCCATCGAAAATACTGCGCTAGTGAGGCAGATGCTTATACATTATATGCGATAACTGGTCACCTCTCTTCACACACAGCACATTGCATTTACTTCATAACCCCCCCCCCCCCTCCTTCCCCCCATTTCTCCACGATCTTCCTTGTTTCATTGGGTCTTCACAAACTCCTAAAGTTTGCCAGTTGAATAAGTGCAAATCATAAGTTTTTCAAAGGTGCAAGTTGATTGGGGACCAGTTTTCGCATGTGATTCAAAAGAGAAATGTCGCAGACTTTCTGTGTGTGTGTGTGTGTGTGTGTGTATGTGTGTGTGTATGTGTGTGTGTATGTGTGTGTGTGTGTGTGTGTGTGTGTGTGTGTGTGTGTGTGTGTGTGTGTGTGTGTGTGTGTGTGTGTGTGTGTGTGTGTGTGTGTGTGTGTGTGTGTGTGTGTGTGTGTGTGTGTGTGTGTGTGTGTGTGTGTGTGTGTGTGTGTGTGTGTGTGTGTGTGTGTGTGTGTGTGTGTGTGTGTGTGTGTGCCATGAAATATATCTTCCACCAGAAATGCCACGTCTTTTCTTGTATGCATTTTCTGGTTTCCGGTTTCCCGTATGCAAGTGCACTCGAATGCAATTCATCCAGCCATTTTTCAACGTTGTCCACATTGCCATCGACAGTGTCCAACTGATGCTGTTCACACACAAAGATTCACGCCAATAAATTATTCCTATCAGAAGCAATGTACCAGTTAGACAAGTGCTTCAAAGAGTTTTGAGAACTGGTCCCTAGGAAGGCAATGCATTCGGTACACGTGATCTGCGTAAACTTCTCACAACCTCACCTTTTTTCAAGAGGACGTTTGCCCCAAATTGATGTTGTTCACTCGTTGAAAAGAATAGGATTAAAAAATTTAAAGGCGAAAGAATAGCCGGGGACCAGTTCTCGCTCGTGGCTTAGTAGAGAAGATCTGACATTGTTTGCTTTTTCTCAGACCGGGAAGTTCCACTTTTGCGAGTATCGTTCACTTGGCACTAATTACTGTTACAGCGTGGAACTACTCACATTTTTTTGAGAATAAGCGGTAAGAAAAAGTTTTGAAAAGGTCAGATTACACCGTAGTTCCCGCCTTGATCGTTTATTCTGCATTTGCAGACCAGGAAGTGTTGACAACAACTACATATACCACCATACAATTCTTTTTCCCTCCCGGATCAACACCTAGACGAACAGTCATGCAATAACCCGTCTTTTCGCAGTGTTCTGCGTCCAGCTGTAGGCTGCGCATGCCTATAGCAACGTTACGTAATTTTACGACCCTGGCACTTGATGCGACGACGACGACGGCGACGAGAAGCCGGTCCACGCTAGGAAATCGCATGCAAATCTTGTGTCGTTTCCTTCCGCATCGATGGGAATGCGTAAGAATTACGTTGTTTGTGTAAGATCAGGTAATAGGGCTAGAATACGGGGATGATGAGACCGGTGCGCCGTTAGTCTGAAAGCATTCACGCAGAATTGCAGACATTGGTAATAATAGCCATCAATTGCACAACAACACGGACAACATCGGATGTTCTTCTACTCGGAGTCCCAGGACGGCTCCAGAAGGTGCTAGAGAGCGATTGCTTGGCCGGTGCGATCTTGTACGGGACAATCGCGCAATCGCCGCGATTACATTGTAGTGCTGCGATTGTCAGCTACCTCCTAAATCACCCGTAGGACACGCCCTAGCACCCTGTGGCCATTTTCTTTCGTACCTGGTAATCGAAGCCACCCCTCCTCTTTCCGCGAAGTTTTTATCACGCTTCCATGAGCGATTCGCACATAAACTGGCTATGGCGTAACTGACTTTGACGATACACGCTTGCTATCAGTCATCAGCCGTCGACGCAGCGCCTTATGAAATCACAAGGAGCGCTGCGCTGCGATAAACCTGTGCGCTTACGATCAGGTCACGCGGATATACAGGAGCTCTTGCCCAGCGGGGGGGGAGGAGAGAAGACGTCGTGACGCACGTCACACTTCCGACGATCTGATCAGTCGAGTGGTCAGAAGTGAGGAAACAAACACCATGCAAAACTGGAATTGGGACGAAAGCATAACATACACACCCCTGCACCTCTGCTGGAACCAATTCAGTGAAGAGCTACCCTCTCTGATGGCTATGTAAATGGAGAGGGTAGCTTCTCTGATGGGAAGATCCGGGAAGGTAAAGGTAAATTGCTTTGTCATTGGAGTTTTTCAGGGCCTGAAGCACTACTAAGATTACCCAAGGTCAAGGTATTGGGTCCCAGATTAAAGGCAACTGAATGTCTTCCCAATGATGCATCCGGGCACACCTGTTTGGTGGTGCTCGTTGATCTCTTACGATTCAACAAGCAGAATGGAACCTGTCCTATAGAGATTAGCTATGGTAGAAGCTAGAGCTATTACTTGGCACCCAAAAGCATGTTTACCCACCCATGACATGGTCCTTAACCAGCTGCTACCTAGAGGTATGGGGTTAACCACCTTCTCAATGATGCATCCGGACCCTGGTATACGTACTGTGAATTGTACTATGCAAGCATTATTGAGTTACCCAGGGTAAACGTGTCAACGCCCATTAATTTAGCCACTATCAACACAGGCGTTCATTAAAGTTTACCCTGGCTAGGCAAGGGCGCCTAGATGTATGAGTATGCGTAGGAAAAGCTAAAGCTGAAAAGTGAGAGTTCTCAAATGTACGATGGTGAAAAAGTATGATGGTGAAGTTCACAGTGAATACCCAGGTCTACCTGCCTGAGCCTCTATGCATCATTGAGATTACTCAGAGTAACCGTGATGACGCCTGAGTTAACGATGGGTAACTTTTTGTGGTGTAAACACGTTTACCATGGGTAATCTAAATTATGTATACTGCCTCTGGAGATCAGGTCTTCCAACATCTGTTCAACATCTCAGTTGCAGACACACTAACCTCAAGCCCGGTAGAATGGGTGAGTGTGATGAAATGCAGCATGCAGTGGTGTAAGATCCATAAATGGAGCTCCGAGAGGAAAACAACCACTAATTCCAGGCATTTCCGCAAGGATTTCACTCCAATTCCAAAGTGCTCTTGTATTTTGCTGCAATCCAAGACCTATAATTGATAAATTGAATGTGCAGATCAAAAACCAATGCAGAGGGGATGGGAGGTAAGGAAACCAGTGGGTAAATGGACGTAGCTGTGCGCCTTCCTGAGGGAGATAAGGATGCAAGTTTTCTTCGGCGTCAAACCCATCGTATTCTGGGAACATTCCCGATTACTTGCACTTTCCCGAGTGGGCGTGGTCTTGGATTTCCAATCCATCTATCCGGAAGTTCGTTTTTCATCTTCAGAGCTTATCCTTCAGAGTTTTGCGAATTTGTTACAGTATACATGGGCATCCAAGCAATCATCCACGAAAAGATAGCTAGGAACCAGAACTACAGAAAAAAAAGATGTCCAATAAATTTATCTCCTAGAAATGCCACGTCTTTCAGATGTCACGTCTACAATCGCCCTAAAATGCAATTCATCAATCTATTTTTTAACGTTGTCCACTGCCATCAACAGTGTCCAGATGAGCGATGGCGGTTTGTTGGCCAAAAGGAGCAGCATCCCAGTGGCGAAGAACTTGTTTCGTGGTCGAAGAAGCCGACACACCGCACCAAGCGCGTACTGTCCCTGCTGTAAGCCGCTTGCCACTTTTTCTGCTGTCCGCGTTCGTTTGTCCTGACTCTGAGCGCTTTTTTTTTGGCCTGCGCCAAAAAAAAACCCACAACCGGGTCAGCTGACCTTGGCAGAATACCCAGCAGAACCGCGGGCTAACTTGCTCTACATGAATGCCCTGACAGGCTCAAAACCCCTGAAATCAAGGGCTAGCTCTTGTCTGGCAGATTAGCTTAAGCTCCAGCCTGTCTCGTGTCCCGAATCAAGCCCGCGGCGCTTAATGCGATATGTTTCCTTGTGCACCAAGGGGTCTCCGCTGCTGTTGCAGTCTCTCATCGCCGGCTTCTTTTGTGGCATATCCAGTTCGTTGTGGCGCGAGCGATACGATCCCTCGCCCGCTAGCTTTATCCGCTAGCGCCGCGCGGACGCACGGACGCGCTCGCGCGTGTGGCTAGCACATCAACGGCAATTCGTCCGCTTTTCCAGAAGCAATTGGCCTCATTTGGTGCACTTGTGATGTTCGCTTTTGGCCGTGTGTTCGTCAGTTTAGCAACAGGTTCCGCCTCCATTCTTCTGGCACATTCCAAGGATTCCTTCTTGCGTCTATGTTCCTTAACTTCCCGGTTGACCAGCCAGGAAGTTGAGGAGAAAATAACTTAACGATGCAGGCTAATAATAACAAAAGCATGGCTTTTTCCGTAGAAAAACTAGGGGTAGGATTCATCATTGAGATTACCCGTGTTAATCACGACTGAATCCAATTGTTTATCCCTTCTCAACAGCGAAACTTTGGAGGGTAACCGTAGTTACCTCGGGTAAACCCAGTGATTAATGCCATCCTTGAACACGTTTCTATACCTTATGAGCTTCAACATTCAGGAATTGGTGTGGTCGAATAATGAATTAACATTTTTCCAAATTCGTGGGCATTTTTGAGCCTTGGCCCCTCGAGGGCTTTTATGTTTCTAGTCCGGGGCCTTGATTCATCATTGAGATTACCTATGTTAACGTGTTAGCGTACCCAAATTTATCTTCTACCACTACCTTTACCTTGGAATTGAACAATCTGTTTACTCATACATGACGTTCGCTATTATTTATGAACACATAACCAAGCGAAACCAGGTTACCCAAACCAACTTTTGCGCCACGCTTCTCCTGAAAATACCCGGTCTATAATATAGCCTTTCACTCTAACTAACTTTGACTTACGTGGGTAACATTCCATAAATCCCAGCCGCAGTGTCTGCCCAGCTGCTACCCCTGGGTATTCACACCTATAGATATGAGATTACCCATCCCTCCATTGATGCATCAGATGCCTGCCCTAATCCGCTGGCTCTGGTTACCCTTGCATCTTTCATATCCCAGCCTGGATGCATTCTCGGAAGGGTAAGTAAAATTATGCCCAGGGATATGATCACCCAAGGGTAGCAGCTAGGTATGGACAACGTCATGTATGTTCAAGCATGTTGATGGGTGCTAAGTAAACGATGTACTTGGTACGTCAACGCGTTTACCATGGGTTGTCTCAATGATGCATTCAGGCCCTGTACATTGTTCTCGAGTGAGATCTGTAATGCATGGCTTACCTTTTGGGTAAAAAAACCTGTTATAAGACAAGATGAGAAACCCTAACAATATGCAAAGAACTTCTGACTGCTGCAACTTTTATTCATGTTTGCCCGAAACTATTAAACTACCTTCGAAAATTAAATTTTGATTCTAGCCTTTTTACTCGTATAGAAACCTTTTTTACTCGTGTCTAGCGATATAGCTACTAGAGGGTTCGTTGTTGTTTTCAACGCGATCTGTCCATCATTTACCACGTCTGTACGCACACCACACTTGAACGGCTTCTTTCTATATATGGACACGGACATGCTAACACTAAACCAGTTCTGTTTAATGTTTTTAGTTTAAACTATGTACTATAGCTTGTGACCATGGTCTCTTTGTAACGGCGGCTTTACTCTTCAAAGTAGTTATAGTGGAACCCCGTTTCCACACTATCCCTTCGATGAGTTGCTCATTTCTCGGAAAACTGTTTTTATTTGTACAGTAGAGTAATTTCAAAAATTTGGCGACCAAAACTGAAATTTTTTCTTTAATTATAACTACACCATAAATAAAAATTATTATAAAAATTAACAATACATAAACATTTAATCAACAACAAAAAGTAACCCACCTCAAGACAATTTTTCTACTTATAGGGTTTTTGGTTTTAATTCGATGCTGTGTCTGCCGCCGTGAATGGGTTACCCATCCTTTGATTCCATTTAATTTAATTTGGTTTCATTGGATGATGATGATATGACAGATCCAGTGAATCATCTGGGTCCTTGTTCACTGTTTTATTTTCCCTTGGAGCTCTATATCCTCTCTGACTTTGTTCTCCACATCATCTCATCCCTTGGCGGGATCCATGAACGTGGCCGTAAAGGTTCAAAGCTTCCCACTTATCTAGACTAGACGAGAACGAAATGTTGTACATATGTATGTCATATTATATTATATTATATTATGTTGCATATATTTTGGCTGGTACGAGTACATCTGGGCTACCTTTTCTTCCTGGGCTCTAAGAATATACATCTTATTCTACTAATGGTGATCCGTGCAATGTTAAGTTTAATATCTGGGTGAACAGTACTTTATGGATAGTGAAGCCAATATGCCTTTTGCCATACTTTTTTTTCGAGATCCATCATCCTTCATTGTATACTTGTTACCAGCAATTATGGCGCACCATTCTGGTGTATTGGATAAATATATATATATATATATTTTATATGTATGTTGCGCTATTTCTATACTCGTCGTTGATCTTTGACTGAGACGTATCAGAGTATACCCATACGTACCAGAGGAGTTTGTCCACTTTGAGACGACGTGTAGACTAACATCTTTCTAGTAATGTGATGAATTCTCCCATTTGTTTTGCAAATAAAGCCTACCTAACATCCAAGCAATGTGTTACCTCCACGGGAAACCAAGGACTCTGAAAAAACCTGCTCGACGCTAGCAGAATAACGAGCGTTCTTATGTGGGCGCTGCCGTTATTGGCCACTTCACAAGCGAACCGCCGCTGGAATGCCCTTGATCTTTTTTTGACGCTTGGAGAAAAAAACTTGAGGCCTCATCGTTTCCGGAGTTGTACTAAGCTCTGTAGTTCCGGGTGGTGCTAGGAAATAAATGATCATTTTTTATTTTTGGGATCCCCTAACAAGACTCTGGGTCAGATAGATCAGCAGGACAACGGTCTTTTTTCTAGAAGTTCCTGGATTTTGAGGTTTTAGTAGCCTCTAGTTCTTTTCCTTTTCAAGAATTCACCATAGTTGACCTATATCAAGCCATTTCTACCACTTCCACCTTACTCTCTTGCTGCCTTGCCCTTCCACCCCTCCCTCCTCCCGAATCCATGCTCCAGTCTCATATCATGGGTATTGTTACCCGTAGCTAGCTGCTGGGTACAGTCACGTCACGTCGGGGTTATTACGTTGATGGCTTTCTTCTTTTCTGATTTCTGAGAGATTTCTGGATTCTAGGATATTAAAGGCTTCCCATTTTCTGCGCTGTGGAGAACTTTCGATACCTGGACTATAAAAAGCCATTCTTGCAACCATTATCACCTTACCCACCTGACCCCCAGATTCCACAAATCCTTGGTTCAAATGCAGCTAGAGATTAGAAGAGTGGGTAATTTCGTAGGTGCTGGTGCTCTAACCCATAGGTAGAAGCTGGGTATAGAGAACGTCACGTGGGGTAAATATGTTGATGGATGCCACAGTGAGGTAATGGGTGCATTAATAGGTTTACCATGTGTAACTAACGCATGCTGACCCTTCAGTGCCCCTCACCTTACCCTTAGTTTATTTTCTCTTACCAAAAGACCCCTTACTTCTGCTTGGGAAGTAATACTAGTTCCTGTTTACAGTGTACAAGTAAAAAAGATCAATACGAATAAAATAAACACGGTGAAGTAAAAAGTAAACGATTGAGTAAATACATAAACAACGGATGTGTGATCAAATATTTCGAAATTCTTTTAGCTTCTAACGTCCACCTTTCAGTTTCGTTAACACCCTTTAACCTCACCCCAGACGTTGAACTCATCATTTTGGTAAAAACAGACCCTAAATTTCTCATTTGTCAGGGCGGTCTCCTGCGGATCTACCGCTCCATTTTATAACACCTACATTCTTGTGCAAACTAAACAAAGTGCAGCATTTTATTCTCCTGAAATCATACTTCTCCCAAAAATTTCCAGAGTTTCCCGCTTGACGACAGTGGACGAGTTCCCCACCCCCCCCCCAACAAACGTGTAGATGCTACTATCTTGTAAACACTACTATTATTAGGATTCTACCATCTTGTAATTGTCATTAGTTGTCGTCGTGGCTGGCTCGATTGCTCTTTTTGCCTGGAAAACTCGTCCATTTCTCGAATGTGGAGAAACTTGTCGTTCTCGAGGGCGTTTAATCGCACTACAAGAACAGGCATTCGTGGATCCCGTTAGAGGAGAGCATGGATTACTTAGGGGACCTAGGACACCACAGGTTGAGGCGCCACTTACCCGTATGCTTCTATCTCTGTGTCAAACAATAGCTCGGAAATCCCTGCCAATGAATCCAAGCTCCCTCGCCAATCCCAAGAACTGACCATTTTTGGCTCGCATAGCATCCCATGAATCCGATCCGAGGAGGAAATCCACATGAGTCGCGCGGCAGCAGCGGCCTACGGTAAAGCAAACAGATTGTACAGTTGCTTCGCCGTCGTCGTCGCCGCCGGACCGGGCGTAGAAGATCCTGTTTCCGAGCGTCTCGTCGCCGTCGCCGCTACCGCAACGCATGACGACGACGATGGCGATGACGACAACGAACATACTCGTGAATACGCTTAGTCATCAAGACCACGATACCAGTTTAATCCAGCGCTATCACGCTATTTATTTAGGTACTCGCTGCTTCTTCAGGCCGAGTTCGCTTACTTCTGGCTTCTGTGCTGGCTTATCTCGTTCTGTAACGATTAAGCCACTCACTGGAAGCGCCATGGATCGAGAGCTCCTTAACTAAGATCCTAACCAGCAAAAATTGAGACACATCTGAGTTTTTTCCACTTATCCGCTGCTTTTTGTTCACGGCTTTCGCTTTAAGTAAGCCTGCTGCAGCGCTAACACAGCATCCCAGGCGATGACGAGCCTATTTCCCAGGTAGAACGGCTTTCGTGTTACTAGATATATACTATTACTATATATAATATTATGTATTATTCTTCTTTCCAACTCTTACCTTCATTGGGTCATCTTCGTGACTGAGGAAGCGCTCTAGACGAAGTCGAGGCTATATCCTGGCTAGAACACTATTATATTACTACCCTCCACTTACTATATATTCTTACTAGATATTACTACTATATATTATGTGATGTATTATTCTTCTTTCTAAATCTTACATATTTCCCTAGCCAAATAATGATTAACTCACTCAAACGCGCAACAGACGTAAAACATTAGTTTACTATACACTACATATGCCAAATTGTTTGTTTATTAAGTCAAAAAAAAACAGCGGAAACCTAGGTAGCAATTTAATAATATAGGACATGGCTTTTTCCCGGAAATGATCAGCGGTAGAATCCAGAAAGTGAGTAAAAACTGACTTCATTGTACTAAACATGCTGTTTCTTGGTGCGATGAACTACTATATCACGATAACACCATTATTAATACATTATTATGTATTACTATTGCTATTCACCATTCTATTACTACGCTCCACTTACTATATATTACTTTATATATAACTGACAAAGGGTGATTTTCTTCCAAATATTTGACGACCATATATAAGTTTCCATCAATTACTAGGCTCATTAGAAATTATGTCATCACTTCCATAACGTCATTCACGTCATAATATCATTAGAAAATCCCTCATTTTCACCCACTTCTTATTTGAATTGTTTCATTCGTGTTCTCTTCTAGATAATCAGAAGCCGATTCACGTTAGCATGTTATTCCCATGATAAAATGTGCTCCGTTCTCATCATAAACAGTCAATTATTCGCGTGAAAGCTTGTTCACTGGTGTAAACTAGCTGATAACGGATCTTAGCAGTGATTCGTTATATTAGTTCCCCACGATTTCACTGGACTCGTTCTCAGCACATTTCTATGCTTTTTCTAAGAAATATAGTTAAAATGCATAAGAAAGCAGAAAGCATAGAGAAGTCGTGGTAACGAACGAGTACTGAGGCTAGCTTCTTCTATATGGATAAGAGCTTGCTGAATGAGAAGAAAGAAAATGGTATACCTAGGTCTGCATGCATCATTGAGATTACTCAGGATAAATGTGTCCACCTCATTGCTTGTGAGGGTTAAATTTAGGTGGTATTAACACGTTTACCCTAGATAATCCCAACGAGCATGTAACCTCCAATTTCCGTTTCGTTCCTGCCACTATACGGGAACCATAGATATAGAATATGGCTCACTCGGAACTCATCAGCAGTGAGGGAAGACCAAATAAATTCAGAAAACAAAGGAAATGTAAGGGTGACTAACCTTCTGCCACATTTTTCTTTCTCGGCGAATTGTGATGTGCCCTCCGCCCGTGCGCTTTCCTATCGCACCGTGGTGGTCCGAGGTTTCGGGATTCCAATTTTGGGTAATTGAACCAAAAGTCGATGGTTGTAAATAAGTGCATGCTTCAGGTTATGTAAACAAATTGCCACCCATGAAATAAATCGACAAACCAATAAGGATGCAACATTCCATTTGGAAATGTTTCACCAGTTGTGAAAAGAACATTAGAACCTTCCACCTTGACTCCTATCTGCATGCTTCTCCGTTGCCCCATACCTCTTTCTTCTTCCTTTTTTGACCTTGCTACTTTTCAACGTGCACTCATGTCCTGAACGCTTTGAACGAACTCTGAGCTTTTAATCGCTGGTTGCACTACATAGAGTGCTTGATCACCTACAAATATGCCCGCCGTGAACAGGTTCCATGTGGCTTGAACCAGACTGCTAGCGCAGGTTTCGCGGTGTTAAGCGGTTTTATTAAAAGTCCTCAAATGACAGAAGGGCAAGGTTTTTAAAACACGTACTTGCAATGTTTTTTTTTCTGGGGAATGGAGGTCATGTGAGTTTTGAATAAAGATGGATGTAATAAGAATGGTGTAAATGTAAATTAATAAGTAAGTAATGAAACCTAAACATAAGTAATGAAATTTGAGTAATACCAATATTCAATTAATACCTAGTTCGAAGGAACTATTTAGTAAATGTCATGGGAAAGTTACTGCAAATCTTGTTCAAAAGAGTTTTCAGAAGAATATGCGAGAACGAGTTGTTTATCCGCTGGGGGGGGGGAGGGGGGGGGGGGTAACGTGAAGGAAGAGGGACCTCTACCTTGGATAAACCCCTACATCACTGGAAAAAGCCCAAACCACTCCTCTTACCTTCCATTACCTGTGCCAGAGTACCGCACCAGAGCCTCCCAAAGGGTTCTGATCACTCGAGAGACAAATCATATATTTTAACTTAAATTAAAGTCCCATAAAAAAATAAACAATAAAAAAACTAAAATAATTAGATTATTATACTTAAAAGAATTTATATATCCAATAAAATATGTACTAAAACCACCTAAAAAATTAAATCCCATATAACCAAATTTATTTAAATTATTATCTATAAATTTAAAATTTTTAACTTTATAAATAACATTTTTAGCCAAATAATCTACCAAAAATTTATAAGCTAATTCTTTAAATAACAACTTAAAAAAGAGATGTTAACTTAAGTTTAAAGTGTCAAATTTTTAATTTGAAAATGTGTTTACACATCTTATTTTTGTTAATATAGCATAAGAAGTGCATAAGAGTATCATTGTGATGTATGCATGGTAAATCCCTAACTGCTACTATGGAGAATGTTGTAGGACCTTGATTGTTATGTATTTGAAGTGATCTTAAACATTTGATCTACTTTGTGATCTACTTTGGAGTGATCTGGAACCTCACCTCTTCGGGTATATAAACCGCACAATTGTCGCTGTATTTATCTTCGTATTCATACGCCTCACTTCGTACTCACTCGACTGTACTGCTGTTCTGGTT
Organism: Ancylostoma caninum; assembly: GCA_037903475.1. Taxonomy (NCBI): domain Eukaryota; kingdom Metazoa; phylum Nematoda; class Chromadorea; order Rhabditida; family Ancylostomatidae; genus Ancylostoma; species Ancylostoma caninum. Next base: position 205,948 of record JBAJFG010000639.1, on the reverse strand, counting down.
CTTCTAATAAACTGTTCAACAACGACTACCGGGCTATCACAACAGAGCAGGAATTCTTTCAGAATGCCGTAAAAATCGCATTCTTTAATCAAGGCCAAAGTGATTGGTAGCTTTCCTTTTTGACTAGCTTCTAGGCCTTCATAATTCCTAAAGCATGACCTCTTTCCTCTTTGGTTGCCACGAGATAGAGTTGCCGCCCGAGACTGGGAAACGGGAAACGAAGCCACTGAGTCCTCCAATAGGACTCAATGATTCTGACTCACTCAAAATCACAAAATGGTGGTCATTCGCTAAGCGATCTTTCACGTCCATGAACTAAATGTATAATCCTGCTATTCCTTCCTGATTTAGGAGGATTATAGAAGGGGTTTAGTGGAAATTGAAGAAGAGACTTCGTTATTAAAAGAACTATGTTGTCATGAGTACGAATCATAAAAACTGACCTCGTCGTTGTTTGGACGCTCTTGGCCTCAAGAACGAGTTCTGTATCTAGTTATAAGGGATTTGCCTCTTTCTTTTTCCTTTCCTTTCTCTTTCTCCTCCCTTCTCTTTCTACTAGAGCCCATTCTAGATCTGTGGGGATTTTTACAAAATATATTAGATAACCATATACAAGCAGGAAAAGGACGAGCAAAAAAACTGTAGGAAAAGGATAACCTCCTCATTGACTTTCACCACATAACATCTCCGCATCTTATTTCGTAATAGCCTCCGCTGTTTTATGGAATCTCCATTCCGCACCGAGGTCGAATTCTTCCGTGGTCGCAATTCACTCTCGTCCTTGTTCTCTTCCGGATTCCAACGATTCCAAGGAGTTATCCATAGGCGTGCAAACTTCTCCAGTCTGTAGACCATACGCTGTTCTTCAAGCAAACGAAAGCCGCTATTAGGACATCTCACCAGCTTTATTTCGTCTCTCGACGGCTATTTAGCGAACCGGTCCACAGTGCACTAGCCTCGTTGCTTGATGATATAGCGTTTCGTGACAATTTCACTGCGAATGACATCTTGCATCCTTGTTCAAAGGCAGCGCCGGAACTCTTCGCTGAAATATACTTAAATCATCAGAGATTTTCATAGTTCATACGAATCCGATGTTGTTTAACGAAAGTATCATATATGGGAGTTCCGCCATCCCCTTTCCCCCTCCCCTATCCCCTCCCCCACCTTTTATGCACTTTTACGCGGAATTTCCCTGTTAAAATTTCCCTGTTTCATACTTTTACACCTAGTTAACGGGAAAACAACTCTGTTAACACATTTGCGAACACATTTATAGTGTGGTCAGGTAACGCAATCAAAGTTTTGCCTTCAATTTTTCCTTTTCAGCCGATTCTTGCCATATAGGCGGGGCCTTCAAGGAATCTTTTGAGGGGGGGGGGGGGCAAAAGCTTGAACTGAGAACGTTACAGACAACGAAGAGGTACAAGAAAATCCATGAGTTGGCGTTTTGCACATTCCATAACTATTTCCATCATTCATTTCTATCACTTCTCCTACGCTTTCAACCACATAGAATCACTTACAAACCATTGATACCAAATCGATATCTGAGCGGACCCGCATCGCGTCCGCACGCGTGGGGTCTCAGTAAGGATAAATTGGAACGATTTGTCAAATTTCCATTTTCCTCTTTTATTCTGTATCCACTTCAAACCATACCTTCAAGAATTTTTGATTTTCGACAGATATCAAAATCAACATGCGACGCTACCCACGCACCGACACGCACGAGTTCTAGCCGTGAGCGAGAATTGTATTCTTTTCCTCTCCATTTCTCATTCTCTTTTTTACTGCGTCTTCTGTTCTCCCATCCGCAGCTGTACTGCACATTCAATCGATATTGGAACTTACACGCGACGCGACCGCACGCGAGGGCCGTGGAGCGACCCTAAAATTTGCCAACACCTTCGAATGCTTTTGGTGGGCAATATCAATTCTTATTTGTTCATCACCGTTTTACTTGATGTTTTAACCGTTCGCATCACCTTTTTCCAGAACCCGGTTGGCCTTGTGGACTTTTTTCGCCGCTTCGCGTCAATAGCTCCATCACCCAGTTACAGTGACGTTCAAGGCATCGCCTACGCCTCCGTAGATGCCAACAATTCCTGCGCCACATCGTAGTCAAACCTGTATCGGTAAACACTGGCACCTCTCAAAAAAGGAACTTTGACAAGAAATCCATCCAGGACCACGTTTGCTAATTACGGTGGACAAGAACTGGTACAATGCGAAGATAAATAATCTATCAAGTACTTCCGCTGATAGCAGCAGTGACGTGGACGCCAGCGTCGTCGATTGGTCTCTTCTGGGCGTCTGGGAAGTGTTTGAACGAATAGAGATAGATGACTACGAAGCGACAAAGGTGTGTGAGTGTGTGATTGCGGATCTGACGCATTTTGCTACTTATTGGGAAGAGAGGACCGGTTGAAAAGCCGCCAGGCGTCGTCCGTCCGACACACATACAAACATCAGCAGCGGCTGCTGCTGCACGCAAGCATCGATTTGCAACGACGAGCTTGACCGATCCGAATCTGGCTCTCGATCGCTCCCTTCCATCCTGGCCATAGATGGTATCCATGACTAGCTGCAGAATCCAGGCTTATAACCCAGAGGATGAGTTCTGAATAGTCTTTCATGGCCATATTTGACCCTCAAAATTTGTATGATCCTTACTTGCTAGGGCCTGGATGCATCGTTAAGAGTACCCAGGGTAAACCTACTCGAGCCCATGTTGGGTAAATTTTTATGGAGGTAACACGCTTAGCCTATGTAATCTCATTGATGCATGAGGCCTCAGAACTAATTTAGGTGTCCGAAAAATTCGAATAGCTTCAGGTAAATTAGGTCGGATAGTTGGTAAAAGTTAATCTTTGTGGGCGTTTTCTAGCAGACTAAATCCCAGGGTCCAAATTAGGCCATGCTGGTCAATTCATTTTAAGCAAATCTCTCTCCTCCCCCCCTCTACGCCCTCCCCCCTAACCCCTACCTTATTGTTAGAGGGAACAATAGCTCCTCCAAGGTACATAGCTAAGACCCTGCTGACAGTTTTTCTTGAGACTAAATTATGGCAGCTGCTTTCGCTTTGGGGGTGAGCGGGTCCCCAGAAGGTAGTTTAAGTCGGACACACTCATGCAGAACACACGTTCCTTTTTGCTCATAAGTTATGCCCTCACAGATTGTTTACGAGTGTTGAAGTTGTAGTAATCATTGGAATATCTCTCCCTATGCCTCTTCTTCTTTCCTATCTTTCTTCATCTTTCAACTCTCCTAGTCACAAAACCCTCCACACCTTTTTCATTTTCCTTATTTTCTACCTCATATTCTTCATTCATTTCTAAATTTTTCCTTCCGTTCGTCCTCTCCATTAAGACTGATTCAAATGTCCCTATTTTAGGAGATACGTCAAGTCGGACGTACGCACGAGAGTCAAATGGGCGTCTTTGTTTTTTTTTAAAGGCATTATTGTATGTGATAAGGATCGAATAGCAGATTAGATGTATTCGATTTCGAATAGTTCGAACATTTGAGTGTTCAACGAGAAGAGCACAAAGCCTCGAGGACTGATAACAACTGCTTCTGATTTTCCCGGTGTTTCCCCTTCTGATTTTTTTAGAATTTGAAATGCTTATTCGGCTGTAGGGGTAATGGTAGGAATATCCCCCAGTACCCATTGCAATTATTTTCAACGCTGTGCGTTATATTAGATGGACGATTGCCCGAACGTACTCCGAAGAACAAAGTTATGTGTCAATGTTCATATGACATCACTGGTAGATTCGAAGCATGAACTTTGTTCCGTCTACTTCTTTTTTCATTTTTCTTCATTTCTTTTGCTCATTTATAGTGTTGTCTCCTTGCATCATTTCCTCCTCTAACCCATCATTTACTAGAATTTCTTCTGTGCAAGTCATACCAGATGCGTGCGTTCAACGGGCGTGCAACTATTATATATGGTGGAGCATAGGCCCAATCGCAGCCCTGACGCAGCTCAGATGCACGTTAGACGCACGCGTTTGCCGACCTTGTCCGACAATTTCAGCTAGTATATACCGCGTTGACTTTGTTCTTTTTGACTTCAGAGGAAATCCTTCGCAAATGGCTGCATGCGTCCGATGTGCGATTTACGGACGCCTCTAGAATTAAATGTCCTTTTCGCATAACCTCCGATGTTCCACTGATCTGCTGTCTCTCCAGTATTAATAATTCATTCTTTGTAAAACTATTCCCTAAGAGTGGTTCCACTCGTTGCTACAGCTAATTTTATTTTTATTCCTGGAAAAAGGTAGTTAAAAATGTCATATAGGGATTTTTTCGGTTGCGATAGTGGAACTCTAACGGTGGACTTTTATTGTGATTAATTTCCATGCTAGTATGTACATATGTACTTCCACTGTTGTCTGTTCCTGAAAATAGCTCAAAAACCAGCGGCGGGTCACAGACATGAGAGGAAGCGTGGAAGAGCAAAAGAACGGCGTCCGGCAGAAGTAGAGCTCGACTGGTGAAGGATTAAGTAGTAGAGTAATGCAAAAAAGTTACAACATTCATGAGAAATATTCTTAAAAAAAAAGAAAAATCATGAGTTAAAAGTGAGAATAAAAAAAATTATCAAAAGATCATAGTGAGGTAGTGATAGCAGTTTATTCTTAGGGTTTAGTTTATTTCCTTTATTAAACTCTCATTTTAATTATAATCATCATCTAGATTCAATTTGCTATTTGTGTTAGCATTTTCTTGATGTGGTTTGATGATTTTTATTCGAGTTTGTTTATGCTATTTTAGTTTAATTTTAAAATTTGTAACTTGTAATTACAGTACCTAATACCTTTGTTGACCACTAGGTAATCTCAGACAATTTGTTATACGTCGTATTATTACTTCAATTTTTTATTTATTTTTTACTTTCATTACTCTTCTACTCATCAGGAAGAACTACGAAAACGCACAAATGACCCTGGCATTTTTAGGATGCTTGAGCAGAAACCACAAGGCCCGTAGTAGTGCTCTGCGTCTCCTGATTTTCAGCGCTCTCTCATGCTCTCAGATTCGCAGAAAATGATTGACTAACATGATTAGCAATTCGCGGATTCCTCTGGAGATCTACAGCAGGATTACTTTGACTTTTTTTTGTGCAACCGGCCTCCGGATTTACCCTTTTTTGGAAACCTTTCCACATATGCTTGCTAATTTCCTTTTTTACTTTCATTCACTTTTTTTTCTGGTTTTTTACATTGTTTTTATAAAGAAAAAGGTCGCCATTTAAAGAACTGCATCTCACCTGACGTTCTCACTCTGTTTTTTCGTGCCAAAACCTGCTCTTTACACTGTAGGCGGCTTTTTAACTGTCACTGCAATTTTCGTAAATAGCTACTGAAAAATCCAGAAATCCGGCTATACCGTCGCGCAAACACGTTCTTGAAATTCCTCGCTGACGTTAGTACTTCTTACAAAGGGCAATGTCCTCGAAATACCTGCTAAAATGGAGAGGTGTTTCGGACTCTCATCTTGTTAGGAGTCGTGTCTCGTTCAGATTACTTTAACACATTGACGAATGGTGGCAGCTCCTATTGTCAACATTTGGATTTCATTTTCTTACTATTTAGCTTTACTTTCCTACGAATTTGAAGCAACGCTTCCAAACAGGGTTTTGGTAATTGTAACTACCCTTTTATTGCAACACAAAGCATGTAAAGTATGAAGTTTTTGAAAACGAGGTGAAGTGAGTCACAATTTCTGTGTAGTGAAGGGAAACAATACATGCAAAAATCTAATTTTTTCCGTAAGAAAACATTTCAGTACATCTTGTATTCCTTGGTACGTAGGCATGCCAAGGTGTCATCGTGGCACTTTTTTTTGGAAGACTCAAAACCTCTTAAACAAAATCTTGCAACCTTAGAGCAGGAAAACCAAAACTGGATGCCTTGCTTTCTCGTCGAATGATGGTGAAATCTTCCGAAATTAGATTCCAGATCAGTTCTCTGGAATTATCCATTGTAGGCTCAGTATTCTATGATAATTTATTTATTTATTTGAGTACCACGAAGTGTTCCATGGAGAAAGAAAGCAAGTAACCAGTTACGATACACGAAAAAAATGCCATAGAAGAACTTGAGACTCGGAAAAAATGGCTGACCGAAGATATTAAGGAATTAAAGATTAATTTTAAATTAAGAAACCAATTAATAAATAAAGGCATTGAGGAGCTTCCAACTGAACAACTATGTATATCAGCAATATCTCATGAAGCTCAGAGACAGAACAGTACTGAAAAACCGCAATAATTAGACATATTGAAGCCATGTAGGGAAACACAAACATCCCTAACATATGTGTGAACGAGTGCTTGTTTAGCGAGTTCATTTTTTAAATATATTTTTTTACGTTTGGAAGCAGTAAACTATTTGTAATTTTATGTAATTTTCAATTTATATGATTTTTAATTTTATGTAAATAATATTCCGTGATTTTAATACTTGTCGTAATTCTGTGGAACCACGCAGCTGAAACGGGCCGACGAGCCAGACACGCAAAAACGCGCGGTCATCAATGGGTTAGCATCAAGAACTTTTCCGTACGTTTTCCCAGCAAATTTCCTGCCAGAATAATTGATGTGATTTCTTTGTAAACGCAAATACATGTAATGGATACGTGCTCAAAGAAGAAGACTAATTTAGCGACTGAGCAGAGGTTTGTATAGCAAGATCACACCCTCTTTACCCAGTACAACATCTTACACTCCTTCAGCATTACTCACAACTGTACTAATAAAAATCTGTGATATATATCCTCGTCTCCATTGTTGAAAAGACCATGTTCTCAACATTGATTGCCTTTTCCTTTATGCTCCTATAAGTGTTCACCTTAGCCATAACACACATGTATTATACAATGATATATACAATAAAAATGTAAATATACAGCACAATAATGATTTATTGTGCAACCAGATTGCAGCAGCTTCTCTATAGGAACGCTATATCCAAACAGTCGTGGATTCTTTCTCTGGACTGGTCTGCAGCGCATAGCTACATGCACATAAACAGCTTTGATTAGCACTACACTATCTTCTCTGGCGATCCAGCCATCCTGCCAAGTTCCAGGCAGCAAGTTGAACAGCTTATTCCCCTAGTACCCCAACCAGCTACTTAAATCCATCCACTTTTCGCTCGGCTAACAGCGAAAGTGTGAAATCGCGTGGCTAGAGTCGTAGCCAGCTTCCGCGCCTAATTCAGGTGTGCCATACAAGGACACACGAATAGAAAAGCGACTAGTTCCGCAGCAGCTGGGCGGCGGAAATCCGCCCGCCAGCTGCCGTCATCGCCTCCTCGTTCACCCGCTATCACTCTCACCTCGAACTTCAACACCACCTGCCACGGCTGCGACGACGGGCCACAACTCGTTTCAGGGCTTTCACCCGGCAAAAACTGAATGACCTTCGAACGGGTTCGGGGCGGGGGCGGGGCATTCTTGTAAATCCTGACGCCACGACAGGTTGTGTTTTGTGGCTGGCAAAAGTGCAGCTAGTGGGTTATCCACTCGTAGCCAAGCTTGGCGGCATTGCGCTTCATGGCATCGCGCCGGGTGTGGAGCGCCCTTCCTTTTGCTTAGCATCAATGCGGGGCAATTGCCTACCTTGGAACGTTCACCTCTCAAAATTTTTAACCTTCTTCATGAGAATTCCTCACAACCTTTCGACATGAATTTATCAATCTCCATCTTCAGACCTCCTTTTCTGAATGAATTGACTAGTAATCTCGCATGCAGTTCAACATAAGACAATACGAAATTCAAGTCATACCGAGATTCAACCGAAGCCGATCCTGAAACTTTTGATACTATTCATTTCATGTCGTACTACAATATTCATCCAAATTATTGCACCTTTTCCGTCCATGTTGCCCATTCTTGTAAGTAAAAACTTCACCAGTCATTCTGCCAATTCTGTGACCATGCAGCTGTTTGCATTTTGCTCCGCCCACTTCATAATCCACGATGTGTTTATTTGTAGAGCTCTATCTGTCATACCTTTATTCGTTGCATTCAACGAGCATTTCCTTCATTACTCCACTTCTGTATTCCACATTCACACTCCTCTATTTGTCATTTCCCATCCATCATTTTTTGGAACCACCTTGGACGAGAACTGGTCCCCATGCACCTTCAGCCCTCAGACCGATGATCCCTCAGCGATATTCAATTAATTTATTTAGCAAGCACTTCCACGGCGAAACGCTATATCTTGATGGTCATACTCTACTCTTCGTTGACTGAGCCATTACGCGAGAACTGATCCCAAAACGTCTCAGAGCCTAAACTGGGTAATCTAAGTGTGATACTTCACTAGTCCTCCTCCTTCTTCTCATGCTATCTAGCCTTTGAGTTTTCACTTTGAAACGAGGTTTATTGCTCTTCCTCTGCTACGAGCGAGAATTGGTCCCCATACCCCTACAGCAGAGAATGTATAGTCCACTTATTATGTCTCACAAACGCGCTATTGCCGTACAACCTTCTATATATAATATTCTGACAGGTGTGATGTCCCTTAGCCTTCTCAACATCTGTTTTTGACATAAGTATCATTTGCAACGAGAACTGGTCCCTGCTCCTTCCCAACACCTAAGTTGAATGGTGATATCCCACCGTTTCTCTGTTTGCCTTCTTATTTCTCTCCACTCCTCTGAGATTCTTTCCATAAAGCAACGGTTGCTCTTACCAGACCAGGGAAATCACTCGGGGAACAATTCTCGCTCTGCGATGTGATTATCGGCTTTGCTCATACGAGCTGTGGCTCTCCAATATCCATCTATTTAACAGCGAAGAAAAGTAGCTGAGAGCGCGTGGTCCCAGCTAAACCACTTTTTCCATCCGTCCATTTTCCACCGCACTTTGGAAATTCTGCTTCTGCAGCGGCTTTTTTCTTCTTCGCCGTTCCACGCTCGAATTTCATCAATTAGAGGCGCAATGGAGCTAACATAAGAAGTTCAGGAAATGACAGAAGCTTTACATTTCCGATGGAAAATGTGGATCCACTTTAAGGTCACTGCCTCAATTCAGAAACTAAAAATACCTGGGGGCTAGTACTTGCACACAGCTTCTCCACAAATTCGATTTAGGTGATAATTATTTCAAAGTGGAAGTTAAAATTAGAAAGAGCTAAAATGCTGACGAAGAGAGTTTACAGAAATGTATTTCGTATATGGGTCACTCACTCCAGTGATAAGTGCAAAAAACATACGGGGACCAGTTCTCGTGAGGTAGCTCAGGGTACTTACGAGTGTTCAAAAGTGTGTTGTGGCCTCTACTGGTAGTGAGACAGCCAACATTTCCTCCCAGGTATTAAATAAATGTGGAGAGTATGACGGGAAAACAAGCGGAATTTATTGATTTCTTGAAATTTAACGATTGTTCGGGAAGCGAGCGTCAGCGAGTCAGTAGATGAAACGTTTTTTAATTTGCAATTCAATTTGTAAAAATAACTACCGAAATCAAAGTAAAATTCACCAGAATTCACCAGGTAATTGGGAAAACTCAACGAAGGCCACTGAACTTTTTCTAGAAATTATCCAGAAGATATCTTGAAAAATCTGAAGAATTACCAGAGCTACCTGTCATGGACTTCTCTTGTTCTCTTTACCATAAATATGTACAAGAACTCATGATTTTTCCACGTTTTTCCGCTATTTCCGTTCCACTACTTGACCTTTTAGTTTGTTTTTCCAACGCTAATTCCTAAACGTGCTCTCTGATTCACTATCTCAGCGATCCAAGGTCACCGGATGATTTTATAGAAAACACTTCCAGTAGGACATTCACATCGTCCTCGCACTCACGCTAGAAAAAAACATGTAAAAAACATATTGAAAAACTGATGACTCAATTTTTGTAGCGTAAAAATTTAGCTTTTTCGGCGCGGTGGTCGTAAATTACGCTTACGCAAGCGTGAGCGTAAGCCGCGCGAGCGGACCCGATCCGTGCGTTGGTGGCGCGGCTTACACGAACTTCGTCGAGATCGTTGGTTTCGATCTTCGACGGCGGGGTTTCTAGGAAAGCCATCGCGCGCTAAGTCGATTGCAAATAGCAAGTTCTTGGACTTTATCACCTGCACGCTCACGCTAACCAACCAGTCTCGATACGGTTTTCTCTCGATACATAGGTGTGCGTTCATTTGTTCCTTGACTTTCGATGGGTTTTACTGTGATTTTTGGTTATTTTGACTGGGTAAGGACGTGATGGTTGTGCTAGCGCACATAACACGACGCACGCAGAAGTGGCAAGACGCACGCAGGCTCCTCGATGCGCTTGCTTCATCTCAGCGGTGGACGAGAAATTCAACGACGGTTTTAATTTTACTGTACTTGCCGTAACGATGGTTATCCGTTTAGACTCGTTCACAGCGTTTCGCGTCATATGAAACGCACAAATCACGCACGCACGCACACGTGCAATTCGAACTCTCGGTCTCATTGCTGGGAACTCCTCCAAATTCACTCATTTCACCTCATCCTGGATGCATCAAACTCTCATAAACAGAGATTTCTACTAACTTACTTATTGTTAGAAGTTAAATGCACCTAATCTGAGAACATGAAGTGACCGATTAGTAAGGATAGTATGAAGAACATAGTCAACGTTCCTGGGATTTTTGCACTAGCCGTTTTCGGGGCTTGAATTAGACCGGAAGTGCAGCTTCCTTGGCGCCCCCGGATCGTAGACGATGTCTCATGACAAACTTATCCAATTTTACCCTTTACCTGGTACCTATCAAAGCGTTTAGCCATCTACCTTCCATGGGTAATCTTAACCATGTCTAAGACATTATTCTTTTTTCCAATTATTCATCAAGGGCTCTGATTCCAATCTATTCTGAGGAAACGTTCCAAATATTGAGAAAATACTAGCTATAGACACTTTGAGAGGCCATGTTAAAGGCAGCACCCACGAAAATTTTCGTCATCAAGATTCAGCGTAAGCTTAGGTTTTCGACTACGATGAACACGGATACATTAGTGAATACGGTCAGAACTCATGCGAAAAGGAGTTTTGGATATCCCTAATTCAGTGCCTAGACCAGATTGGTCGAGGTGCGCGGGTCAGGTGTGGCAAAAAAGTCGATAATGCTGCCTTTTTCGTCACGCATTTTCTTGACGGATTCGGGAATTTCTATGCTTTTCAGCCTTCTAGAGTGAAAAAGAACAGAAATTGAAAAATGAGAGAATGTATGTCATACAGACGTGTCTCGGGAGGAGAAAACGAAACTATTGAGTAAAGGGTAAAAAAGAAATAATGTAGAAAAGAATTGGAATCTGAGTGATCAGAGGCGAAAACAGCTGATCCATGTCACACCACAACTCGCCCAGGGATACCCGGATACCTTGTCTAGCCTATTTTATCTTGAGAATGCAGATACCTCTAGCGTTTCTACTTACATAGGATTACTGGGACTACTGCCGATTCTCTAAAACATTTAAGATTTCAGACCTTAAAATTATCGTGGGTGCTGCCTTTAACCCCAACCTAAAGGCCAGAAAGAAATCGACTTGGCTCTGGGTCAAGAATTACCCTGCTCTGCGAGAACTGCTATGTAGGTCACATTTTCAGCCCAATCTCATAGATGCTCTCCCTCTTTCACAGTTTTCGGCATCATCAGCGGCACGGAGTCCGTGCCACGGACTCTACAGTAAGTAGACTGCAGGAAATTTTGAGTAATTGCCAATTAACCACTTGCCTTGGTCGGTAGTTTTCTTTTTGAGTTAGTGTGGTTCCACTATCAATAGAAAAGAATCTACCCACGGTAACGCTTAATTTACACTGTCCGTTCATCTATCGCTCATAAATCAAGTTGTTGTAAGTACTTTCCAAGTATGCTCGGTATTTGGAAAGAGCAGTCTAGCGAAAAAAAAATCAGCTGAACTCTTTCCACGTAAGGCTAGCTATTCATTATGCTGGTGTGATAAAAGAGTGTAAACAATAAACAATAAACAACTTGGAAAGAGTTCCCTTCGAAGATAAGCACGTACCAGTCTTGACCCTGCCTCTAGTACTCACTCCTTCAGGTAAGCGATTGATTACTGTGTAATTTTAAGGCAATGACCACTACCGGTCCTAAATATAAGATTGCCTAGGGTAAACGTGTTGACGCCGATGTTAACGATGGGTAAATTTAGAGATAACCTCAATGATGCACGCGACCCCGCTCTAGTGACTGCTGGGTGTATTCCTTAAAGATAAGTGTGTAACGAGTAAAGTAAGGGAGTCAATGCAATTTACCCAGAGTAAACAAATACCCACACTGGGCTGAGGACTGACCGCAAACGAGTTTGAAAAGCAAGGTAACGTACCGTTTGACCGCTGACTCGTAAATGTGATTAATATCATTGGAATGTCTCAGGGAAGGAACCGGGTAACTCGTTCTGTGGTCTAGGTGATCTCTGTACCCGGCGAAATTCCTTTTCTGGAGGTAGATGGCAGTTCAGTCAAGGAAAACCCACCAAAATCTGGAAAATCTGACTATGCCCCATCCAGAAAACATTCATTTCTAGTTTCCAGCCATACCCTCAGTCTTCTACCCGTGAAAGACGAACACTTCTACCCAAGACTCGCGTGTGCCTCCTTCTACTTGTCACTGTTGATCACTCACGTATTTCAAGAGCGCATCAATTGATTTCCATAGCCTTTGCCAGTTTCAAAAACTGGACGTGTTGTTGTTAGTGTTGGGCGTGCAGCGGGACGCCGTCCCGCAGAACGTCGCCGCCGCGAGGTTTTCGAGTATTTCGTCAAGAACAGGCTTCTTACGAATCGCTAGACTGCTTATTTTCTGCTTTACTTCGCCATACTGATCGCTTCTACGCTGTGGTGCTGGAACGGGGCGGGAAAATCTATTTCACCTGGAATTTTACGTTAAGGGGAAAATTTTCCGGCAAATCTTAACAAGTTCTCACCTTTTCGCCACAAATGACCATCGATATCTCTTGGTAGCTTCATCTCCTAGGGTTTAAAGCTAGAAATCAATTTAAATGATCTGATGAAATCATTTTCGGTTAATTTTCAAAAACTCTGTGTCTATAGTTTCCATGTAGTCTCTAGTATTTTTCCCGGTTTTTCAACTATTATTTAATCGCTGCCTTGTCTTCCCATTATTAGCAGTCGCGCTAAGTCCTCATGAAAATGCTGCCGTCTCTCGGCCTTTGGACAGGTCTTCGTATAAGTTTTTGGGTCCAGGTAAAAAGTTGTGGGTTTCTTCACAAAATTTCATCTTCTTTTGAGCGAAAGTTTTCACTAAGAGTCTGCCGATCAGAACCAAACCCAACTTTCGATTACCATGGTCGCACTCGTCGAAGCAAAAAATGGCAAAGCTTTATAATGAGGTAACGCACCCTGTTGTAAATATGAATACATGGTATCTATGAAGGTTTACCACAAGGGTATGTTTGCCCGTTACGCCTAATTTGTGTGTGCTTCATCGGAATATACAGGCACAGACTACTCCACACTTTACGCTATCAGCTGCGGGTTAACTTTTTTTCTGAATACCAAATAATGTGAAAGCTGAGGGTAACAGGCGATTACTATGGGTGAACCTGATGATAAGTACCACCCTCGGGTAAATCTGGCAAATCTATGGTTTACGAAATTGAAGTTCTGAAAACGAAAAACAAGACAAAAGGAAGAATTGTATTATTCGAATGCAAACATTTTTATTCGGTAACAAGTATTATGGTTAGGCTCTCCCTTGAGTACCTTCAAACACTTTGACCAACATATCCTTCTAGTTGGCTGTTATGCTTCTGCTGCTGAAGTCTTAGAGCAGAAGATGATTTATCACCCTGTCTTATAACGGGTTTTTTAGCCTGAAGGTGAGCCATGCGCTGCAGATCTCATGTAAAGATAATGTACAAGGCTTAGACGCATAATTGAGACTACCTATGGTAAACATGTTAACTTACCAAAATTTATCCTTTACCAGGCATCCATAAACATGTTTACCCATACATAAAGCTGCCTATCATTGACTATGATATTACCAACCCTTCCAAGGACATCCGGGGCTGCATGCGTCAGTGAGACTACCCAGCCTCAATGCTAGTGCCACACAAATTCATCTATCGATAACATGGACCTAATAACCTTTATATTTGGTAATCCTAATGATGAGTAGAGACCCCGGACTCAGGGTGAACTCATATCCATCTGGTACCAATGGTAGATGAAGCCCAGCATAGCAAAGCGTCCCCCTCCTGAGCCAGGGCGACCGAATTTTTTGAAAATGCTATCCAAAATAAGTTGTACAAAATTTGTATTGCACCATTTTCATCCTTTACATTTATTGTTCTTATTTTTGATAATTAACTTCACTTAATGTCTTTACTGAATTCTGAAACTCTCGTTATTTTCGTCAGAAGATGGTAAATCCTCTTATTTCCAGGTTTTTCCGACAATGTTTTCTTCACTACTTTCCATATTTGATTTTTTTGTTTGTTTTGGATGCGTCCTGGGAAGGTCTTTGGACAAGCGTAGAATGACGTCTGCCAATTTTTTTCCTTCCCTGTTAGTTGAACTCCTTATATTCGTTCCTTGATGCCCTACCTGCCATTTGATGCCAATTAGCACCCCTCTCCCACTGCCAGCACTCAAAGAATCGTCCAAATAATTCCCATGATTTTTCTCCGTCTCTGATTTCACATTCCTTTCCAAAATAGGCTATATTTACACCAGTTTGGCAGCGCTCATTCCTGGTAAAGCCAGATTTTTCCACTGGAATTTTCTCACAGCAATTTTCCTCCTCTGCCACAATCCGCTCGTCTCAAGGCCAAAGTCATCCTGATTTTTTCATCCGTTCTACGTTTCGCTTTCGTTCCATGACGCCACCCCATATCATGCCAAGGATCTTTTCAGGTCCTTCACCATCAGCCCGCAACGGCATGATCGTGTATGAGGTACGAGTTTTCCATGTGTTTATGTGTCTCAAGTGCTCTTCAACCCGCGGTGAAACCCCTTCTTGATCTTATCTAGAGTGTCTATTTGCAGATAGTAATACTTGCGTGGCTGGTGGGACTCGTTTCTGCCGGGGGAGGAGGAGGGGGAGGAGGCGGTTACCACGCCGTGGGTCCCTACGGCGGTGGCGGCGGTGGGGGTTTCGGCGGAGGCGGAGGAGGAGGGTACGTGCCAAAGATAAAATAATTTTTTTCCAAAAAGTGGATAATTTTAAATTTTAAGGTGTGGTGGTGGAGGCTGTGACTTTAACCCGGTCCTCCTGCAAGGTGGTCGAGGTTATCCTGGAATACGAGCTCGGCTGAATCAGCGAGCTTTCCAGTATGCTAGTGGAATGATTGCTGATGTGCTCAATCAGGAGATCAAGAAGGCTCGAATTCCGCCGATCACTCAGTGCATCCCGCAGGTACGCAATTACGGACATTTAAAAAAATGTAATACTTATAATTAACTTTTTTGCCTTCTTTTCACTCATTTCCCCTACAAATTTTTATGCATTCCTAACACTTCTCGCACGCTTGACGAAAACTAGTCCCCGGTATTCTAAAATCAAGAAACAAGTTACAGACAGTTGGGGTCCTCTTATTCATAGGTCAATTTGCTACTTTTTTACGTTTTTGTACCTTATTTTCTGTTCCTATTAATTAAGAAATGACAGTCAGACAGCCTGGCGATTTGTATATGTTTCCAATTCCTCTTGATATCCTCACGAGAACTGGTCCCAAGCACGCTAGCACCTATGAAGAGCTGCCTTCCACTATGATTTTTGGCACTTCCGCTCCTCTCATCCTTATAATGTGCCTTGTAGATTCAAAGGTCATTTGCATTTAAAAAACATTGTTATGATCGTGAGCGCTGGGGACCAGTTCTCGCTGGGTATTTCCGAGCTTCTCATAATTGCCGTGGTGTGGTTGTTGCTGCGTTCGATGCATTCGCCATGGAGCGGGCGCTTTTGTGTTCAAGGACCAGGTTTTTTTCTAATGCTTATCGACAGCAAACAAATTCTGATATTACTTCACATTTGTTAGTTACCCATATATTTCACGTACCTCATCATTTTCAGGTCAACGGATGTGTGCAAATATACAACCTGTACGTCTCTCGCTACCGTTGCCCTCAGCGAGTTGTGATGTATCCAGCTCCACCAAATAGGATTGTTCTGCAAGTACAAAATGTCGATGTTGGGTGAGTTCCTACAGTAATACTGTACTTCTTCAAGAGGAGTTTTCTGAAATCTAATGAGATCTGTATCGCACTTACTTGGATTGTTTTTCATTCCTCTCAAGTACCTTTTAGTGCTTTATAATTTCGCAAACACGGAAAACTTCCACAAAAGTAGATTATTTCAGAGTGACCGGTAATCTAGGAGGTCAGATTGTTATCCTCCTGCCTATACCACTCACAGGTATCATTCAGGCTAACATTCATCAGGTATGATCATTGTATTATTTCCGCAAAACAATCGCATCACTTTCCAACTCGTTTTACTAGACATCTTAATTGCATTCTTTTTTTTTTTGCAATTGCCACGCAACATTACAACTTCGCTCCCAATTATGTTTCAAAATTGCTTGCTTGGATTCTTAAATAGCCCGCCTTCACCTTTAGTCCGGGCCCCAACTTCGTTTCCATTTTATTCTTTCTCTCACCTCCATCATTGAGGAACATCGTGGGTGACGTTATTGGATGGACAAGAATTTATTTACTATGCGTCACAACATATGACGCGCCATCAACATCGAAAGACTTACATTATACTTATTTATACGTAGAAGAACCGGAAACAGCTATAAGAATGATTCAAAAGACAAAAAGCAGAAGCGAAGCAAAGAGTTTGAGCAACTCAGAAATTCAACTACTAGACTTCACAGAACTTCTGCAGATATTCCTAGGGAGAATACACTACCGAACCAATGTAAAAGTATATTTCATGCGGATGTTAAAGAAAGGTGCTACTATTATCCCATGCATTAGAAATGACCACTGAATCTGGTGCCAGACGTTAGCTGATCTAAATCCCTATTAACCAATTTCAAGAATTGTGTCTCGTTTCCAGCTAAGTGTTCAGCTGGTCCATCCGTCCAGCTAACGCATTGGCCCATCTCGTTCGTGGTCTCCCTCGTCGTTGCTTCGTTTCTCTTGCGATCTATTCCAAAATTCTTTCTATTCTTCGATCATCTCCCCACTATATGACTTGTTCATTGGTTCTCAGCTTTCCGATTGCTCATAGAGATGAGTGATCCGTCGTAAGTCAGAACAGCGAAGCCCAGCCTAAAGTTATGCACGCTGGTTGTACCTTAGAAGAGAAGCTATTTTGTTTTCAGCGAAGGTAGAGAACTTTGTGCAAGATTTATTTAATTAGCTTTTGACGCTTAGCGCCTTCTTCAGAGAATTAACAAAACATTACAATGTGTACATTACAATGCGAAAAACTAGCGATTGTTTTGACCCACCGATCTCGATGGCAATGGGGGAGTAATGAAGAATGTAGTTTATTAATTTGTAATGATAAAGTTTGTAATAATATAATTTGGTTCTTGACTTGATTTAATATTACTGTACCGCGGTACATAAATAAATACCCACTGTGGTCCCAGGGCGATTTCATTGCATCCCCATTGCCAGCGCGATCGGTGGTTGGGGACAATCATTGCTAGTTTGTCGCATTGTAATGTATATATTGTAATGTTTTGTTACAAACTGAAGAAGGTGCTAAGCGCAGAAAGCTGATCAGATGAATCATGCATGAAATTCTCTACCTACGCTGAAAACAACATAGCTATCAAATGAGACTTCGGGACAGCAGCATCGCAGAATGTTAGAAGAGAAGGCGCAAGTGCTCTACAAAGGGTGCGTCGTGCTATGACGTGAAGTCGGCGCCAACCCATGTTTCCGCAGCGTAGCAGAGCGCTCGAAGTACTGCCTGATCCAGTAAATGGGTCCGAAACTTGTGATATGATTATTGGTCAAGTTGCTTCCCTGGAGGATCCGTAAGCTGTCCAGGCTGCTCCTCTTCTTCTATAGATCTTTTCTTTAAGCTTTTCAAGTTCACTAGCGTCTAGGGTACGCATAGGATATCGTCTTCGTCATCTGGGATCCTCCGAGCACTACTTATTCTCCTTCCAAGAAGGCGTTTTTCATAATCTCGGTGTCTGTCATGTTCAATCATATCCCTATGCTTTTCATTTTAGTCAGCAATGTGTTGCTGTTTCACTGTGAGCATCTAAAATATGAGCAAAGCATTCCGTTTTGTCAAGTTCTTTTTTGTTTCATCTCAAAGATGAAACGCAGACATATGAAGAACGAAATGTTCAAGGATCGCATTTTCGAAGAAACTTCTGTTTTTCAGGCTACAATCACCGTTGAGTTGTCTATCGAACGTGGCCCTTATGGGCCATATCTCCGAGTGCTGACGTGTAACGTCCAAATTGGCTACGCAGACGCCTACATTGAAAATGGAGGCATCATTGGTGACATTATAAACTCACAGTTCCGGGTAAGCTCCTTTCAGTTTCGCCTTTTAGGGAAATTCGATTTTGTTTTCTAGGAACGAATCTCAACCCAAGTTCGCCAAATGATTCCGGGACAAATCTGCAATCAGCTGCCCTCAATAGTGAATGAGAAGGTGAACAGTCGACTTGCGGGTCTACCGCAGTCCATTGCCGTCTCCCAAATGCTCAGCATGTTCGGTGGAGCGCTTACGGGAGGACTTGGCGGACCGACACCGACAGCACAATACGTGAGTTTCTTGGAGTAACATATGGTGACAATCAACGGTCGTTGACCAGAAAATTGTTTTTAGTGCCAAAACCAGTGTCATGGAAACCAACCAATCAACCAGGCAAAGCCATCCCTGTCGCTACCCGCTGCGCCAGCACCAGCCGTCGTTGCACCGGCACCAGCGGTCGCCTACCAACAGAATGTGGCAGCTGCACCCGCGCCAGCTCCGCAGATCCCTCAAGCCGCATACAACGAGCGACCAGCTGCCGCCAGGGGTCTGCCACAGCGAGTCTATCAGACCAATCAGGTGAGCCGGCACTGAATACGGTAGGTAGTAGATTACTGTAGAGGAGGTTGCTGGTGTGCTTCCAGGCGACTGTCCTGCGAAGAATTAGCTCACCAGCTAGACCAGTTGCACACGCAGCCCCTACCTCACGATACCGTGCCATACCGTATCGCAGTGGAAACGAACAGAAGATGGTAGGTTGTCATTCGAATAGTTTTGCAATAGAGAGTGGCAGTGGCTGCACTCTGATTGTGTCGCAGGATGTTTGTGATTGTCGCTATCTGCCCTGTGGTATTGTCAGCATTGTCATAAATGTTTGTAATCTGCCAAAGAAGTAAATTATGAAGCTGAGAGGCGGAAAATATTGAATTTTCCTACCTCCAAAATCACTAGATCCCTCAAGTTCTCCAGTATCCACTCACTCGCAATATTCAGATGTTCGTTCCTGTGACAAGACTAAAACGACAAGTTGCTCGAATCTACCGTGTCACCAACAGTAACGTCATACCTACTGGTGTGGCTAGTTTGGTGAGATCCAGCAGAGGTAGTGGATATGGAGGAGGATTCAGCCCAGTTGGTGCCGGTGGTGGTGGTGGCGGTTTCAACCCACGAGGCCCGCGTTTCCCGCCTCCTCCTCCGGTGAGTCGTTTATATTTGTGAGCGGTTTGTTTATAGCTCGAAGTAACCTTCATCAGGTACCTGGTGCTCCGCCGCCAATGATTGTCCCACCTCCAACGAATCTCTGCGCGAAATGTCCAGTTAGTGGTGGTCAGGACGATCCAATGTCTCTCCTCCGACAACTCGCCTCGAGTCTCGACATGGTCAGTCAACTTGTTTTGACATTGTCACACGAGGGTCAATCTGTGGTTTTACAGCGTAAATTGAATGATCTCTACTTATCGCTTCAATTATTAAACACTCAAGCCACCTCCAATGACTTCACCGTTGATCTCTCCGGAGAGTTTAGTCCAAATGCACAAGGAGGTAGTGTACCTACAGCAATGAAACTACAGAAGCAGCATCTATAGTAGTTTTCTTTCCAGGAACACCTTTCGGAGCGTTCCCTACCATGTTCCCCTCCTATTACGACAATCGCATGGCTGAATTCATCCTGTCTGACTACACAATCAACTCACTGTTCTATTGGTTGCATAGGTAGGTGATAAGGACGGCTGGTGAGACTTGTCCTCGGAGTCTGTGCGAGTGTACCGCTCGACTTTGCCGGTGTGACGCCTTAAATATCACATAGTAGAGTAGGGTGTGGAGCGTTGTACCGTAAAAGAGCGGTGCGATCGAGCTTTGCAATTGGCCAATATCAAATCCCAGCCGCATCGCTTTCGCCAGTACAACACTTCACGACTCCTAGTAAAAAGAGTTTCTGATGTGTACCCGCAAATCTATCTTAGTTAAACGAAACACGTGGCCCAAACCACGCTTACCCCGTCGTGTTTCAAAAAATACCTGCCATCCTATCTACTTTACTACTTCTTCCTTAAAAGATAGAAGCTTGGCGTATAGGAGATCATTTGCGGTTGAGCCTTCTAACATTTTAGGAAACAATTTTTGTCCTTCCGAATCGGTCCTGAAACTCCAAAAATCGGCGAGCTGCTGAAGACCACCTGCAACGACGATGAAGATGATGGATTGGAAGCTACTGAAGTTGAGGTATACATGGTACATATGAAGCACAGATTATCGGCCGTAAAAATTCATTCTGTTAAGCTTGACGAAGAAACTCGTCGCCGCAGAGCATTGAAGATCTTCAAGAAGACCCTGCGAACAAAACGAGCCGTTCATGTGTCTCTTCCAGTATCTATAACGAGAAAAGGAAAGAGAGGAAAGAGGCAGGATGACGCTGGAGGTTTGGCTGACCTCGGCATCTGCTTTGGTGATATCCTGCCTGCGGTCAGGGAAAAATATCCCAACCAGAAAATCGCTATCCAAATAAGGACCGCTCGAGCTCCATCAGTCATTTTCAGTGCAGCACAAGGAGGTAGGTTCGATTTTACGATGATTTCACATCTGTAGAGATCAGATTTTTGAATCTGTAGATCATTCCAAGTGCTGCTTATTTTCAAGCACTTTCCCTTCGATTGTTTGGAGCGAATTTTGTCTTTTCGTTTTCCAGGCATGGTTACCCTGGATCTCGTCGCTGATGCTGACATTTATATAGATGGAACTAACAACAAAGTAGGTCTTAGTTCTTGACATTAACGTAGACTGGCATGTGAGAGTTTTTCCCAAGATAAATGCGTGACAACCCCAATAACCTTAACCTAAAGCTCATCAAAATGTTTTGACGACGTGAAGCAATAGATAAGGTATGCCTGACGTTAAGATGATCGCAGATTTCACCTACCATGCCACAGCCGTCATGATTCCCTGATGATTACCCAGTCGAACAAGGCCTTCATGCATCATTGAGAATACCTGAGGCAAACGTGTCAACGCTCTCAGACTACGGGGTTAAATTTGGAAGCGTTGACGCATTTAGCTGGGTATTCTCAGTGATGCATCCTGATTCAATATGATTGTCGCTCGATGACGCTCTTGTCACTAAGGCCACACATTCTATGTAAATCTTCTTGCAGATTACGTTTACTCACCTGTTTCTTTTAGGTAACGCTAGGCACAGGTAAGTTTTCAAAATTCTTGAAATTTAGGTAGGAACAATCACCATTGCTTCTACTGTGGTAATGGTTGCTCAAATGCGCGGGAACCGGCTGACTGGATCAGCTCAGATCACCAACCTCAAGCTGACGGATAGAACCGGATCGCTGGGACTGCCACAGGACGCCCTTGACAATCTTGGAAACCTTGGAAAAGAGTTGCTACAAAAGGTGCATTCCTACATTTCTTTTCTCCTTGCCAAATATGAACTCCTGGAGTTTTTCAGTTGGCGAATGACGCTCTCCAGAAGGGTATCACTATCAACATCCCATCAAATGGTCTAGGCGGTCTACCTATCAACGTCATTAACCCAGAGATCCGAATCATCGAACACGGACTGTACATTGCCACTGACATGACAATTTCCCCATCGCTTCTGGGAGTGGGCGGTGGCCAATGTTGAACGATAACTTTAGGAATTCTCGCCAATGCGTCTAATAATTCTGAACCGCGTAGTCTAGCTATCATTTCGTTACTTTGAGTATAGTTCCATACACAGCGTGCGGCTGAAAGCCGTTTCGGGTGCATCATTCGTACTTCACATCTTCTTCAATTCTTGATTTCTTCACAGCGCGAGTCAGGGAGCGCCATAATATTGCCGCAGATCACTTCCGCTGTAAATGTTCTCTCATCACAAACACTGCCTTCGTAGCCGTCGCCAGCGCCCATAGTAATCCCCTCATCATGTTGGCAGCGAAGATGCCAGCTTTGCCTACAAAATGACAACTTTGGATGTTAACTAGGTGTGAAATGGTAACATGCATGCGAGTGCAAGACACCCTTCCGTTTACGATATCGAACCCAACTCCAGCACGACTCGGATAAACCTGATCCCCTCGACCATCGCATCGGAAATGTGGAGGAACCACAGCAATATCAACAAGAAAACTGAGTTCAGCTGCATCATGCTGCAACAGTTTGGATAATATGGGCTGAACCAATGACACTGAGTGGAAGCACTACTGTATCCGTGAATGTTGGTTTATGTGCAGTATGCTGCAATTAGTTGTTCAAGGTATTATTTTTGCTCAACATTTCTGCTGCTTGGGGTCTTTTGCTTCTGGTTTCTAATTGACTTTGGTTCTCGCTAACCCACTGGCCTCTCTTTCATGCAATTTTTTTCAAACAGTGTAGCCTATTAAGATGAACCCTGCTGATGTCTGCGAAGTGTCAAACATCATGGCGTGCAAGAAGCATTTCAATCCTGTGATCAACTGGGTCGATCAATGCTTGACCGCCGGATTTCGCACTAGTTGAGTTTTCCACGCTGTTTCCTCCCGTTTTTCCTGATTTTTTTCGAAATGTTCTGATATTGAGTGATTGCTTTCGTTACCCCTTGTATTTCGTGGTTGGTTTGCTCGTTTCATGGATTCTTATGCCTCTAAACGTGCAATCTTGAAAAGTGTTTTTATTCTGTTTTTTGAACTTATTCTATTGGTGACACACGTCTTAGGCCCACTCTGACGTAAAGAAGAGGATCCCTGGGCGAGTGGTCACTGTGGAGCAAGCCCAAAGAAACAAGATGGAATCACTTCCAAGAATACACGTTTGAAGGGATAAAGATAAACACAAAAAAACAAGCAAAGCAACAACATCGTACAAGAAACGACGAGGACAAACATTTACGATCAAACATTCCAGAGAAAAATGAGAAGAAAACGATGTGAGAACAGATCTTATGCAAAATGCGGCGGCCAACTGCCCATTTCGTTCGGTTGATCAAAATGCTACAAATAATAGGCACGATGGAAAGTAGGCGCAGAGCATAGTCATACTGATAGGCTAAATCATTTGGAAAAATCACATTACAGTGAAGCCCACAATCACAAAATTACCGACAGTGAAGCGTAATGGTTAACGAGAATTACGCTCAGTTCGAAACTACAAGCAGAGGACCCCATTAGGACCTGAACGGGAATAGATAATCGAGTAATAATGTAGGTTGGCACCACATTGGTCGTAGCCACGATTGGTGTTTTCGAACAGACACGGCCTCAGGCGTGGCTACGAAAGAACCTCCCGCTTTGCATACTATGTATTCCATCACGCCCACTCTCCTAATTCTA
This sequence comes from Ancylostoma caninum, assembly GCA_037903475.1. Lineage (NCBI taxonomy): Eukaryota > Metazoa > Nematoda > Chromadorea > Rhabditida > Ancylostomatidae > Ancylostoma > Ancylostoma caninum. The sequence continues at coordinate 182,218 of JBAJFG010000639.1, read as the reverse complement.
GGTGAGGCGGCCGTCTCGATGTAGCACCTATTTGGCGCTTAAATAGGGAACATCTTGTAGGCAGCTGAAGTTTCCCGATTGTTTTGAACGGATTAGTCAGAAGAATAGACTTGTTCCTAGGTAGCAAGGTTATCACTCATGTGAAATAGGATTTCAAAATCAGAAATCTTTCGCGATTGGGGAGTTTACTCTTCATAGTGTTAGTTACGTCACAGAGAGGTGCCGTCGCATATCACCAACCTCCAGGGGATTACTACGGGTCTGGCTAGCGGCGGCATCTTATCCGAGTTAGCTGCGCCTAGTACATATATTTGCGTGTTGTCCGCTTGTGTGATTATTGAGGGCAGAACGTGCCATACGTGTCGCCCCCACCGATGTCTGAATCTATTTGCTCACTTGTATGTAATTAATTCTGAATAAGTTATAATTGCATTGCAACAATAAAGTTCATACATATAGGGATATGAAAGGGTTTTTTAACCTTCACTTGCCTTTTTCATATTTCAGCACACTTTCGCGAGGATCACGTAGAACGGAGCTCTTCATGTAAGTTTACGGGGAGTTTCATGAGGTTCCTTCAGCGTTTCTAGAAATCAGAACGTTTCGCTCAAGCGAAGTTATGGTCATCGCCCAAAGAAAGTGTATCCAGTGATAAGCTCATCACCCAAGGAATATTATTTAAGCAACTGTCAAGTTTTTGTTCTACTAGTGCCTCTTCGGGAGGCTAGAAAGTGGGGTGGTGCAGCCACTGATCAGGTGCTGGTCCCCTCAGAGCTTGTGCTCCAGGAAATTTTGTTCCATTACCATGATTTATATGAGGATATATATATACTAGCGCCCCTTCGGGACGCTAGAAAGTGGGGTGGGGCAGCCACTTGAGGTATGTGCAAAAGCTTCACACGTGCAAAATGCTTAGAAAATTAGCAAATAAGCAAAATTAATCATTAACTGAGCTCAAATTCAAAAACCTTCTCATAAGTTACGTATATTCTACGGGTCTGGCCGCCTCTTCAACGTCGGGCTTGGAGTCTTCTCGTAATCCTAGCCTTGCTTGTAAGTTCTTAATCATGCACCTACATGTAAAGCTAATTTCCGATACAATGATACTACCTACTTTTTTGTCACATTTCTTACATGCATGTGGACCCGTTATGAGCGGCCACTTTCAACTCTGCGCAGGAGTATCTTTCACATGACTTCAGTACTTGTGAACAACACTGTAACCAATGCCGTGTGAATAATCACCTAGAATGATTCAAGCTCCACGTTGTTAAGATAGTCCAACTGATGAGCTTCTGCTTCAATATACAGGGAGGAAGAAGAAGTGATCAACTGAGATACAAATGAGCGCGTAGCGTGCCCCTACTCCACCGGTAGACGTGCGTCTTGGCGTTTTCCCCACTATTGGGTCACAGCGGACCCATTCTGGTCACAGCGGACCCACTGGCGGACCCGTATGCTGGCGTTTTCCCCACTGATGGGAATCATGCGACTCACTCTCTATCCGTGCACCTGTATCCAGGCACTTTGCCACTTTTGGGCCAGGGAAGACCCATTCTCCATTCATGGATCTGTAGCCTGGCGTTCCTCCCACTATTGGGCCAGGGCAGGGTATCCCAGCGCTTTCCCCAATATTGGGCCCCTGCGGACCCATTCTTCATCGATGGATCATCCTGACGTTTTTCCCACGGTTGAGCCATGACAGACCCGTTCTCAATCCGTGGACCCTTATGCATTTTTCCCACTACTGGGCCACGGCAGACCCATACTCCATCCGTGGGCCCTTATCCTGGCGTTTTCCTTACTATTGGCCACGGCAGACCCATTCTCCAGCCATGGACGCATATCCTGACGTTTTCCCCACAATTGGGCCATGACAGACCCGTTCTCAATCCGTGGACCCTTATGCGTTTTCCCCATAAGTGGGCCATGACGTAACTATTCTCCATCCGTGGATCCATATCCTGGCGTTTTCCCGGCTACTGGCTGCAGGCAGACCTATTCTCCATCTGACGACCCGTACACTGGCGTTTTTCCCACTACTGGTCCACGGCAGACCCATCTCCATCCATCATCCTGGTGTTCTCCCCACTACTGGGCCACGGCAGACCCATTCTCCATCTGAGGACCCGTACGCTGGCGTTTTTCCCACTACTGGTCCACGACAGACCCATCTCCATCCATCATCCTGGTGTTCTCCCCACTACTGGGCCACGGCAGACCCATTCTCCATCTGAGGACCCATAGTCTGGCGTTTTTCCCACTACTGGACGGCAGACCCGTTCTCCATCCGCGCGCCCATATCCTGGAGTTTTCGCGACTACTGGCCGCAGGCAGACCCATTCTCTATCTGAGCACCCGTGTACTGGCGTTTTTCCCGCTACAGGGCCGCGGCAGACCCATCCCCCATTTGTGGGCCCTCATCCTGGCGTATTTCTTACTATTGGCCGCAGGCAGACCCACCCTTCATCCATAAGCTCTTATCCCGGCGTTTTCCCCACTACTGGGCCAAGACGTACCTATTCTCCATCCGTGCACTCATATCCTGGCGTTTTCCCGACTATTGGCTGCAGGCAGACCCATTCTCCATCTGAGGACCCGTACAGTGGCGTTTTTCCCACTACTGGGCCACGGCAGACCCATTCTCCATCTGAGGCCCGTAGTCTGGCGTTTTTCCCACTACTGGTCCACGGCAGACCCGTTCTCCATCCGCGCGCCCCAGTGGCGGACGCAGAAAGTGGGCGGGAGGGGGGGCGTGGGAAGAAAAGTGGGGTCTCCGCCGTTTTGGGGACCCAGACGGAAAATAAAATTAATAATAATATTAATTATAATAATAAACAATAAATGAAAAATATATTAAAAATAATAATAAAAATAAACAATTAAAAATAAACTAACACAAGATTTTTATTTGTATTGTAAAGTAATTTCGAAAATTTGGCGACCCATTCTCGGGGGGGGGGGCGCGCGCCCCCCCCCCCCGCCGCCCCCCCCCTGCGTCCGCCACTGGCGCGCCCATATCCTGGAGTTTTCGCGACTACTGGCCGCAGGCAGACCTATTCTCCATCTGAGGACCCGTAGTCTGGCGTTTTTCTCACTACTGGTCCACGGCAGACCCATCTCCATTCATCATCCTGGTGTTTTCCCCACTGCTGGGCCACGGCAGACCCATTCTCCATCTGAGGACCCGTACACTGGCGTTTTCCCCACTACTGGGCCACGGCAGACCCAGTCTCCATCTGAGGACCCGTACACTGGCGTTTTCCCCACTACTGGGCCACGGCAGACCCAGTCTCCATCTGAGGACCCGTACACTGGCGTTTTCCCCACTACTGGTCCACGGCAGACCCATTCTCCATCCGTGGACCCGTATCCTGGCGTTTTCCCCACTACTGGGCCACGGCAGACCTATCCTCCATCTATGGACCGGTATACTGACGTTTTCTCCGCTACTGGGCCGCGGCAGGCCCATTCTGATCTATGGACCTTTATCTCGGCGTTTTCCCGACTATTGGCCACGGCAGACCCATTTTCCATCCGCGCACCCATATCCTGGAGTTTTTCCCACTACTGGTCCACGGCAGACCCGTTCTCCATCTGAGGACCCATATCCTGGCGTTATCCCCACTACTGGGCCACGGCAGACCCATTCGCCATCTGAGGACCTGCACTCTGGCGTTTTTCCCACTACTGGTCCACGGCAGACCCGTTCTCCATCCGTGCACTCACATCCTGGCGTTTTCCCCATTACTGGGCCACGGCAGACCCAGTATCCATCTGAGGACCCGTACTCTGGCGTTTTTCCCACTACTGGTCCACGGCAGACCCGTTCTCCATCCGTGCACTCACATCCTGGCGTTTTCCCCATTACTGGGCCACGGCAGACCCAGTCTCCATCTGAGGACCCGTACACTGGCGTTTTCCCCTGGGCCACGGCAGACCTATCCTCCATCTATGGACCGGTGTACTGACGTTTTCCCCGCTACTGGGCCGCGGCAGGCCCATTCCCATCTATGGACCTTTATCTCGGCGTTTTCCCGACTATTGGCCACGGCAGACCCATTATCCATCCGTGGACCCGTATGTTGGCGTTTCCCCCATTGTTAGGGCAGGGCGGACCCTTTCTCGATCAGTGGTTTCCTATCTTGGTGTTCTGGTGTTTTTTTCTGAACTATGGAGCCCCGGCACACTTGCCCGTCATCAGTGCACCCGCACTACTTGTAAATCTCGAGAATAATGGAAGAAAGTTAGGAAACATCCAGTTTGGTCAATTTGCATGTGCTTTCAGGAAATGTCACAATAGCTTAGGATGACTGGTTCTTCATTCGTTCTTCTTGTGCATTGGATTGCACTGTCTTTCTTAGAAACAAACACTGATCCTAGGACTCCCTAATCTATGCGGGACCTCGGGCATAAGTGCGTCAAACGCACACTCTCACGTGAAGGACCGAGTGCGGTCATCGCTGCGCGACCTCTCGTGATCCATCCGAGGAGAATCATTTCCAGTGCACCACAATTCCACCGGACACCGCTAAAGCGCCAGCAGAGGGGCTACTCTGCTCCGTACACTGCTGTTACGCAATGTCAAGTCGTTGTAAACATTCTCTCGCCCGGAGGGCTCGAGACCGCTAGAATAGGTCCCGCCACGAAGCCCTGAAAGCGCTGTCTAAACCTCTCGCTTTCATCATTGGAGACTGTATCCATTTTTCCGTCAGTGCCGCCCTTACGGTGCTTTGTTAAGAGGATATATAAATTTTATATATTCATATAGGAGAATAAGAGGATTACACAAAACCTAAGTCCTCTCCTGAATTGTCAACCAAGGGTTTTGCGACATGAAAGTTTGGAACACATGCTTTCTGAGTAAGTAAAAATCAGTCATCAACGGGGTGACAACTGATCAACAAACAGAAACAATGCAAGAAGGGGGTATTGCGGCTGTAGAGAAAACTACTGCGCTATGCATACAGTAGGTATGCATGGACCTGAGCTATCCAAAACTCGCTTTGAAATTTTTATGAACAGCTAACTAATAATTCTAAGTTTCGCAGAATTAACCAATAATTTTAAGTTTCGCAGACATTGAGCCTTCATAACCTTCCTGGCACTTAGCAGAAAAATTCCTAGTGAACATTCAAAGAATTTTTTGGGCATTTGAACAAATGTAAAAAGATATTTGTAGTGTATGGTGACGGCTACTGAGTAGCTAATCCAGTCTCAAGATTTGTAGTCCCAAGCGCGGTGTGCTGGGTCGAGGGACGCAGATCTCTTAAACCAGTGCGATCGAACGCGGAACCTGGAGGTGAGAACAACTCGCCCAAGGTTTTGTGCTATGGAGGAAACATCGCGTCAGTTACAGTTAAAATACTGCGATCAAACAGAGAACTCGGTAAGTACTATGCAAATTTTTTCCATCGCGTTCGAAAAGCAGTCAAGAGAAATGACTGTAGAAACTCAACTATGGAATTCAAGCTTCTCAACAAGACATCTTTTCTCACAAAACTATTGCTTCACGAGAATGTAGACACATTATGCTGATTCCATCAGATCACAGGCGGAATCTAGAGCCAGGCACATATTAGAAACGGCGCTTTGGTGAAACATAGGAACAACGAAAAAGAGCCAACGTCTAGTATCTACACTCATGTGGTAGAAACTCGTATAACATTGGTTGAATAGAATGAAACAATCAAAGTAAAATAAAATGGTTGGATGAAGAGCGCATTGACCCTTGCGAGACTTTCCTTTATTTGTTTCATGATCCAACTTCAGTAGCTGCACCACCGTCACGCCTTCTCAAAAATTGCCGAGAATTCTCTGTAGAATGAATATTTTGGGGAATTTCCTGTGATCTATTCCGCAATGCGTTTTTCAGGTACCTACCATAGAGGTTTTGATTTTTGTTCCAAATCCAATTGCACCACTCCCTCTATAACTGGTCATCTAGTTCCATCAGAAAGTGCCACTTTTTCAGAGTGTTTTCTACGAAGCAGTGCCTCATATGACTGATTACCGCTTGATTTAGCACTAATCAGTTATTTTCTATGGAGGGAATTTCATAATTTGATTTTGCCTCGACCGCAGGTATGAGTACACAGGCATCATTTGAGTATCACATTTGACAGCAAATGTTAAAAATAATTTGTATGGGTTGGGATATCGAGGAAGTAGGGTTCTTCCCTCCCCTCACTTCAGCGTAACACTGCAAAATTGTAGCGAAATCATTGGAATTCAAGTCTTGGATAATCTTCGGTCATTGTAACACAGTTGAAAAGCACATCTAGAGATGAATCATGATATTATACAAAATTCTTCTTTTTAATCACGTTGACTGCTGGTTGGGATGCATTGGGGATATGAACCACAAAACACGGTTGTTGCTTCCCTTGGTGAGTATAGTAGGGTTCTCCTTGTTCGCACATCAAGATAGACGTTAATGATATAGAGTTATTCCCTCACACATTTATTCCAGTGCTCATTAGCTATGAGGTGGTCCCCGCTCTACCGTGATGCAATGTTATCCCACTCAGAGTATAGAGTTTATGCAGTGGGACTTTATTTATTCACAGGGTGGTCCAAAATTACGGAGACACGCTAAAAGGTTCATATCCAACGTTGGAAAACGAGTTGACAATTTTGTTTCCAGTACGATATTCTTCACTCTACATTGAACAAAATCTACCATCACATCTCACGTTTTGTCCTACCACCGGCGAGAAAACACATGATGAGGAAGTGCAGTTTTCCTGAATAATCTGCCCTTCCTAAGAGCGTTTGCTCCAAGGATACAACAATTTTTTTCTGAGAGTGAAGTCAGTTTTTGTCCTCGAATGAATATCATAACGAGAAATCTGCTCGAATGAGTACTGAAAATAAGATTTATAAGGAAGCGGACATGATTTCCTGTGCAGAAACAGAGCAAAAACGTACTTTTGGGGCGTTTCTGGTTCTTTTTTCACTGTTTAGGGAGAGGACTAGAACTTATTAGGCTCATCAACTTTCAATCTTAAAGTTCTGAGAAGTATTTCCCTCAAATTCCCTTAATACATTTAATGATGGTGATTGGAATTGAAAAGCACCCCCAGCCCGCGTTGAATTTCGGCGTATCCGCTCGAAATCTTGGATCTCATAACCAAGGTAGCTGGCCACTCGCAACGACTTTAACGTTTTTCTGTTTCCCACACCTTGTACTTTTCGATGTACTGCTTAGTGTGCCTCTTCTAAAATTTTACACATTAGCACAACATGCGTGCCAAGCCTACACAAAAAATGTAATTGGGTGGTAAAACTAAGCTTGACTGACGACCTAGCTGTTCCGAAAAATTATAATGTTAGGTAATGTTTTGGAAGAAGCTGTACAATTGAACAAATGAACAGCAAAAGATTGGATGCAAAACGCCAAAACTCGAGATAAGTCGAAAAACGCGCATTGCACCATTGTCTCCGTAATTTTGGACAGCCCTGTATTTAGAACGTTACAGTGAACGTGCTAGATAAAAGGAAACAGAACAAAGACATTGACAATTCAACCACAGGCCAGAACATGAAAAAGAACAAAAAAAATCCTAAACGCAACGTTGACAACGGAAGTTCAAGTTATCTGAGGAAATTTCCCGAGAAAAAGCGATAACAGCAAGTTCCAGAAACTTGAGAAACTTGACTATCTATGCACTCAAATGATTGTTCTTGTTCAGAAAGGCTTCTCCAGTTGGAAAGAGCTATCCAGAAAGAAGACCAGCGCAAAAGCGAAAAACAAGAACTCGCAAGCAAGAACTCTTGAATGATGTGATCTTGCTCAACAGCTATGCAGGGTTGTGCTGAAATGGAGAAGAATACCAAATTTTCAGATTCCATTACGTGAGAGCGATCTTTGAGATTTTTGTCAAATGAGATATTGAAGTGATGCACGTCACCATATCCGTGAACTCAACCGCTATATCAACTTCCGAAAGTGCCGATTAATTTTGGGTTACAAATTGAGTGATAATGGGGCGCTGACACAGGAAAAACATGCTAAAAAATGAGGTCATGCATTTTTTGAAGGGGCGTCAAGGTTGCTGACCTGACATGTATCTGAAGAGAAGGAAAGAAGTAAAGACATTCCATTTATGCATTCGTTGTAGAGGCCAATAAGATATGGTCAATGACGGTGTCTATCAGGTAATATTTTGCTCACCGTCGGATTAAGCAGTCCAAATGAAATTTGGATATACATACATTAGGGCTTTTTAGGGGTTCGAAAGAGCGTCATCACTGGGAGTTTGCTTAGTAAACTTAACCTTCAAAAGCTGTCGACTTCCATAGAATCTGTCCAATATCTTCACACACTCTTGACAGAACAATTGATAAAGACTAAGTCCATATTTGCCCATCGTTTCCTCCAAAATGTCATTGTTGCACTTTCCTTTGCTGTTAAGATTGGAGCATAAAATTAAACAAAAAATTTGTTTCGTTGCAACCCACCGAAATCCTAGCCCATTGAGGACCGCACAGCTCAACGGTGAGCTGCGCCTCTTTCCGCATGGTTCACTTTGAGCGGCCATAACGTCTTGATGGTTTCGAGGTTTTTCTTGGATAGTAATGTAATAATACACATAAGTCGAGTAAAGGTTCGACTTTCTCGAATCTTGGCATAGTGAATCCTTGTTGTGTGGTCTATTAGGCTGGGCAATAAGTTCGTGCGGTTTTTCTGAGCATTCAATGTATTTTCATAAAGTGAACTAGTTGAACTTAGGTTTCGTTGAAAGTTAATATTCGCAGTACTTCTTTTTCACATCTAGAGCAAGTCCTTGCGATAAATCGTCTCATGCTCTAGAAACCGTCCGTTCAGAACAAGGTGCATCCCCCATCCCAAAATCGACCTCTCTGAAGCAGTCATCCACTTCTGCGCTGTCCCCTCAACAGCAATGGCTTTCACTTAGACGCTTTTGACATTCCAGCAGCTTGAGCAGCGTTTGTTCCACTACTGTAGTGGAACAGTTGAAGGTGTCGGAGATGTACGATCTTGTCGAATTGGAGGGTCACATTTCATGCAACAGAAAATGAGAAGTAGCAGAAATTCGGGGAATTGGTTATAATATTCGTAGAAAGCAAAACAAGAGCTACAGAATGACCTATAATGGGCTATCGGAATTATTTCAAATCCTAGTAAAAAAGTGAGTTGAGAAAAACCGCACGAAACTTATTGCCCAACCCAATATTTTGAACACGGGATAGGATTTGTGTTGATCTTTTATTGGACGGCTAACGTTTCGCCGTGCTCTCCTATGGCAGAGCCTGGGAAAGTAAAAAAAAAAACAAATATGATTTAACCCTCAAACACCTCATCACTACAGGACTTAATCCAACAAGTCGGACAGAACAGTAGCCCGCTCGAAAAACGTTGGAAGCATTTTGGATTACATCCAAAAGCCCAAAAATGAACAGAAAGGAGGAGTGCATTGGTATAACAAACCGGCTTGCACTGTATCAGAACCTATGCGAGTTTTGATCTACTTGGCGGAGCCGTAAGGCACTTAAATACTCTAAGCGGCGTACTTTTCTTATTAGATGGCCCTTTATTCCACCGTTCAATAATAGATCAATACAATATCAATCAGATCAGATCAACACATGCCTGTGCTCAAAATACATAGATCACACAACTTGTATGATTATAAAAATCTGTATTGGAACTTTCATAAAACTTTCCAAACAGGGGAGCTCAGCTTGAGAAAATATGGGAATGTACAAAAAAGGGGTTAGGAATCTTAGCAGCATTACGCTTCTCAGTCGGATGCCAGAATAACTGCTACTAGCAAATATCATAGGAACGCCATCTTTCGGAACTTTCGCTTCTCCTATGAAATCATTGAGATTCTTTCCTCTCACTCTTATTGGATTTGTTGGCAATCCTACTTCTTTAACATTGCAAGAAAAACTATAGAACAAGACTTACAGCTACAAACAAAAGACCAATATTTTAATGAAACCGATGAATCTGGAGTTTGAAACACTGGTTTTATTTGAAAGCAGTTTACGGCAATATAGCAGTAAGAAAGAGTACTAAGAAACGCTTCTCCTGATCATATCTTATTCGCCGGTACTTTGAGAAACACCATCTTCCAATTGCCATTCTTTCGTTTTATCCACTCCGACATGCCCTGTGCACACGTGGCCACATATATGTACATACGATCCCCGGACAGTTAGCTACGCTCTAGCCGCAGTAATCTGTCTGTTTTTCCAGATTCGTCTTTGTTTTCATTCATGTTGGTAAGTCTGGTTTTAGGTAGTTAGGGTGGAATTACCTAACATGAACCAAAATCCAAGGCCGGATTCGTCTTGAGCCTAATTCGAAGGAAGTGATACATCCTAGCGCTCATTTACCTGTTCCAGTGAATAATGGTAAATGCTTTCTGTTTAATTGATGCACTTTGTTGTCCTCAGTTCCAAATGATGCTGCAGTAGTGGTACTGCTGGGTGATCGTTGGCCTAATGTGCAGACCTACTAAAGTTTTTCACCCAACCTTTCTTCCCACGTGATATTTGGACTCTGAACACGTCATTGTTTTCTAGACTACTCTGTAGCAACCTTTTTTTGGACTTTTTTCCTAGTTCCTAGATGTGATACTAACCATGTCTCATGTTTCCTGTTTCAGGTTCCTGTACCTAACAACGCAGCTTCTTGGGATGCTTTCCTGTTTTATGGTTATCGTAGTTTAGTTTTTTTTTACTGTCGCCTAGTATGTCTTTTGGGCGCCCTTGTGGCGCACGTAAATAAACAAACAAACGAATAAACATTCATTAGCGACCACGAAGAATCTATATTTTTTCGGAGAGATCTCTTCCTCGCTAAAGCAGTTTCGAGGATGTCGAAATCCGAGCTACAAAGAAGCCATTTTCGTCTTTTGCTCTCCAGGGCAGCCCTGCGGAAGTAAATACGTATAGTTTCGTCTTGGAATGATAATTGAGCAAATGAAGTAGATACCATTTTGGAACTCCATCTGAATGAGAACCAAAAAAAAAAATGAAGAAATCATCTCTAGTTTCTTTGGCGAATATGCTATTAGATTTGCGAGCAATGAGTGATTTTTATGTGGAACTTGGAAGCTAAGATCTGCCCCACTTGTCAAAAGAGTACCAAGTCTCCATGGGCTAATGTCTTCACGACATGGAACAAGAATGGCCGTGTTTTACTTGTGGCACACTGGTAATACTCTCCGTTGGCGTTTTCGTGGCTGTTTCCCAGCAAAGGAGATCGTTAAGAACAAGGGTAGATTTCTTCGCTTTCGCTAAAACATTATCTTCAGTTTAAATGTGCATATATAGGATCTTTCAAATGTTTCCTTTTGAAAGAATCGCTTCAGTGCTTCAATATTTATGGATATTTCAAGACCCTACTGAGGCGATTCAAAAAAGTGGTGCAGATATAAAAAGGAAATAGCTGAACTCTTGTGGTCAGCACCACTCACCCAAAGATACGGTTCGAAACAAGGCGAAGAAAAATTCCGTAAAGTATGCACACTCGAAACTTTCAAGAAAACGCAGGTGCTAATGCAACCTGTAAGTGGTCTATGTCGGAAGCTTGTTATACCTCTCATTTATCATTATCCTGGCCTTTCATCGAAGCGGACCACTTCCAGAGCCCGACTTCGCCCTCTCCAGGTAGAACGCTCCACTACTGATTCTGCTCATACTTTGGCCACTATCAGGCTATCCACAGCAGTGTCATCCAGCAATGAGGCATGCAACGTGGATAAGGATGCTGCGACGTGTATATTTCGAGATTGTTATTACCTGCAATTTCCAAGAGCATTGCCGCTACACGTTGCTAACCATGTTTTATTTTTCTCCTCTCAAAAAACAAAAAGTCCCTGTGATTCTTTCCTTATATTGATTTTCCTAGGTGGCACCTTATGACACTCTCCGCATTGAGCGGGAGTTGATGATATGGAACCCACCGCCCTGCCGAGACTTTGGGATTTTCTCAGGAAATAGCGTAGTACATTCAGGAGTTAATGCGGACTTGAGAATTCATCGCTGTCGCCCCACTAATCCTCTAACAAGGATTTTAAGCCTTTATTCTATGTTTATCCCCACTTCGTGGACAACAAGCATCACAGTACATACTTGGAAGGGGAGAGGGAACATCGCAGACTGCATAACGTGTTAAGTGGCTTTCATACATTTGCCGCGGCGGCAGTCGCCCATGGTTAAGCATAGGCTGGCGTCGTCGCGACAAGAGCTTGTTTACTTTTTTGCAGCGGCGCCGCCCGGCGACGTCGCCCAGCGACAAGCGGCAAGGAATGGTCGAGGGGGTATTTTGTCGCTGGGCGACGTTTGTCGCGGCCTTCGGTAGATGCCCGTTCTATCGCTTATACCGCGTCAATTCAACTTTAATTGTTCTTTAAGGTTGGATATAGAAAACTATGTATCATATTTATAGAAAATGTGCACTTATATGGTATGGACCTTTATTGATGCTGTGATTCCGTCGTCATTAACGAAGGTGCGAACGAGAGAGGTGAATATGGTGCAAGTAGGTATTAGGAAAGCAAGAATGAAGTGGAAGGAACACGAAAAAATGAGGGAACAGACGAGTACTCATGGTATGAAAAGCGCATATCGAGTGCTTACTGGTGTTCGCAACAGTATGAAAGCGCGGCATGCCGCTCGGCGGCAACTTTTGCCGCGCACCCACTTTTGCCGCGACGGCGGCGGCGCCGCCGCGGCAAATGTATGAAAGCCCCTTTAGGCTGCTGCATCATACGATGAAGATCTCTGGACGAATTCTGCTCAGATGACTCCGCGACATCGTTGAAGTAACGTAAAATCAGTATAGGTTCGTCGAGAACCGTAGCACAACCGACGCGATTCATGCAGTCCAACTGCTGACAGGGAACCATCGATAGAAGAAGTGAACTGCATATCTCGACTTTCTCAATCTTGAGAAAGCCGACAGGGTACCTGTAAGCTGAACTAGCTAACAATATGTGCTCATGGAGTCTAGAAAGACTACATCAAATGGGCTCCGTTTCTGTATAGGAATGTCTTTGTCAAGCCGAATGTCAAGCTCAGCCAGATGTGCTGTGACAACATCATCATCGTTCGGAATTCGTGTAGGAGTTCATTGCACTCTCACCCGTTCTTTTTATCCTTTGCATGGATACACGATATCAAGCGATCTCCAATCAAGAGCACCATGGACACTCCAGTATGTAGAGGATGTGATTACTACTGCAAGCAGTCAGTAGGGACTCCAGCGAAAAGCAAGCTTGGATGGCCGCAATAGTACGAGATGATTTTCAGCATCAACAAAAAAAGAATAGGTGGAATCATGAGGACAAGCGCTCTATTCAACCTTTTCTGATAACTCTGAACTTCAAGAGATCTCTGTTTTCAAGTACCTCAGATCTTTAGCACTTTCGTTGAACCTGAATGTTGTGCAGAAGTCACGTAGAGTAAATGAAAGCAGGTAACAGGAGTTATGTGCGATAGAAACATCCCGCCTGAAATGAAGTTGAAGTTATGTTACACAGTGTCACAATCCAGGACCTCATATGCCTCGACGTGTTTGAAAGGAAGATGTGCGCTTGATGTTCGGAGCAACACCAATCCCGGCGGGGATGCGTGAGGCTCGTTTTGATTGGTACGGTCACGTGCTGAGAAGTGACGACAATTCAGAAGACAGATCAGCTACGACTACGACATTGGATGTACGTAGACTGCGATGAAGACCGAAAACTCGGTAGTTGGTTAGGACAAAGACGAACACGCCGGTTACTTTAACTCACTGTAGCAGACGCTTTTAATGGAAGGAAATTGCGCAACCACACGGGAAATGCCAACCATATCCCTTGAGAAGATGACTAGTAAGAAGAAGAGAGGAAGAAGAGAAAAGAAAGAAAAAGCTCTTATTCTGTGTATGTATTACATATATGCTACTTTTTGAGCAAAAGACGAATTCAATGCTAGCTTTCATTGAAATTTTTAGAACGAAAGAGAATAAGAACAATGTAAGAGACAGGTAGACAAATATCTGAGCAATTCTACTTATTGCTTTACTGCATACGTATGTATTGTACTAACATAATTGAGTCATTCCTGCCTTCCAGGCAGTTACTGATTGCCTTCGAATTTTTTTATGCATTGTACTTGTAGTCTTAACATTGTATCTATAAATCAGCATGGCATAGCCACATACAAAAAAATAAATATAAAACGAAAAACAAAAGAAAAATAAAAAGGACAAACGAAAATAGTGCTTCCCTAGCTGAAATATTTGTCATTTTAGAATGTTCTAATAATTTTTGGAATTTTTGACAGCCCTTAGAGGCGTAAAGCTTCAATTAGGCACAGATTTCCGTACAAGCAAATAATTGATCTTTTTTCTTCGCTATTAGACCACCTCTTCGCATCCATTCCTTGCTATGTGATCCCATTACGCACCCATTCTACAACTGTCACTCAAAGGAAGCTATTTCAACAATTCTTTAAGTTCCTCCCCGCCTTCCGCATTTCCCATTTTCGTCCAAAATGGGTTTTGGTTGAACCAGTTTCACTGACCAAAGTCGTTGTAAAGCCAGTTTTTTCTTCTGTAAAATTTTCTCTCACCAATTTCCCTCCTTGCAAGAATCCGCTCTTCTCAAGGCTAACGTCGTTCCGACTTTTTCACCCGTACGACGTTTCGTTCTCGTTTCATGACGCCACCTCAAATCATGGCATAGATCTTTTCAGGTGCTGCGCCTTCGGCCCGCAACAGCATGATCGTGTATGAGGTACGAGCTTTCCGCGTCCTCATTTGCCTCAAAAGCTGTACAACCTTTTAAGAACCGCATCCTGATCTAATCGAAAGTGTCCATTTGAAGGTAGTTACACTCGCGTGGCTGGTGGGAATCGTTTCATCTGGAGGAGGAGTCGGTTACCATGTATTGAACCTCCTTGGCGGTGGCAGCGGGGGTGCCCGTACTGGAGGTGTCACTGTCATTGGGCCCATAGGTGGAAGAGGCGGTTTCGTCGGAGGAGGAGGAGGAGGTGGTTTTGTCGGAGGCGGTGCAGGAGGAGGAGGGTGAGTCCCACAGCTCGATGCCGTTTTATTCTTGTCAAAAAAACTGGTGGTAATTCAATTTTTCAGCGTCGACTTCAACCCGATCCTCATGCAAGGCGTTCGAGGTTATCCTGGAATACGAGCTCGGATAAATCAGCGGGCGTTCCAGTATGCCAGCGGAATGATTGCAGATGTGCTTAATCAAGAGATCAGAAGGGCTCGCCTTCCACCGATCACTCAGTGCATCCCGCAGGTATGTAATTGCAGGCACTTGAGGAATGCCTGGGTTATGACTAACTCTGTTATTCTCTTTCCTCTTATCATCCATTCCAAATCAAGTGGAAAGTCTCAGCGAAAACCTCTCCTCTCCCAGCAATTTTCACGTATTCCTAATATCCCTCGCAAATCAGACGAGAACTGGTCCCGGATTCTCCGGTGCTATAGTAAAACTGGGGATTTTTATTCCTTTTTGCACCTCATTTTCCATTTCTAGTAGATGTAAAAACCCAGTCAGAATTCTCGACTTCTCTGCGACTTCTAGGTGTCTCTAATCTCTCCTCTATCCTTGCGAAAATTGGTCCCGGACACTCAAGCACCTATAAGGAGGCGTGTTCAGCCGTCATTTTTTGTGCTTAGACAACACTCTCTGGGTCCGAATTTACTTTATGGATTCTTCGCATATAACGACTTATCCGGACTCAAACACTGAGGACACCTCCTTGTTAGACATTCAAAAGCTTTCAATGTGGAGATGTATTGGTCACAGCATGAGAGACTTACACCAGCAGAACCACTTTTTTCCTGCTTTCTGTTTGCCAGCAAACAGCCTTTGATACTATTTCGTATTTGTTACGTACCCAAAATCCTTTATCTGCTGGCTAACTAGAAAAAATGAAAGATTGTTTTAAACCTCTTCTTTTCATTCAAATTCTGTGGAAGCCCGTCTTCACCCCATGCTGTTGCTCACCATTTATCCTGATGCGACTGGATTCGCGGCGAGTTAGCGGCCATTTCAATCAGAAGCTATCTTCTGGAGCATTGCAAATTCCTGAAAATCACTGCTGAAACACCTAGCAACACTCTTACATATGAGCCATGAGAAAAAAGACTACAGTGGTTTCCACCCAACTCCTGCAAATGGCGTGAAAAAGAGTGCAGCAGAAAATGAATCTACGTAAAAACTTACCCAAACTTAGGCGGAAACAGTCAAATTTATCCGAAATCGCTCTTCAAGCATGATTCGCGATGTCCCAGAAAACACTAGAAAACATACGATTTCCTTAAACTTCAGCGTGCATCTATAATACATATTTAAAAACCAACGGAGTACCGCGCCACTCCTTGAAATTCCTCCCCCCCCCCCCCCTGAAATCAACCGTGTAGAATCGCATACCACTGATTCTTGTCTTTCTTTCTTACACTAGTTTGCATGTTTCCCTTTCTTTCCTTTTTTCCTTCTCGCGAAAATGATTTTACTACAAGTTTAGTTCAATGGATGTGCACAAATCTACAACCTGTACGTATCTCGCTATCGTTGCCCACAGCGAGTTGTGGTGTATCCGGCTCCACCGAACAAGATTGTTCTGCAAGTACAAAATTTGGACGTCGGGTAAGTACATAACCGAACAGCTTCCGGAGAAGTTTCCTGAAATTCTCCAGGATTCCTAAAATAAAGCAGAAATCCCGTAGGTTTTTGTATTTGTGTGGATACTGGAGCGTTTCAGAGTATTTCTCTACCAATCCATTTTAATTTTTGAATTTTTTTCTCACATTTCAGCGCTCGGTAAGTCCGCAAACACAGAAAACTTTCACAATTCCCGACAAAAAGTCGATTATTTCAGAGTGACAGGTAACCTAGGAGGTCAGATAGTCATTCTTCTGCCCATCCCACTCACTGGAATCATCCAGCTTAACCTTTATCAGGTGTGTATATTGCGTCGTTTTCGCATCAACTACGCAACACAACTGCACCATTTTCACCATTTTTTCCTGCTCAGTAATGTAACAATTTTTCTTGCAAACACTTAGATCTATTGAATTAGCTCAAAGTATGTATAAATCACTTCGCTTAATCAGATTTTCTCGTCTTTGAAAGTCTGTTGTAACAGATGGGTGAGAGAGCATCAAAAAGTGAGACGCAGACAGCTAGAGAGCAAGCAATCCCAGAAACGTAATCTCATGGCGGTTTCTTTCCTTAAGGTCACAATCACCGTTGAGACGACCATCGAACGTGGCCCAAATGGTCCATATCTTCGTTTGCTGACGTGTAACGTACACTTTGGTTACATAGACGTCTACGTTGAAAATGGAGGCCTCATTGGAACCGTTATCAACTCTATGTTCCGGGCAAGCTCCACCAAACTTCGATTTTTAGGGGAACTTCAAGAATTTTGATTTCGTATTCCAGCAACAAATAACAAATCAAGTTCGGCAAATGATCCCCGGACAAATCTGCAATCAGCTGCCCTCAATAGTGAATGAGAAGGTGAACAGTCGGCTTGCGGGTCTACCGCAGGTAATCCCCCTCTCGCAAATGATTGGCATGTTCGGCGGAGCGCTACTAGGAGGACTTGCCGGACCGACGCCTAGTGCTCAATACGTGAGTTTTGAAGAATACCACTTTGCCGTATATGGGCGAAACGCCAGTCGTTATCCAGAAAATCCCTTCCAGTGCCAGACTCAGTGCCGCGGAAATCAACCAATCGTTGCCGTCGTAGCGCCAACGTCTGCGCTCATTCACCAACAGAACGTGGCAGCTGGGCTCGCGGCAGCTCAGCAGATCCTTCGAGCCTCGTACAATGGACGACAACTTGTCACCAGAGGTATACCCCAGAAAATCTATCAGACCAATCAGGTAAGTCGACAGTGATTACTGTAGGTAGTAGATTACTGTAGGAATGATTGCTGTGTTTCCAGGCGAGAGCCCCGCGAAGAGTAGACACACCAACTAGGCCAGTTGCATATGCTGCCACTCCTTCACGAAACCGTGCCATACCGTATAGCACTGGAAACGGGCAGAAGGTGGTAGGTTGTTCTTCGAATAGTTTCGCAAAGGGCGGAAACGGTGGCAGCGCTCTGATTGCATGATGGCCAAGAGGGACGTGTCTGCCAGTCGTTCGCCATTAGTCGAAAGTAGGAAAATTTACGATTCGTGCAGAATCACGCCTAACTGGTAAAATCTACTCAGAGTAAGGGGAAATAAAAGCAAGGATCATTTTCAAACTCTATTTAGAAGCTATTATATCTGGAACAAGAATGCATAGGAGATAAACATGCGCAGAAAGTATTTTGGGGGATTAAGAGTAAAAAACACAACCAATTTGAACCCTCCTGTGCAACACAAATAATTTTCTAGTGGAAGGTAGTTTCTGCGATGGGACAAAGACACCAAGAGCTCTCCGAAGAGATGGTTGCGGCCGTGGAAGGAGGGAGGGGCGTGCCCACAGCTCTCACATCATTGGTTTTGAAAAACAAACTCTCAAAACAAGATATTTCTGCCGTTAGATACAAAGTTCCTCTTAAGAAAACCGTTTCGTACTAAAGTGAGCACATGAGCTCTCTGAATGGGGTGGCCGAGAGGCGTGTCTTCTCTCATTGGTTGACAGGAAAAAAACCTCTGCGGTTCTCATGAAAAAAGGTTCCTCTATTTAATTCCATTTATGTAGGTGAAAATGGGACCAAGAGAAGAGTGTATATTAAATGCGACTGCGCGAGAAGGAAGTCGGTAAAAGAAGAATTCCAACCCGAAGAAAAAATATTGCATTGATTTTTTCTTGAGGAGCACTCTTTGTAATTGGCGAGAACACAAGAAACTCTGATGTTGGTTGCAGGGGCGTGACAATCGCACCCACGTCACTGGCTGCAAACAGAAAATTTACGAATTCGAAAGGGTTCCTGGGAGTCACGTGAAGCACAAATTTTTGGTTAAAACAGGAAAAATACAACAAAATAATAAATAAAATTTCTGAAAGCAGTTTCTTTGGTGAATAGAAACTCTAGTAGCTCTGAGGTCTTGCGCTCTCAGATATGCCAGTAGCTGGGGTGGGTGAGGTCATAACTGCCACACCATTGGCTATTGGAGGATTCGGCGAAATCAGATGAGTTTTGTGATTTGCGCAAATAAAATGAAAAGTTCAGCCTAGAAAAAAGGTAATATTTTTCAGAAAAAAGCTTTGATCTTTGGTTTTTTCAATTTTTCTCATTTGTAATACTCAGATGTTCGCCCACGCGACGCGAGCGAAACGACAAGTTGCTCAAGTCCTCCGTGTCGCCAATGGTAACCTCATTCCTGCTGGTGTGGCCAACCTAAATGCTGTTGGTGGTGCCGGCATCACCCCGCGAGCCCCACTATTACCGCCTCCTCCCCCGGTGAGGCGTTTATACTTCTGCGCCGCCGATATAGTTTGCCATAACATTGTTCAGGTCCCTGGTGCTCCACCGCCAATGCTCGTCCCACCTCCAGTGAACCTCTGCGCGAACTGTCCAGCTGGTGGTGGTGGCCGCAGCGATCCAATGTCTATCCTTCGACAACTCCTCGCGAGCCTCGACATGGTCAGCTAATTTGTCATGACATTGTCGTGACAACAATTAATTTGTAGTTTTGCAGCGTAGATTGAACGATCTTTACTTATCGCTTCAAATATTGAACACTCAAGCCACCTCCAATGACTTCACCATTGATCTCACCGGAGAGTTCAGTCCAAATGCACAAGGCGGTACTGTTTGTACAGCTGTGAAGTTATCGTAATGAATTAGTGATGTAGTCCTTTCAGGAACACCATTTGGACCGTTCCCTACCATGTTCCCCTACTACTATAGCAATCGTATGGCTGAGTTCATCGTGTCCGACTACACGATTAATTCACTGCTTTATTGGATGCACAGGTAGGTGGTGAATCTACCGACTAATGACGACTGGCGAGAACTGGTCCCCGGAGTTGGTGCAAATGTATTCGAGCCTAGAAGAAGGTCAGGATAGACTTGCTGGGGGAAGTCATTTTCGGGAAATATCAATACCATATAAAAATATTGATATGAGTGGAGGGGAAGGAGGAATGGAGAGAGCGGGAAGAGGAAATGGGATCGTCGCCGCTTGTCTGGGGATAGAAACCGCTTGATTTCCAGAAGTTTTCGAAAAATTAATTTTGCATCCGAATTCTCAAAAAAACCTTGGAATTTGATGACGAACATAAGGAATTAGAAATGAGTTTATGCCCTATTTTCAAGTATTTTATGGAGCTCACTCGCAAATCCCCCACCCACCCGCATCCGCAACTGGTTACTATTTACTTGAAGGCCACCTCAAACTCGTTATTGATACTTTAGCATGGAAACAATCTCCAGTGGCTGCTGGTCAGGATGATGTGCATGAATCCGTGCAGAACTGCCAATAAATCTATTCCCGAGCCCTAATTCTTGGGAGCCTGTGGGCGAAGCTAGGACGAGATTACCAGTTTTCCTCATCATGTAGTCCCTTGCTCGTCACATATGAAGCGTAGTTTCTATTCCATCACGGAGTGGATGAAGAATTCTCATAAGGAGTTCGACTTTATGCAGAAGGTGCGTTCCTGGGGGTGCACCAGTCGGAAACGTCGTCCTCTAGTTTCGGCCCGCCCCTGCATCCGCCCACAAGCTCCCCAGGAATTGGTGCTCGAAGACAAGTTTTTCGGTACTTCTTCCCGCAATCGCATACATCATTGTGATCAAGAGCTCTCGGATGTAAGACTAAAAAAACGATTCTGACGTAGTACATTTGAGTCAGGAAGGTAAATCACCTTGATGACGTTGACCACCGTTGATCTTCGGGTGTACCGAGCGGGCGCCAATAACACTTACTTTTGTCCCTCTCCCATGCCAGAGTTGCTCAATTGATTCTGTCCGTTCGAGGGACACGAAAAGCATTGTGTTTTCTTGAAAGACTCCGTGAAAGTCTGACCATCGGATCGATGGTCGTGGGCACGGAGCCTGGTATTCTTCGTCTTCTTCACTACCTCATCGATTCTTGTAGGCTCCCCGAGCCGCTGTTTCCTCCTGCCCAGCTCTGCATCGAGGTCGTTCATCATATTGACTTCCCGACCTAAGTATACATAGCTGGGGCATGCGGGTATGGTCATTCCGTTGAGCGAGAATGGTGCATCTGGGACCCATCCGTTCCTCACGAACTTCGTCTTCGTCAAATTCAGCTAGAGACCGATTTTTCCACACATGTCGTCGAAGTCGGCCGCTTGGCTGATAGTTTGCGTTATAAGGACGATGTCATCAGCGAAGCGAAGGTGGTGTGATCACCAGCCATCAGCTTGCACTCTCATGTCAACCCATTCTAGTCTTGCACGGTGTTCTCGAGAGTGGCGCTGAATAGTTTTGGCGAAACAGTGCTGCCTTGCCGAATACCTCTGCTAACGTCAATGGTAATGTCGGTATATAATGGCGAAATCCTAGTCGTAGAATTGTTGTAGGGCTCAGGAAATATTGTATCTTGATGTTCTGAGTACGCCCTCGTTGTCAGGGCTTTCAACACCGCTCATGAATTCAAATACACTTTAGGAAACAGTTCTTGTCGGCCCGAATCGGTCCTGAAACTCCACAGATCGGCGAGCTTTTGAAGACCACCTGCGGTGACGATGACGAGGTGGAAGCTACTAAAGTAGAGGTACACAAGAGGTACGCCTACCCAGCACTAAAAATTCAATCCTTTAAGCTTGACGAAGCGACTCGTCGCCACAGAGTGCTGAAGCTCTTGAAGACTAAACTGCGAACGAAACGAGATGTATCAATCGAAACAGGTGGAAAGAGAGAAAAGAGACAGGACGTTGGCGGTTTGGCTGACCTCGGCATCTGCCTTGGAGATATCCTGCCTGCAGTTAGGGAGAGATATCCTAAGCAGAGGATCGCCATTAATATAAGGACAGCTCGAGCACCATCGGTCATCTTCAGTGCAGCACAAGGAGGTTGGTTCAGTTTTGTGGCAGTTTTCACATCTGGAAAGGATTCTCCCAATTTCTTTCCACCATTTCCTTCCCCTTCAGTTTTTTAACAAAATTTCATCCTCTCTTTTTTCAGGCACGGTTATCCTGGATGCCGTTGCTGATGCAGATTTTTACATAGATGGAACTAACATTAGGGTAGGTTCTATGGAAGAATGTGTAATGGCATACCAATAGGTACGATTACCCACGAGTAGCAGCTGGCTGTAGATAACGGCATGTATCAGTGTCAGGTGCAGAAAGCGGGGGGAGGGGGGGGGGAGTAGGATCTCCACCGCTTTGGGGACCCAGATCCTCTTATATAAATCATGGTAGTGCAACAAAATTTTCTAGTGAAGAAAAAAATAATAAAAATATCGTTTATAATAAATAATTGACAAAAATTATTCAAGAAATAATAATAAACAATTGAGAATAGAAAAATACAGGATATTTTATTTGTTTGTTCGAATTAATTTTGTAAAATAATTCCAAAAATTTGGCGACTCACTTTCGGGGAGGGGTTATGTTGAACAAAATTCTAAACCGGCTGATATCAGAGAGTTTACGGACAGTAAATGAGGTGACGCCTCCGATAACACACAGCGTGGAATTCTTGAAAATGTCATAGCAACGTGATGTGGGGTATGTGAGATGTTCCTTATGTTGAGTTGTCGGTATATCTTAACCTTTTTTATTTTTCAAGGGACAGAGGTCGGCAACTGCTGTGCGATTGCGCCATTTTCTCCGATCAAACATGTCACCCGTACTGAGCTTCAGTAACCGCATGACATTTTCATGGCAAAAAAAACCATGGTTCTTCACAGGCAGCCGCTGGGTGTAGACATCGGAAGGATATAGCGTTTACAGACATCCCAAACAGGATGTATTGCTTTGCGTTACGCTGGTCTTTGGCACGACTTCCCTCAAACTTTGGTAATTGAACATGTACGTGATAAAACCCATGGTGATTCCAAGGATGAAAATACAAACAGCAATGAAATATGCGGGGGAACAAAGGAAATATACTACTTTCGACTACTTTTGTATTATGAAGCTTATAGATACAACGAAAACGCGACATAGAGCCTATTGCTCATAATATTACTGAACATCTAGACACAACGTATGCATCTTGTGACCTCAATAAAGCGTACGATTACAGATGCCAGAAAAGGCTACAAAGCTGTCTAGAAGCATGTTGCAAAATTATTTATCTAAAAAGTCAAACCAGTTCATAATTGTCTTGGTTTTTTATTGGGCTACAGAGAGGTGCGATTTTTTGATCATTTTACCCCATCTCTGATTAGCAGAACGTGAGTACAGAAGGCAAGTGTTGTAGTGAGGAACCAAACAGATGCGAGGCCCACGTTCGAATCTCACTTGGACCCATTTAAATGAATGGCCAAGTTTAAGAGGTGTTCGGGAACACCAGTGACCGCTTTGTTTGTGGGAACACCTGCGGTGCAATGAATGTATTGGCTCACCGTTTCTGCTCTTTGAATTTACAGTCTTGTCTTGTTGCCTGTTTAAACCTGCTAGAATCCCTCTGGGGCCCTTCTTTCTCTACCGTCCACGTGAAGGGTCACATTGTAAATAATCATAATGTATGAATAAATAAATAAATAAATAAATAAACCAAAGCTACAACAATGGTAAAAAACCAAAAAATAATCACCGTTGTAATACAATAGTAGTAATAATAGGGTGATTGTAAACGACATTCATACCGACATTCACTACCCATTCTGCCGCAGGTTCACTTTTCATCCTTGTTTTCTTTGGGTTACGCTACCCACAGTCAAATGTTTACCACTTTCTCAATGGCGCTCGCCGGTCCCGGTTTCATCCATACAAAAATGACCCATTATTAGCCGCAAAATCATCGGGATTTCTTGCTTTCTACAGTACCCAACCCGCACGCCTAAAATCTTTGCAGGAGGAAGGCAGTCCTTCACACTTGGGTGTGAATTAAGTACAGTATATTAGCGGCATACTGCCATGTATGTTACTTACTGTATATGAAGGATGAAGGAGCGGGGGGATGTTTAGGTGGCAAAAAATCAAGTCCCACTTTTTTATAGCAAGCATTAAGTTGCGAAAATTTCCGTGCGTCATCAAATGCTCCGAAAAACCAGGAAAGAGTTGTGTGAGGAAGTAACACAAAAAAGCTCCTCTTCTGACGGGTGTGCAATAGAAGACGGTGGTGTAATATTCCAATGCTCAAACGGATTCACTCGTAACGCTTGATCACGCCCTCTTTTCTGCCTCATATTACATTCTTCTTCTAAACTACTCTACTAGTAACTGTAATCTTGCAGACCTCCCACTCTCTATGAATTGTTGAAAATATTGGCTGATGAACTCGATCTTTAACATGAGCTTCAAAATTCTGATGATAGATGATCAAAGAGGGCGGATGTACTGAGGTGATGGGAAGTCCTAGGTGGGAAGAAGGAATATGTACATATACAGATGAGGTCGTGTTTTTGCTGAGAGGTGAAAAGTAGTGTGGGGGAGTGAAACAATCATTAGCGCTGCCTAGTCTCGGGGAGTTCAGTGGTTTTGGTCGCTGCAGTGGCACTATCACCACATTCGGCTCTGGTTAACCTCTACTCGAGAAGAAATTTAGGTAGGAACAATCACCATCGCTATTACTTTGGTAGCGAATGCACAAATGCACGGAAATCGACTGATTGGATCAGCTCAGATCACAAATCTCAGAATGATGGATAGGATGGGAACGCTGGGATTGCAACAGGACACCCTCGACAACCTTTCAAACCTCGCAAAAGAGTTGTTCCAAAAGGTATTTCCGTGATCTTTTTTCTCCTGTTTCCATCTATGGACTTGTAATTTTTCAGATACTGAGTGACATTCTCCAGAGGGGTATCACAATCAATCTTCCAACGAGTGGCCTAGGCGGTCTACCCATCAACCTCATCAATCCAGAGGCCCGAATCATTGAACACGGATTGTACATCGCCACCGACATGACGATCTCACCATCGCTTCTGGGAGTGACCGGTACCGGCAGTCCATGTTAAAATATAACTTTAGGAACCCTCGCCAATGCGTCTAGGAACCCTGAGCCGCGTAGTTTAGCCATCAGTTTGTTCCTGTGTAGCTCCATACGAAACGTGCGACTGGAAGCCGTTTCGGGTGCATCACAATCGTATAGATGACATCTTTAAGTCTTCTGCAGTTCTTCACAGCGCGAGTCAGGCTGCACCATGATGTTGCTCATCAATATCACTTTCGCTGTATATGTCCTCTCTATATTATTCTATTTATCACGAACACTGCCTTAGCCGTCGTCGCCAGCTGCGGCGGCATCTTGTCCGAATTAGCTGCGCTTAGCGAATATACTTGCGTGTTGTTCGGTTGTGCGATTACTGAGGGCACAACGTGCCATGAGCGTCGCTCCCACAGATGTCTTAATCTATTTGCTCACTTGTCTGTAATTAATTCTGAATAAGTTATGATTGCATTGTAACAATAAAGTTATATATAACGTACATTGCCTCAATTGTCTCTTGAAGGCAGCACTCACGGAAATTTCTCTATTAGAGATTTCGCAATATACCAAGTTTTCAGGGACGGTGAACTCATCGACTATGATGAAGTAGCGTAAAACACGCGGGAAACACGGGGAAATGATGGCGGTATTTCCTGTGTGCCTAAAACGCAGACAAGTGCTTCGCTAATAGGTCCCGCCACGGAATCCTGTTAAATGGTACGCATTCCACACACCACACGCGCTAGATGACATGCGCACACTCTGCCTATGGCGTTAGCCGGAGCGACAAATCCTTTTTATCCATGTCGGCAGATATGTCCATGGCAGTATTTTCGCAGGTAGGTCTCTATTCGCTGTGTTCAACTCCTTTTGTATAGGGGCCGAATAGGAATCCAATACCGAACGTGTTATGTTCTTCTGCGTTGGAGGACGATGATTGCAAGAAGATTTATTCGAGCACCAGAAGAAAGGAAGAGCGAAAACTGAACTACACCGAGGAATTCTCCTCTATCTATACGGTTTTCCGTGTTTATCGGAGATACGGAGATGATCACATCAAAACAACAAATATAATTTGACGGAGATGATCATATCAAAACAAAAAATATAATTTGTAATATCTCTTCATTGATTAGTGGGTCGTTTCATCATAGCCGGACTTCGGGCTATGACAGAACGAATAGCAATCGAAGAGCAATTCGAATGACATCCCAACTCCGCCCATTTTAGTAATTGAAGCCTCAGTGACATAGAGCTATAATTCGGGGAATGTGTGAGTAGATTACGAAGTCGGTCTCAATTACTACGAGGTAATTCATTAATGATAAGGTCCTTCAACAACTAGACACTGTGTTCCCCTTTTATATCATTTCCGTCACATAACATCTATGGAGTAGATTTAGTGAAGACCACACTATCCCCTATTCTCTACTTCACTTCTCTCATGTTTTCTACCCTCTCCTAATGGGTTAGACCACATCACCCGAACTCGCAGCATAGTCCACTTATGGCTTCAAGATTATTGTTCCATCATAGATGCCCAAGCAGCTTTTTTCCGCAAAAATGGTAAAAGAGGAACAGATTTTATTAGCAATGTCAACACAATATAACAAAACTGCATTAGCTTACTGACAAAACAGTACCCGTCAGGCCAGTAATAAAGATGAACTAAAAAGTTAAAAATAACAAAGCTCTAACAATTAAATGAGAGCAAATGCTCAGTCAACAATTAATCATATTGTGAGTACAAAACAAGGATGTGGAAAGTTTGCTCGCCAGAGTTTAAAATGTAATGTGTTATCAATGGTGAATCTATGTTTATAACTACATATTTATTCTGACAGAATCTCCAAGTTTTTCTCTCCTTTAAATATTATACAAACGAAGCTCTCTAATGTACAAGCCTCCTCGCTGCCTTGAAAGGCTTAAGCTGTCTGAACTAATTACGCAGTCATTACTGTCCGTCTCCACTCCTATAGCCATACATGTCACACGTACTTTGTATACAACAATTTGAGCAAAATATTAGCACCAATATTACAGTTGGGTTGATTTTAGAAGAATCAAATTCTTACAACCAAAGTAAAAATGCCGTGGAGTCGACCTAAGTGCTCACCTGCTTCAGTTTTAATTACCCAAGAGAACCATCAACCATAGCAGTAATCAAAGAAATGAATGAAATACCTTGATTCCTTAGAAAATTCCATTACAGACCCGTTCCTTGACTACTTCTAGGATCTTCCCTGTGTAGCCGTGAGTAGAAGTATTTGAATATTGCGAACAAGCCACCTCTGGTTAGAACTGCTTTCACAGTAACTGCAGTCGCTCTGGTTTAATCTTTTCATAGTGATACTGGGACTTCAAACGGAGGATTTCCAAAGCGTCCAGTGTCCCATTAGTAGCTTTCCTAGAACTCTACAAAACATAAGAAATTACCTAGGTAGGCAAAATCTCTAACTCACTTGAAAATTGCCATGAACTCCTCCTTCGCAAAGTCGTAGAATTCCTTCTCCAGTTGATATACTTCATTTCTTCTTATGACAGATAACGTGTGATCGTTTGGCGGAAATTTTTGCTTTGTATTTCGCAGATGAGCACGGTTTTCTGAAGATTGTCTTTTCAAAAGAAAAAGAAAAAAAATTTCAGACCGTTTTCAAGCGTGATGCTCGCAATAACTATGGGAACGGAGAGGAATGCGTGGGAATTCCCCGGAAAAGAGTAGGGGGGAGAAAAAGTGGATCAAGAAAAGAAACGAAAAAGCGTTGTAGGGAGAAGCTGGAGAAACCATACTCACCGCTGAGCCCGTCGAAGTGACTCAGAGCTCCCTTGAAAAAACGAGGCACAAGGCGTTCCAGAACCGCAATAAAGTCCCGCAACTGTTCACTAATGCCAACCAATAGGTACTTATCGATCAAGTTTCTTTTCGCTTGCTCTAATGCTAATCTGCTTCCCACAACACTGAAATGCAGCTTCAGGAAAGGATAAGGAACCAATAAAAAAACCAACACAACTAACGTGCAAAAGTGATGATGCCCGCAGAAATATGGGATCTGAAGCCACATTTGTTTCATATCGCAATCACGACCACCTCTCAGCACGCAGTCATCGAACGACTGAAAAAGAAGTAATTCTATCAGAGGCAAGGCTGTTCTGAGTAAGCCACCAACCTCGTTGTTTCCAGCCCTGCTCCTTTTCAGGCCAATGCGGTAATTGTCGCCAAAACGGAGGAAATAATAATGTGAAAGTAATCGTTGAAGCGGTTCCCGCAAAATATTAATATAAATTGGATTCGGGTATCCGAACCTTAAACGAACCAGCTAACCCACAGCGAATAAAAAATGAAGAGTAAACAAAAAAAAACGCACACACACAAAAAAAGAGGAAGATTTACCTTGTGAAGTCAATGAAGGCAACGTGACCGTGATAGAACGCTGGCTTCCTTTCCGTCCATGAAGTTATATTTCTGATAAATTCGCCCTGGTCAGTAAGACTCATCACCTAAAAGCCAATCATTTTCTAGCTAAATATATAAAAGGGGTGTCCAATGGAAAGACTTGTTTTTCAAGTGATTTATTAGCCTATTCATCTATGTAGAAGCAGACCTCCTAGTGCTATTACGCGGAAAACTACCTGGATATTGATAATATTCTTGCTTATAAGCTCCTGGAAAGGACAGTAGACAGAAAGACAACTTAGAAAATAGCCGCGAAAAGCCGGGTAAATTTCAAAAATGGTTCGGCTTCCACACTGGTTAGTTTTCTTTTCGCAGGATAAGGCCAGCCCGAGCCGTTAGCTTCACAGATGATCATCTGATCAGCTGAAATAGGTGATCTCCACCTATTTCAGCTGATCAGATGATCATCTGTGAACCTAACGGCTGGGTTCTGGACACAAAATGAAAAGCAGTCCGGTCAGCAGAGGGCTTGCCGTAGTTTTCGGGCGTAAAATAAAAGGTGGTTCACACATAATCGTAATGAAGACAATCAGCTTGGTGATCAGGTTATATTGAACTCCAAACAACCTAGCCTCACGATTTTGAGTTTAGAGAGGGTGGTTTGGACTCATTAAGCCATAGAAATTACGGTAATACTGCTTGCTATCCGACTGCTTTTATCGTGCGTACGGGAGGACCAGTACATACATCTACGGGCTTTGCTTCTACTTCACTAACAATATGTACAGTCTTGTCATTGACTGTCATACACCTAATGTAGTAGACATGATAACAGAGTATTTTCTGCTTATTCAAACAGAAAACCGAAAAAGAAAGGAAAAAGTACTCAGATGAAGCCCATACCTGTCTATTTTTCGTCATGTTCAGATGTATCACATTAAAATCATTCACTTTGAACAAGTCATAAGCAACTGCATTCGTGAACGTTGTCGATCCGGTCTTTGGCACCTATAAGCTCACGTCTACAAAAGCAAATGAAGAATGTACATAAGCATAAATTTAATGGAAATATGTTAGAGATTGCAAGAAGTGAGAAGAAACTAACCCGATTATAAATAACGATGAGCTGTGATTCCTGGTTCGCAGATCTCGAATACAGGGGTGAGTATGAACTTCCATGTTGGGGAATCCGAGTGTGTACATATAGGAAGAGCAGAATAATGATACAAACGTTTAGAACGAGAATATTATTCCGGTTAATCGTAATCATACCGGAGAAACATGGAATCGCGATGCCCAAGGGTTACCTGAACATGGAGGTAGGGGTAATAGTGGTTACCACTCGGTGAAAACAATGAGCACGAACCACAACATAAAAAAGAAGTGCAGCACCTCGCTACACTACATTTCGCTGTGGACAGCGAAATGTAGTGTAATTCTTCGTGGGATAGCATGTTCTTTACGCAATTGTGCACAATTTTCATTAGGGTGCCTTGTGCCACTCGTTGACTGTCATTTTCTCGCATAAGTAAGCATTGCTAGGGTTCTTTGTGTATCTGTCCGAGGAAATATAAGATTAGGAATGATTGTGGACGTCAGTGTTGAAATCTATAAGAGCGACGTGCACTCTAAAGGCAGCACCAACGGGCGATCTTCATTTCTGGGGACTTGCCGTCGTCACCTGTACATACAACAAGTCGATAGTGAATTACAACATTGAGTAGAACACTGGAGACGTTAGGACACAGGAGACGTGGGCACAGCTCCTTGAGTGGAACTTAGGCTGAACGACACGCCAGCTCACGCAGGGTCGGTATTTGCACGCGCACGTGCAATATTCACGTGGTAGGACCCAAGAACGCCAAGGGTTGCGTTTAAAAGAATGGAAGACGCACCATATTTTCGTGGATTTCTTGTTGTCTGTTCTCGCTTTTTCAACACTGAGTATGAGATTGCGTTCCTCAAAACAGCCAATTCCGACAAAATTTCAGAATTGCTATATTTAGAGGGCTCCCTTGCTCCTCTGTTCATATTCTCTGTCATACTGGCTCACATGTGCCCTCGCGGTGGTTTAGCAAGTGTTCTTCGGTGTTGCTGTTCGAGCCAGATGAGTCTCTGGAAGTCAAACGAATGGAAGCAATATGACATCAGTGCAATGGGTGTCCTGTTGCAGAATAAAGAACAATTATGTTGCCTCAAACGCAGCACCCTCCAGAGTCTCCTGTTTGACAGTTCTCCGGATTTTGGGTATCTGAGTGCCTTAGAACTCATATACAATACAGAAATAGAGCAAATAGCACAAGAACTCCACAGAGTCAAAGATGCTCTTTTACATGCATCTAATTGCGCTCCGTTTCACATTCGTAGTCCCTCCACGCGAAGGTCACGAGTGCTTGTGCAAATGCACCTGGGTGAACTGGAGCATCGTACCTAGACGAACACGTGAACAAGAGCTGTGTTCGTGATAGCGACTCGGATTCCTCCACTGGTAACTTGTCTTTCTTTGTGTTTGTTCGACACTTGTGATGTGCCAGCAGTGTTTGCTACTACTGATACCTTGAAGCAACGTCCAGGATATCGATGGGTGCCGCCTTTGAGTGAAAAGGCCAGTTGATGGGTTTTTAGTGGCGTTTTTCCCCTTGCATGGACTTGGATGCATTGCGCGCTCCAATCGAACTAATCCTGCTCGCACGTGGCTTCCATGACATTCTTTCGGTTTCCTTTCAGCTGAAGTTAATTGCATACACATTTCCTGATCATATGGTTAGAAACCTTGCGTTGTTTTGGTTGTATCAGTTGTCTAGGAAGTATTTAAGGTACTATTGTACTTCAGCGGCCCCACTATCGACCCCAAACTCAAAATCATGGATTTCTCTGAAAACTTGCATACAGGGGTAATTCGATGTGCTGATCACGAATATCATATTCACTTCCCATGATATTATCGATTTTATTGATTTTATCGATTTTTCCCCAGGTATGGACCTCCTCTCGGATCCCTCTGAAAATTTGCCTACTGGGGTTTCTGAAGGTGCGGGTTGCAAATATGATGAAGATTTCGCAAGAAAAGGTCGGCTTTGTGGGGAAAACTTCAGTAAAACCGGCAACTACACCGCCCTACAGATAAAAATCTGGAGAAAATCAATGAAATCGAGAATGTGATGCAAAACAGCTACTATATTCGTGATCAGCAACTTCAAAAACCTCTAAATGCACTTTTTTAGAGAGATTTGAGATATGGGTAGAACTTGGAAAAAATCGATAAAATCAATAAAATCGATATTGTCATGCGAAATCAATATGATATTTGTGATCAGCACCTCGAATTACCCCTGTGTGCAAGTTTTCAGAGGAATCCATGATTTTGAGTTTCGGGTCGATAGTGGGGCCGCTGAAGTACAATAGTACCGTATTTAAGGTTCACTGAACACCGACTCAGTTCTTAGCACTTCCTCAACTCAAATTCAATTTGAATTCCTCACACCTTCCATAGAAATGTTGGAATCCCTGTCTTTTTCTCCTACGAAGTACTACAACGAATACGTTCATTGCACCCTGTTACTTATTATCATTGATTATTTTCAGAATGAGGGACACAACGCAAAATAGTGAATCTAGTCAAATGCAGACCACAGATGACGATGATGAAGATGTGATTGGCTGTCTACCGAGGATGTTATCCAGTAATCATCGCGAAATCATCGAAAACATCGTCAAGTCGTTGCCGGAAGCTATCAAAAGTGGGAGAGACGATGTTTTGGATGTATGTTCACAAATGGATTTTTCACTTTTATCCTTTTTCCTCTGGATGGGTGTTTTCTTTAAGAACGATTTTGACCGCTACTCTCGGCTCCTCGATATCTACCAGGAGCAGCCTAACCTCCTTGATTGCATTATTCCTTCACTTTTGAAGACATTGGAATCATATGTCACCCTTCCTTCCTCAGGTATGTTGTCTCTTTGACAGAGGGAGCATTTCATTTATTCATTTCTTTAATACACCACCTAGGTATACCATCAAAAGTCGTAATATAAGCTAATTCAAAGACAGATGTAGTGTAAGTAGTGAACTCATTAGTATATTATACCTTCAAGCAGAGCTAAAAACTGGAAACTAAACGATTCGCGCGACTTCCATTTACAGTGAAGGTCGATAGCGTTGCGTTCTCCGCGGACATGGAAAGCACTCCTCCGCACCGCTTGCGTTGAATTGGTAGCTTCACTTGCAAATCATAGGGCCTTCTTGGTAGTTTCCCATCATATTTGATGTTAACTCTCAAGAAAACTGGATAACCGCGGGCAAACGCTATAGTTTGTTGCTACTGCGCTCACTCTCATGTAGAGGGACAAAAATTCCCCAGAGGAGAAAATCACTCAGTTTTTAAATCATTTTAAATTAATCGCGGTGGAAGGTGTCACCTTGAAGTATTTTAGATTTTGAAAGTAATTTTGTTAGTGCTCATCCGTTTAGTCACTTTCTAACTACTAATTACTTATTTAATCTGTTATTTTTATTCAGCAGTATATTTAGTTCTAGTTTCTGTTCAGCTGTTGGTCTACGATTGGTGTATTTTATTTATTTTTGTTCCAATTCTTTCATTTCGCATGCAAGTAAATAACTTTGATTAAAGCTGTCGACGTTTCAGCTAGTTCTGATAAGTGCTTGGACAAATTGTCGATCACTGCTCTGCATTACATATCACATTTAACAAAAGTTCGTGGTTACAAAGTCATTGTCAGGCTGCTACCACATCATGTGAGTTCTTCTGGGCAGGTGTAAATTTTCTTTGAAAAAAAAAAGAAGCCAAATTTCGAGACTGTTGGTGATTTCTTCCTCTTAATCCATTTACAAGTTCTGCTCCATCGATATTACTAAATTGTTGCTGTGTGTGGAGGCTTAAATTTTCTTTTTCATCAATATCTCTGTAATATCAGAACGGGTTTATATGTTCGATTTTTAAGGTCTCGTACCTCGATAAACTTCTTACTGCGCTTGAACAGTACCACGGCAACGTAGGAAGCGATTTGTATGAGCGCCACATGCTCCTGCTGTGGTTATGGATCGTCTGCAAGAATCCATTTGATTTCCGGAGGCAGTATATCGCTTTTTTCATATTTGTTCTTTTATTTGCAACATTTTCCATATTATTCAGGTTTGATCCTATTGGACAGCAAGGCTCTACCATAAATCGCATTCTTGCGGTGGCCAGTTCTTATTTGAAGTATCCTTGGGCTACAACACATGTAAGTGGTTGCTTTTGATGAAAATTATGCTTTCTCAGATAACCTTCACACTGTTTCCTTGAATTCCAAGTGTTGGTATCGCTAAAAGAACGCCTTGGTAGAATTATCTTGCAAATTGGAGTATAGCACTCCACCGGTTCATTTTTTGAATTGAACTTGTGCTTTCTCAATATTCTTTTACATTTCTGGAATGCTTGGCAATTCCTGTGTTAAGAGATCGTTTCGTTTCTAACGTCCTATGAATCAACAGACATTTCCAGCCAGCCGCTGCGCTCGTAATAGCACAATGTCTCGCTCGTCATGATGGGATTCCTCTCATTCCCGCTACACTTGATGAGTGTATGAAACATGTAGCAGAGAACTCGTCGAATCTACTGGGATACGCGCTGCTGATTTGTGCTATACTAAAACACGTGGGTTTAGCTGACCATCCAGGCGATTGCGTTCTGTTCCGTCAAATTCCAGAAATTATGCGTTTCGATGAAGTAATCAAATTTGGTATTTGTAGGTGGACAGAAAACATCTTTTACCTCATGTTGCGGCAATGCGTGAAGCTGCTGCGCCACACTTTCCGCTGAAGAAGGCTGAAACTGACACGATGACAAGGAAGATATTCATCAAAATGGTTCAGAGACTAGCTTTAGTGGTG
Source organism: Ancylostoma caninum (assembly GCA_037903475.1). Lineage (NCBI taxonomy): Eukaryota > Metazoa > Nematoda > Chromadorea > Rhabditida > Ancylostomatidae > Ancylostoma > Ancylostoma caninum. The sequence goes on along the minus strand of JBAJFG010000639.1, from coordinate 147,922 downwards.
TTGAGACCAAGGCTGGCTGCGTGGAGATACCGGTACGCTATATCGAGTATACATTTCGAATAAATATATGTTATTCCATTCAGTCGAGGAAAGCGACGACTTGAAGAGAACTTGAAGCCGACGAATAAATTCCTCGGTGACGTGGCGACAGCTGTTCGAACTGGCTCCAATGATGATGGGTTAGGAGGAGAAGCGCCGATCCTTGATGACGACCAGGATGATTGTCCTGACGAAATGGTTGGTTTTTTTTTGCTGTGAACTAAGCAGTTTCCAAGTTTTAGCCGTTGCATTATACCAATATTACTAGTGGAACATTTCTCTGATTCTTAGGACCATTTTATCGCCGTTTTTAATCTCTTCCTTCGAATTTGAAAGTTTGCTAACCAAGTTTTGTTCCTTTTGTTAGGAAAATTCCGCTTCTTCAAGCATGTAAGTTGCGCTAGAAATAAAAAAAAACCGAAAGACATTTCATTTGCCTTTCGATTTTCCGTCCTAGCGCATCTTTTGTCTGAATAAACAAATGAAGTGATTATCCTTACCAAGATTTTCCCATCCTTCCATTTTTTATAGGTGGAATGGGCTCTCGATTGTGTGCTACGAGCCTTATCGGACGACCACACGACGGTAAGATGGTCCGCCGCAAAAGGAGTAGGACGAATTGCTGCTCGCCTTCCCAAAGATTTAGCCGTACAGGGTCAGACTTCTTGTCTTTTCTTTTTTTTTCTGCTTCTAATGAAAACTTTGAAGGTTTTATTTTTCCAGTGGTGGACTCGATACTTTCTTCAAATTTCCATCGTCTTGCTGGGCATTGTTCATGGCATGGTGGTTGTTTGGCATTGGCAGAACTGTCCCGACGTGGATTTTTGTTGCCAGAAGCGCTTGAGAAGGTTTGTCGATCTTTTTTTTATTATATATGTTTCTAATATTTTCTCGTCCCTTTTGTTAGCCAATTTTGGCATAATTGTGTATTCCGTTTTTTTTTTTTGTTTAATTTCATTCTGAGCATAATTTTACGCGATTTATTTGAAGCAGAGGAATTGTTCAGGCTTTTCCCATCATCCAGCAGGCGTTGTTCTACGAGGAGCCGATGGGACGACATGCACTTGGCAGCAATGTTCGAGATGCAGCATGTTATGTGTTCTGGGCCTTTGCTCGTGCTTACGAACCGGACGAGCTGAAGCCTTTCGTAGATAGCGTCGCCACCGGCTTGGTAATTTACAAACACATGTGTTTGTTGCTTTGATGCAAAATGTGGGGTGCCACTTTCCCCGTTATTCAGATGTGCGCTGCGTTGTTCGATAGGGAGGTGAATTTGCGACGTGCTGCTTCTGCCGCGTTTCAAGAGAATGTTGGTCGCCAGGCGAATTTTCCGGATGGCGTTGCTCTGTTGACTATTGGTAAGAATTTTTCCAAATGAAGCCCCGTTCTCAGAAATTCTTAGAGCAGAATCTCAGGCTGTTTTAGCGGACTACTTCGCGGTAGGAAATCGCTGGCGTTGTTACACAAAAGTCTGTGTTGAAGTTGTTCGTTTTCCCAAGTATGCTGATGCTATAATTGATCATCTACTCGAGAACAAGGTAGGTTGTTCAACAATGTCATCCCGGTTTTTATTAGAATAACATTCCTTAGTACATCTTTTACTCTGGTTTTATCTTATTATTTCGTCCTTCCTTACTGTGACTGTTCAGATTACTCACTGGGACGAGTTAGTCCGGGAACAAGCGGCCATAGCTCTTAGTCTCCTTGCTCCTCTTCATCCTCAATACCTCAAGCAAAGGCTCAGTACACTTTTGAGTGGCTGCAACACCCCAAATCCTGTAAGTCCACCACTTCTTTTTTCCCCCTATTTTCTTATTTCATCTCTATTCAGGTACATCGCCACGGTTATTTATTAGCCCTTTCGCATGCTTTACAAGGTCTTCTATCAGCTGGCTGCTTTTGCGATAAAGAGGTGGGATTCTATCTGTTGCTTAGACTGTTCTTTTCTGCTGATACAGTTCTTAGATTATTTTCTTCAGGTTCTTCGCCAGGCCATTTCATTACCCTGGAAGTTAAAGGCAGAAAGTGAAAAGCTGAAAATTTCTGGAGGAGAATTGACTCGACTTGCTATATCTGCTTTCATCAGGTGTCTGGCTTCTGTACCAGTGATGCTGGATGTGGATGATGTAGGTTTTATGAGATTATCTTAAACCTCAGATGTTTCGCTGAGGGATCCGGGCCCATTGATCCGTGTCCAAATTCCGCTGAAATGAATCTTTTGTGACCTCATCTCTTTTCGTAATCCATAGTCAGACGCTTGACCATGTGTTCGACCAACTTTCCGCGCCAACCTACTGTTTTAGCTCTCTTGGTTCGGGTACACAATTGAGATTACCCAAAGTAAATGTGTTAATGTACTCAGGTTTACTATTTTTGCTGTACAATTTAATATGTTTACCCATACGTGACAATACTCAACAGCTAGCCATGAGTAGTCATACCCATGGGTATAACTTTGCTCACCCTTCCAAAGATGTTTCTGGGCCCTGGAACCGCATGTATCATTGAGATTACCCATGGTAAACGTGCTGACACCTCTAAGGACCTTATGACGTCAGTGAGATTGCCCAGGTAATCGTGTTAACACCCCGAAATTCACACATCGTTAACACGGACGTCAACACGTAATCTTGATGATGCATTCAGTCTCTGAAAGAGTTGGTAGAGTACCTACAGCCTCTCTCAAAAATCCTTGCCTCACGCCGCACCGTCCGTCAGCTCTGCCACGCCGCAGCACGTATGATGAGGTGATGAGGCGCGCGTGAGACGACCCAGTAGGGCATTGTTAAAGACGTATACGAATTCAAACGTCTGTATGTTTCTGAAAAGGAGGCAAATGCATGGTGCATTCTAAAAAAAGAAGAAATCGACGCCGGCCACTTTACCTTTCATCTCTTGTTTCGTTGTCTAATAATCTAACTTCCTATTATTAATATTTTGCTGCATCGTCGTTCTATTTTTAGTACCACCAAATCAAAGATATCCATCGCTTACATTTTTCTTTCGAAATCACCATTGCTGACCCATTTCATTAGAAGAGCTCGCTTTGCATAATGTGATGTGAGCTGAGTCATTCGTTCCCTTCCTTGCTTCGCGAAGCGTCGAACATTTTAGATCGAGAAATGGCAGGAGCGACTGCTTGTTTTCGCCTGCGACGACACAGCTACTGTTAGATCTGCTGCTGCTTCTGCTGCTTCCACGTTCTTCCCAGCTTATTATACTGACCTACTCGCAGTGAACATAGCTGAATCTGTGAAGAGCTTCACGTACAAGGTAAGAGGCTTCCTAATTTGATCCATGCTTGTGCTCACTTGGCCTTATCATTTGAGATTGCAAATGCTCGAAAAGAGAATGAAAGGATAGGTGTTTGCTCCTTGACCGCATGCCTACCCCCGCGATTTGTCAGTCAGGAGTTGTTCAACACGATCTGTGGAGTAATTTTGAAGTGAGTTGCCATTCATTCCATCCGTGGAATGGTGTCTAATCTTAATATTGTACCAGGACGATGCTCTCTGCATATTTTAGACAAAATGATGTGGACGCCAAATGGGCGCTTGGTCGTCGTTCAGCAGTTGATGCACTAGGAGCGCTTTTCGTTGGTCGACCTTGTGATAAATGGACTGCTCCCGTTTTTGAAGCGCTGTTCCATGCGGTTGAAGATTACACTACCGATAGCCATGGAGATATAGGTCGCCTGGTGAGATTTTTTTTTCCACTGTTTCGTTTCTTATACCAAAATGGCATAACGAACGCTACTTTTGAGTAATTAGCATGATTGTTATGTTACAGGTGCGAATGTCTTCGATGTGTGTGATGACAAAAGTTCTAACTCATCCGAAGTTGATGGAAAGCGTTATTGAAGAGTATGCTCAACGTGCTGTGCAGTGCATGGTGCAACAAAGCGTCGGCAAAATTGGACGGATTCGTGAGGTGCTTCCACGAATCAAGTGCAGTTTCACCTTATTTCGTAACAAGCCGTTGTTTGTATTCAGACTGCGTGCAAGTGTATTATAAGCTTACTTTCTTCGAGCACTATTCGAAAACATCTAGCCCACCCAGAGGAGCTCTCAGCCATTTATCGCAACGAACACGACTTTATCCAGGTTTGCTCTGAAATGATAATGTGCGAGAAAGGGTAGTTTCTGGTTCATTAAACATCTATGTTTCAGGATTCTATTTTCCTTTCAATGACACCACTTTTGTTGTATGAAGACTACTATCAGGATCTTATTTGTGGACTGGTCATCTCGGCAGGTATGTTCCTATCCGAGTAGATCTTAAATAATCTGATTTCCTGTCACCTATTTCTTTTCCTGGTTTAGGAGGAGTCAGCGAAGGCACAACCATGCGTGCATCGCAAGCCTTGATGGAATATCAAGCCTCGATTTCAAAAGATTCAAAGGTGGCTATTTTTAAATTGATTCATTTCGATTTTATATTTGGTAGTTCCTTTCTTAATGGTTGATTTGACGTCGGATACCAGATAGGTGTTCTTATTTAAAATTTTACACACTGCTTCGTTTGTTGGTTTATAGACGAACCATCTTCTAGGCTGTTTTTGTACGACATCAGCTTGGGAGATCTTTTTTAGGGATGAGCTCTTTGATTTTGATGGAGATGTGACTATTCCAAAACAAAAAAAAACCGTAGCAGTAGCTTTGATACGCTATTTTCTCCTCATAACCTGCCGAGTTTGGACTGTTCAGGTTCAACTATGTGAGGATAGATTATTATAGAGAAAAAGAGTCGTTATAACGGGAGGTGGGAGAGGCCAGCAATTTGTGTACAAAGTGGGGATCATGTTTATGCCGGTCGAGATGAGAGGGAGTTGTATAACTCGACCCTGCAACTGATTCATTTCGGTGGCATGGTATTCGTCTGGCTACAGATTATGTCACTGAAAGAAATTCCTTGCAGAGTGGTTTTCTTGTGTCCATCCATTGTTTTTTAATGCTTTGTTGAAGGGAATCCATATACTTTTTTGACAATTCCGATAATGTTGTGATTTTCAGTTGTTGGAGCGTTTCCTTGTGTCAGTGGCAGACTTGTTCGATATGGGACGAAAAGTGCCAAGAATCGGCAACAGTGTCCTAAGATTGCTGCCTCAGATCCTCTCCAGATTGTATGTTCTTGAACAAAATCCTGATTCGTCAGGGGCCTTATCGCGGATTCTTGTGCAGCTGACAAAGGTTTGCCCAAAAATTAAAGAAGTCATTGATCTGCACTATTTATTACTTGAGCAAAATAACTTCAGATAGTGAATTCACGCTTGGCATCTCCAGCGCGAATAAGAAGCGCTCTCAATTCGTTGTGTTCCTTATTAGGTTGTGAACGTTCTAGTCAAACATGGCACGTTGCAGCTCAGTTGGTCAGTTTTCTTCCTTATTTTCTTCCATGTAGAGTTGTTTATAATCTGAAATCTCTGTGTAAAATGCTTATTGTGGAGACGGTTAGTGGTTAAATGCTGAGAATTGCAGGTAATACGAGCTCTTTCAAACCCATTACCTGTCATTAGGCGAGCTGCTGCAGAGGGCTTGTATGAGAACGTCTGCCTCACTGATGTTGATGATCAGGTGTGTTACCCAACTATTCCACTGAGGTTTCTTTGTGTGTTATCTAGTCTATTTATTCATTTATTCTTCTCGAGGTGCACCAATCACTAAAAAGACCTTGGTGTTAGTATCAAAAACAGCACTCCTCCCAAGTAGTTAGTAAAAAATGTGAGTGAACAGAATACTGTGGTAGGCAAAATGGTACAGTGATGTTGCCACCAATGAGCTAGACTTGCTTTGAGGTGGCAGATTATGATTTAATTGGCCTTGAAGATAATGAGCAGACTAATTTCTCCCTGGTAAAAAGATACGCTATACCTAGACGTACCATGATGTGACGTACCTAGGTGAAATAAAATGGTAGGTACATAGGTCACTAGCTGTGTTGTTGGCCCTATTTTGAATGTAGCTAATGTATAAAAGGGACACGTGCAGCGCAATGGTAAGTGATGCTGCTGCCACGTATACGCTCGATAGCTCGATCCTCACCCCGGCTATCCCGCCTTTCATCCCGCTGGGGCTGGGAAATTGGTACCAGACTCTTCTGCCATTGTGAGGCCCTGATTTGCATTAGGGTTACCCTCAGAAGTCAGCAGCGTATATGCACTTAAAGTCTTCTACTGGTCTGAATCGATGTCGAATGCGATCATTTTGTCCTCTTTATTTTCTAATTCACACAAAAAACCCTGGTATTTCGAATCATTACTGGTTTTTTTTTCAGGTGCTGATGCTTCTAACAGATACTATCTGGCAAGAAACATCGCCTTCTGCAATGGCGTCAATACAACAAGCAACCCAAACCATTGAAAACATTCTTCTGTCTGATAAAAAAAGAACAAATGCGATTATATCATGATAGTTGTTTTTATTTTTCATTTTCCGTTATCTTAGTTGTTTGTTCAGTTAATTTATTACTTGATTATTTGACTTAAGGCATTGCTTTAAGATTGTTTGTTGATTAATCCCTAATATTTGTTTGATACAAGTCGATCTCCTGTTTCCGTTGAATTTTATAATTGTATACGGGTTGCATTTTTTTATGGCTCATAGTTAATAAACATTTTTTCCTGCAGAAAGTGCATTGGCGAAGGTACATAGTTGTTTTAGGCCTCTATGATATTTGGAGCTAATCTTTGCATTACTTTGGTATTAGTAGATCTAGTGACTCTTCACCGTCGGTTTCCGCCTGAATTTCAGGATGAGCTAGGATAGATATGGTAGAAAAATTTGCGGTATATGAATGGGAAATTAAGCCGGAATAACAGGATTTGCCTAAATTAATGCGAAAGTCCCGCTTGCTCGGAAAATGCATTATTTACGCGGAAATTTCCTGAAATTTGTCTGGAAACTGCTGGTGTAGGGTTGCCAGAAGATATGATATCAGGGGTTCTCTTTAGGATGTCTGATCTGGATTCCCTGTTGTCGGAGCTGAGCTCTGTAATTATGACGAAGGCGACCAAGGGCGGGATCACGGAGCAGGAGATAATGCGAGAATATCTGTAAGATTTTTAATGTGCAGGGTTCTTTTAAACATTAGCGTTTGATTTTTTCTTCCAAACAGTCGAATTTCGATAGTTTCCTGGGTGTTCAAAACTCTGACTGTTCGAGTAATTCGAAGCTGGGTTTTCCCGGAGGGAGGGCCTTTGGGTCATGTCGGAAAATGGGCGTGGCTACTATGCCCCACGGATATGCAGGTGCTATGCGGCTTCCGTTGATGACAACCATGTGCACTTACGAGGAAGAGAGTGACTACTGAGCGTTTGCAGCACTTCTGTAACCAGTAAAGATGAATAACATCGCAAATCCCACTAATTGAAAGCAGGACGTCTTTGATGCTTCGAAGATGTTAAAATTACGGGTGCGAAATTATAGATAGCGTATGTAGAACTGGTTTTACCGTAACTGCTCAAAAATGACATCATTTGATGAAGAGGACGGGGATTTTGTGACTAGCCCAACAACTAACCTTCTTCATTCGAAAAAAAAAATCCCGCAAAATTTTTCGGGAGTACAAATCATAAACTCAAAGTTTAATCGCATAATTTCCATTTTTCAAACCTAAACAAAAATTTCATTTAGTATGCTTCTTAGCAAGTATTATCGTTACTGGTGAGAAAGAGTGGTCCAAATGCTAGATAGTCACCCAATTCTTTGTGAATGTGCATGGCTGTCAACAGGAGTACCGCAGCAGCTGCATATCGTTAGCCACGCCCATTTTTCGACGGGACCCAAAGGCTACGCCGCCGGGTTTTCTCACCTTCGAACCTTTCTAGTGATCGGAATGTGCACCTCTTCGAGTCATTCGAATAACCATGTTTTTGTTTTCATGGTCAATTGGAATGTTTAAGATTTGTTATTGTTCAGATATTTGTTCGAATACCACTGTACATATAGTGCTGTTATGTTGAATCTTCCTATCCAGGATTCTTCGGTGAATTACGCCTCTTTTAGTGACCTCTGTGGAAAGAGAGTGGAGTTTGCCAAGCACGGACACCGTAGTCTTGGCGATCTTTTGTCTTCGCATCCTGAGAAATTTTCCTGCGCTGTATGTTGTTTTGGTCATTGTGTATAGCGTTGTGATCTCAAAAATGTTTTTTTTTTCGTTTTAGGGAGGCAGGTGGTTCGGGAAAGTAACGGAAGACAACGCGAATATTATACGGGCTATGGCGACTGAAAAGGCGAAAAGAGGACGTGGTTAGTGAGAAATTCCTTTGTTCGCTATCTGTGGAAAATGTCCGACGTGCTAGTTTCAGGTGCGCTACGTGCCAGAGTCTTTGGGCAAGGAAGTCGTCCTTTCACGCCTCGCAGTGCAGCGTTAGTTGAATTTTTTGATTTTCCACCTTTGTTCACATTTCGTCGTTTGATTGCAATGTTTTTACATAAAAGATTACCTATCTGGATCGGCTTCTTCTGTGACTGGTTATTGAAGTCGTGAATTACTGTTGCTAGTCCTTCAGTTGCTCCTTTCAAAAGCAGATTTGAGAGCGCAAAGAAAGTCCTCTACTTATTATCCCATGTCGTCCCCGATCAGTACATAAGTCTCACTCTCAACCACAAATCCCTTCCAATCACATACCGTTGTTCATTATCCTGGTCCTTCATAATTGCTACCACCCACACGGATACAACCGGCTGGCACTTGTACCATGTGCAAATTTCCAGCTGCTTTTTCGCAACATATCCTTAGATTGTTCCTCAAACCAGTTTCTCAACAGGTCTATAGTTAGACTTTTTCAATTCAGCTGAACTCATTGTTGAATGGTAGTCATTGTCAAGTTTTATTTCAGCGGGCCTTCATCCTTCCCACGTGGGGACTCACGTCCACGCTTTGGGCAGGGTGATCTTCCACCTCCTTCGTTCTTTCCACGGGGTAATTCTCAACCCTTCGGACGTAGTGATTCACCGCGGTTTCATCAAAGGTTGTTGTTTGACTGGCGATCTTATAAATTTTGCTTGTAGAGTTTCCCTGAGGAAGATGTGCTCCCACCTTGTGCATTACCTCTGTGCGCTCTGAAGAGCTTGCTCTTTTTCAATGAGTTCATTCAGTTCCTCGGATGGAGTTTTGCCAAGATTTGACGACTCTCTTCGGAACAGTGATAGAAAGCGAGATAATGCCTCACCTGTGGTGACAAATGAAGGTGGTTGGAAAGCGACTCAAAAGGTTCCGGCTAAAACCGGATTTGGGTAAGATTACTTCTTAACTTATCGACTCTTATTGTTTCTTCCTTTTGTTTTTTTTTTCATGTTCCATTAGTTTTGCTTCAGAAACAAATCGTTCAATTACGTCCCCAGTGATACAGCTTCTACGAGTTCACGCTCAGCGTCCGTTGATCCTTACAGAGGTGTGTTTTCGTTTTTCTCATTCTTGTTCAGAACTATAGCTTTTCCCATCTATTTTCTTTTCCCATAGACTTCTTTTTGTCTTTTTTTCTTTTCATTATCGGAATGCATAAGGAGTTTCTTCAAATTTTATGGTTTCTCCCCGTTTTTAATCTCGAGGTACCTATTTAATCGAATAGACGAGTGGATGCTGATCATGGTGGCATACACTATTCTCTTTGAAAAGCTGAAAGACCAATTTTTGTCTTTTTTGTCTTGGAAGAATGTGAGACCAGTTATCTCTAATAATGTACGACAGCTGACAGAAATACCTGCCTTAGGAGGGCGATTAGCATCCAGCGCGTGAAACTATTTGTCAGCTGTTTTGTTTCCACTGGATTCTCTGCCCTAGTTCCTCAAATGAGAATCTTAATGGTTTTCTTTTCCTGAGCAAGAGGCCATGAATGTACAACAATGTGACAGGCGTCTTCTGACCATTCTAATTGCATTATATGTATAATTTAAGGCTAAAAAAAGAAAGATTTTAGCTATTGTATTTAATAGCCAAATATTCATACCTGCACTGGCTTTTTTTCAATATGGTGTGACATGCGCCTCACGAGTGGATATCCGTTGTCGTTTATTTGCAGACGAAGACGATGATGTGACGCCTCCACCTGGATTCGATGAAGCTCGTCGACCTTCTTCTGGATCAGAGAAGCTTGCCGAGGTGTCGATATTCACGTATTCATATGTATACATTTGATGCTTTCTTGAGAGAACTAAAAATAACTGATCAGGGGATTTTTGCCCGGTTTCTGCAAAGTAGAGGTCCATGGGAGAGGAGGCATTGAGCTGGTGACTGCGGAGGAGCGGAGTTAGTAGGAGCGAGGTAGAGCGACAAGGGCGTGCGACGGGAAGGAGAGCCAAAAGCATGGAAAACTGTAGAAGCGGGATGCATGTGCTAACTAGGTCCTTTTTTCTTTAGTCCCGTTCCGAGTCCTTCCGCGGTATGGTAGCCAACGATGTTCCTGCACCCGAGTATCCGCCTGGATTAGAAGTCGACGGCGCAAAAGATGAGCCAACTATTCCTCCGGTACGCTTGGTGCTCTTCTCGGCAGTTCGTCTCTTTCTGTGCTAACACCTCAGGCTTTCTACAGAGTGTGGTGCTTTAACTCAATGCTTGTTAAACATTGCTGGGATGAGTGGGTGTATTGCGTAAGAGCCGAAGCCGGAAGGCGGGAAACTTTGAAAAATCCCCTAGAAACTGGGAGTTGGGAACTCGCATGATGCCAGAATTCAAGAAATTCCAAATTTTCGAAGATGGAATTCCGCTCATCGCTGATACCATCCCTGATACGTAGCATTTGTTGGTACGAGACATTGCCCCAGGGAGTAACTTTCAAGGGGGAACAAGAGGTTTCGACTTGTTCGAGCAGAGCATTTGAAATAGCAGACTAATCATTGGAGATCGTTCAAATAACGATGGAAGTGTAGATCCGCGTCTTCTAATTTAGCCGCGTTCGGAGTCTTTCCGTGGTATGGTAGCCAACGGTGTTGAAGTGCCAGCCTACCCGCCAGGATTATCGGTTGAAGGCACGGAAAAACGACCATCTGCAGCTCCTCCATCTAGTCAGCCTTCGGTACAGGTTCTCATCTCCCGCAATGTTTTTTCCAACTTCACATGTTTAATTTTTTCATGTGAAACCTCAATAGTAGACATATTCGAGTGAAGATACTCTTTGCCTGAACTAGTGGAGAAACCTATCACGTTGAAATGCTTTAATGCACTCGAAGCGTTTCGGTTTCGATCTCTTCACGAGTTTTGTGAGGAAGTGAATGAGATTTTAATATTGCTTTTGCATTGAATGGTTTTTAAATATCAATTTCTCACTCACTAGTGCTGAAGTGTGCAGCTACACTTCAGCGACGCCACTACTGACTCCAGGGATGGGATTCATGAAACGATCACAAAGCAGACCAGCGATTTTTAGCAACATTAGTTATCGTATAGACTACGTAACGCTAGCACATGCAGGCTGTGAATGTTGGTCTGCTAACCTGGTTTCGCTTGGTTATGCTTCCATGAATCCAAGCCCAGAATTGAAAAAAAAGAAACCATCTACAGGGTTAGCTGAGAGAGATCACTAATATAATAGCCGTTCTGCTTGATAATTTCGATTTCATTGGTTCTCTTCAAATTTGTTCCTTGAGAACTGTGAATTGTGGAACACTTAGAGTTTTCGGAATTAAATCGAATTTTCGTTACAGAATGCTCATCATTTTTGTGATCATCACCTTTACGTACGCTCGTATTAATCTTTTCATAGAATCATGAGAGCAGTGCTGAGCTTTAGAAAATCGATAAAATCAATAAAATTGATGCTACCATCTAAGATCGGTATGATATTCACGATCATCACCCTCAACTACCCTTTTTTATAATTTTGGAGAAATTGGTTTTCCCAGATCTTGTACTGTAGTATGGCCGCTGAAGTACGATAGCATCATGCCGTCATGAAGCATGTTTTACGAGTTCAACTCGTCTTCACTTGAACTCAACCGAACTTCTCATTCTTTTGGAAAATAATGCGTTACTGGTTATTTTTGCTATTTGCCCTCTATTACTCGCATTTTTTCTTCTCACCACTGAGGTGGACAGGTTAGATTATAACGATTGCTAGAGTTACATACTAGTCTTTCTCGTTTTTCTCGTCTCTCGTACAGTGGACGTCAATGGCGGTGGCCCATCCGCCATTGACGTTCACTGTACGAGCTTCAAAAGGGACGCCGCGCAACCGCGCCGAATGCGCCATAACGGATATCTCCTGCTGCTGTTATGCTATTTCTAGCAGCTTTTCTACTCGTTTTAAAGATTTTCGATCGACTCGGGAAGAAAAGCCTCTAGGAAAAGCATTCCGGCGGCAGACGACAGCGATCTATGCGCGTGCTGCGCGGTTGCTCGGTGTCCTTCTCGAGGCCGCGGATGGGCCACTGCCATTGACGTCCACTGTATATACATACAATCTTTGCCTCATTCCGCACCGCCCATCAGCTCATCCACGCCACATCACCCATGCATTATCATATGTGGTGTGGCGTGTATGTGCTGATTGGCGGTGGGGTGTGGGCAAGGATTTTTCAGAAAGCCTGTATATACTGTCACACATACATGTGAAACCGAGAAGTCATTGAGTTGATTTTACTTATGATGGGAAATGTCGTAAGCTGTTCAAGGTTTTTTGCACCTTATAACGGTTCAACTTCAATACTGGCTTTGGGTGAAACCGTTCCCCCCTCCTTTCTCTTTTTTTTTTTGCTCATTGCAGTCGTCTTTGTAATAATAGAAGGTAGGAGGATCTCTAGATCGATCTTGTTTTTAAATGGGAGGGTTTCATTACTCACCAAACGAAAACGTTTCCGATCTCAAATGGAATCTTGTAATCCGAATGTAATAGTGAGTTACGGATTAGTACTGCTGTAGACGTGGTCTAGCATTAGTTGCTACAAGTACTAACTAATCTGTATGAGTCTACATGAAGGAGACAAGGCTTTTGCTTCCTTCCTGACATCTTCATTTTTGAGATGGGCAGCGGGAAGAAGGAGCTCTCGGAAACAGAGCGCACCAACTTGGACATTGCTCAGAAGGTTGGGAACATATTTCAATCTTTGTGTTCACTCTTTGTTGGAATCTTTATGGTATTTTCTTGTTTCCTTGTTTTAGACATACGATCTGTTGAAGCAACATGGTGGTGGGATGACTGTGAAGGAGATCGCTGGCATAATCCAACTGCCAAAGACTAATCTGCGTATGCACGAACGAGCACAAGTTGGTGTGGCTGTGAAGGCTCATTCCGAAACGTTCTCACTAAGTTCTATGAACTCTGGTGAGTTTTTGTGATTTCATTTTTTATTGGTGTTCCTACTTACAATTAGTATATTTTTGTGATTATCCCTGTTCACTACTGCTACTAGACAGTATGTTTGAGATGGATTCATCACCTGCTAGAGGTAATTTCTTTTGTCGAGGTCGTTCTGGAATTTTTGTGCACCAATTTTTGTGTTGTTAACCCACGTTGGCACGCGTAAACCGATAAGATTAACGTGTATGAACGTGGGTTTACGAGTGATGCGGCACAGCCTCCTTTTACCTGCGGTGGAATAATGACTGACGTTCACCCGGGTGGTAGTCAAGACGTACGCCACGAGCACGCGTATGCTATTCAAGTTCAGGTTCTTTCTTCAAAGTTGACGCACTAAATGACAGTTGTGGCCATCTTCTCACAGTTTGTGGATTCCGATAACAATTATCTGTCCCTCTCAAGCTCAGTAATATTGTCCATATCCACGCAGAACTGCTCGTACCCTAGAAGGCTGCAGCCGCGACGCGCACATGAATCGACCAATCACAGACCAGCAGCGTACCTCTTGTCACGCAGCCCGTTCACCCTACCAAGATGCGATGCCGCTGCGACGCTGTGACATGTCCTGACATGCATGGAAGCTAACATGTTTTAACAATTTTTTTTCCGTCCTAACTCGTTATCATCCACGAGAAAAATATTAGGACATGTCAGAACGAGTGTTTATGGAGCGTTTTCGATTATTTCACTCGTCTCTGACAAGATCTATGCCAAAAATTTGGTTCAACTAGATAAGACATGTTGGTGTAAGTGCCATCCGAAACAGGAAAGTGTAGCAAAATCAGCATGCTATAGAGCCAAACTTGTTCGGACAATCACTAACATGATTTGACACGTTTTAGTGAAGTTCTTGAAGAGGTTGTCTGAGTAAAGCCCCTAGGATACTGCCCGTTGAACCCTCATATAAATATGTAACCAATTTATTCACTAGAATTGTAACACAGGTTCTCTAAGACACTATTTCCAGACGGCGTTGTGAACATTATTCGAGGCGCTCCTCGTCCAGGAATGTACACAGTAAGCGATCTAAACCACTTGAACTATAAAATAACGTTGACTCAATCGTCCTGTATTTAACAGTTCCAACTATCTAGACATCATCACTTTGTTTTTAGATTGAAGGAGTATCTACACAAAACTCTGAAACGATACCCTCAAGAAGTTCACCAAATCCACCTCGTGATTACAATATTAGTGACGTTGTTTTCAAGCCACCGAGGAGGGAAAGCGCAGATTACGTAGGTCACAAGTTTATGTACAACATCGTCGTTGGTATTTTTTATCCATTATTTCCTTAACGTATCCTTCAGATGGATGACATCTTTGACCGGGATGACGTGGGCAGAGCTCCGTGGCCGGACAACGATAACGGTAAGAGATTACTCCTTGTCACTGTAAATTATTAGTTTTTTTTTTTTCATAAGCAGGAATATGTTGTCGATCGTATATCTGTAACTCTGTACGATCTCTTCCACCGTAGGGTAATGCCGGTGGACGAGTTGCTCAGGCAGATCCAGGCAAACTGCGACGCATGACCATAATCGGGTGGTAGTAGTGCGCCCCCAGACTCAGCCTGTCTATTGTGCCACCCGAAGAATCGCCCCATACGACCTACACCCCTTGCTTATGCATTGCAACGCGTTGTAATCGTTCTTCACATCCCCTCCCCCTTGCCTTCCTCCTCTCGAATTCGCATATTTCTCGCGTACTTTGCGTTACTTCACCTTGAATGTAAGCTCTAGACCCTGCGAAAGCCCAAGATGAGGCAGAATTTCAAACTCGAAGGTCTGGATCGGTGATTCCTGTGGAGATTTTAATTTGAGGTGTTGGATGAGAGCTTCCTCACCTACCAGCTTGGAATTTTGAACGCGCTCACTATGTAGGATTGTTGGGATCTGCTTTACATATGTAACCTCCAGCACGAATATTAGATGTGACTGCACACGAAATAACAAAAATAAATAGATGAATAAATAAATTAACGGGGAACCAATTTGGCACTAGGAACTCCTGTACTAGTAATACACTACGTGACTGACTGCAAACTTTACCATAGCCACTTATCACGTGACTGACTTATTTCATCACCATACCATTTTGAGCATGTTTACTGCCCATTGCGTTCGAGCCACGAGTGAAGCCCACAGGTGTTCGCCATTAAACATTCTTTTTATGCTACTAGAATTTGCTTGAACAAAGAAATGGACGAAAGGGACCTCCTTTTACTTCGCTTTAGTTTTATTATTTGTTTCCTAGTTGTTTCTCATTATTTGCGTCACCTTTTCAGCGAACTTCTTTTAGCAGCCTCTCTCCAGTGCTGTTTTCTTCACCCACCATGATTTTTTTCTTTTTCTCGTTCGGTTTAAGCCAAATCTTTCAAATATCGCTCACCTCTCTTGTTCATTGTTCTTCTGTTTTATTGCAGAGCACCCTAGAGTGCACATAATGAATAGACAAATAAATTAATAAGTAAATGTTTCATTTAGGTGATCCTTGGAACGCTGGAATTCCCGAACTCGACAGACACGCAACTGGAAACAGTCGCTTCAGTGTGCCTACCTCCAGTGGCGCACCTCGTCGGCAGCCACCTGAGACATACAACGCCCCTAGGAGGGAAGAACGCTTTCCTCGAGCCCCTCCGTCTCCACCTGGCTTCACATCGGCGCCGCAGAGATCCTTCTATGACGACCAGGTAGACATGAATCGAGGAGACTACTGGAAACGCGACGACATTGGGCGAAGCCGAGCGGACCGTAGTGACGAACGGGAGAATTATCCTCCGTATGAAGAATGGAAAAGCAAGAGCAGAGATCAGAGTGCGCACTGGCAAGCACCTAGACCAACGTTTAATTCGGGTGAGTGGTGTTCTACAATCTATCCTGTATTGTTCAGGAAAAGCCTACTCTAATAGCAAGGACAATTAGTTCACCTTTTCCACTTAAAGATCATATTTGCCCCTTTGTGTTTCTTCAGTTTGCTAGAATTTTACTTCCAAAGATAGCTCGTGCTGTTCTCTCACAACATGTTTGAGCAGAATTGCTTCTAAAGAGGAGTTCCTAGGGAAATGCATTCCAGATCGATACCCACCCCCTCCTTTTGAGGAAGATTCTGACGTCGACCGCCACCGACGACGGCGCGTTCCTCCACCGGAACCAAAGAAGTTTGAGTGCAAACACAAATATCTGACGAATGCAACGGAAGTGCCACGTTATGAGAGCGTAAGCAATTATTGTCTATTTCATAACAATAGACGAAATGAATCGCGCACGAAACCTCCTAAATACAAAGGCTGTAAAAATCATGGTGTTCATTCTAGTTCTGTTGATGTTTTTGAACCTATTTCAGGAGTAATAGCTCTCCCCCCTCCCTTTCTCCCATTTGAAACCGCTGTCCTTCTGTTGGTTACCAGACTAACCTTTGATACCTGTATAGTCAGCTCGTATTTCTAATTTATGTTTATGTAGTCTCGAAAATGACGAAGTGTTCGCATGTTCTTCCGGGCTTACATAGTCATTTTTGAATCACCATCCACATCATTTTCCGCGTTCGGTCCATCTGTAATATCTCCCCAAATATTTCCCTTGTGATAGGGACCATGTATAAAACAGTCCGCGGCTGGGTGTGGCCTTCATTGCACACCTTCATTTCGATGCTGTTTTTGATGAGAAAAGAGGGCTGTAGATGTTACTGCTTTAATTTTTTTCTGAACTTTTGATTTTTAGGATGTTAAGTGTTTTCATAAAACGAACAGTCGTCGACATCTGTTTTAGGTGAAATTGACTCACTTTGTCGCTCTGGATGAGTTCTATGTCCGAAGCTGCAAGGAAGAGTACCGCTACCAGGATATGCTTGCTGAGCTCAAGTACGTACTTTCCTTGGCTACTAAGTGCAAGTGCATAGGTGAACTTCCGGAATCATAATGTATAATCTCTTTGCTAAACCCAGATCCCGAAAAATAAGTCGAGAAAAAAGGAGAAAATTACTTTGAAAACGATGAATTAGCGTTTTACTCGTGATTTGAACATATGCTTCAGGATGTCTGCAGTTTTTACGCCGCTGCTTCCATACCGCATTGAGAAAATGAGAGTATTGAGAAAAAATCGTTCAGGGAAGACTACAAAGGCGCGTTAGAGGATGCTGTACCACAGTTGTGGATGAAGGGTGATGGCGCTGCAGTGTGGTATGAACGACGCTGGCAGAGAGCTGTTGTGCGCAGACCAGCAACCAGTAGCTCTGTAAGTTTCACTTCTTTTACCCTTCATACTAGCTTAGTACGCAAGCGGCGTAAGGCTTCAGTCTTGAACAAGAATTTCTTTTATCGTACAACTATTTATTCTAGGTTACAAACGTGGAACTTTTCCTAATTGATGTGGGAAAAACGATAACAGTATCAAGCGAACAAGTTGTACCACTTCATGAATGCTATTATGACTCTCCATTCGCCTACTGTTGCACCATCGGATCTTTTGAAATCGCTCCAGGAGTAAGAATTTATTTATTTGTTTATTTATTCATCCATTCATTCGTTCGGTCATTCATTCATTGACTCGATCATTCATTCGATTATTCATTCATTCATTGACTCGATCATTCATTCATTCGACCATTCCCAGAATCATTAGATACTTCATTCATTCGGTCATTTATTCATTCGATCATTCAATCGTTCATTCTTTGTTCGCTCATTCATTCATTCGATCATTCATTCTTCACTCATCACTATGATAAGACATTCCAGCGACGAAAAGCATTCCTGGATGAATGTGATGATATGGCAGATTGTTTCGCGAAAGCAGTTGGTAACGATCTGGAGGTGGAGATCAAAGAGAGGGTGCGTATTTCTAGTTTCAAGGGTCACGGCACGTTTACTGCTGAATGTTGTGTTTGCAGTTCTGGGATGAGACGGAGAAATTAAAAGTGAGGTTAATTTACCGAAATAGTGCTTCGGAACGTCCGAGGGACATTATGATTCCGAAATACTTTGTCGATGAGGATCTGATCAGACTTCGATAGAGCTGTGACTTCATTTTCTTGCCTTTTCCCCGGTGATGTCGTTATTTTGAATATTGTTTTCACTTTGATGTTGGCAACTGCTGTTTATGTCCCGTTGATGCGGCTCATTAGCTGCGGATTTCCCTCCAAACTACAAGGTATGGTACTGGTTTATGGTGTTGATGCTCCTTGCTACTTGTACTGTTGTTCTTTTGCTGTGTTTGGCTCATGGCTTTTACGTATGCATACATAATTCGGATCATAATTACATAACTCTTTGAAAATTTCGCTTTTTGTTGTTGCCGATTGATTTGGCGCATTTCTGAAAGGGTCCCTACTCAGTTCAGGGATTGTCTGAAGAGTCAAGTTTTTCTGTTTATTTGTTAACATGCTCTGCGAACTATTGAAGAGTCAATTTTCATCATAGCTATGAAAAAGTTTTAAACTGTTGCATCAAGTAGAGTAGTAAATATTGTTACTCTTTGTGCTTGTGCGTTTTTACACGGTTATTCTTTTCATTCGGCTTTTTCTTCGATCTTTCAAGGGATGTCATTCAATTATAATTCTATTTTGGCTTTCGAGTCTTGTGATTGGTCAGTTGGTTGCATTGGCCATTCGTAGGGCTTTGCTTTTCCGTGGTTTCCTCCATGTTCCATGTGTCAGTGTTTTCTTTTTCGTATCACGCATCATTTCATTCCCTGCACTAAGTTTGTTCAAATGCGAGATTATCATGCGCTAATGACGGACTCTCTAAAAATTAATGCATGGGAAGTCTGGGATAAATGCACCAATCGTGGAGCAGTGGCTCCGCCTCCTCCTCACAGTGCGCCAGAACTCCAATCTGGGTGAATTTTGTGGTGGAAACAAGGTCACCGAAGAATGGTAGGTACTCTATATGTAGTTCTAACTTAGATTACGTTTTGAGTAGTGGTCATACCACTGTAAGAGTTTATTTGATGATAATTCACAGAAACCCTCTTGAAATATGGACGAAGGATGGACGGTAGCTCGAACTTTGCTGCTTTTTGTCCTCAGTAAGCTGAGTGTATTCCCGAAAAATTGTTATTGCTCAATAAAGTATCACTAGATTCGCACTTTAACTTGTAATTACAGCGTCGTTTGGACGGGGTTGCCGCCAGCCTGAAAGTCGATGTGAAACGCGCTACAATGGCTGCTGACTTTTCGTTTTCGCACATATATGCGCCCCTTAACTTTCTTTATAACCTAATAATGGTTTAAAAATTGGTCAATAGATCCGAATCCTGGTTGAAATGGATGGGTCAGTGTTGCTCCGCTCATCTGGTTACGTTTTGGCGCCCAGGAACTACCTCGAGAATAATGGCCACTTCACAACCAGACGTGAGCGGAAGTGAAACTTTATAGCCAGTAAAACGGTGCACGGAAAGTGTTATTCTTTCGTACTTCGGAACTTCTCGCTACAACCAACAGCGAGTAAAAAATCTGCTCTGGAATCGACTCGTTCGTCCTTTTTTTTCATAGAATAAAAATTTTTCGTGAGATAAGATACATACATCCGAGACTTCCCGGCTAACCTCGCATACCTTTGTTTAATTTGCCTTCAATCCTTGTAGGAGCTCTTCTATGAAAATAGTTTTTGCCAGGACGTTTTGACATCTTTTTTTTTCTGGAAATAATTTCGTTGACGATTTTTCCTGTAACTTCGGCCACCTCTCCTTTCGTTCTACATCATTTTTTGTTTCCGAAAGTAGCTCAAACAATTCTCATTAGCGTTCTCGGAAAACTCATTTCATCAGCACTTCACTGCGAGAAGTCGAAGGCCATTTGCTGTTTTTGCTCCTCCATTTCATACGATACGCTCTGCACGAGTAAGCGATCCGTGGAGAAACTGCCATGTGTCTTATACATAATTGAGGGCGGCACGAAGAAGAATTTTTGCATGCCAGATGCTCATGGCTCAAAAGATTAAAACTTTAGGGGGGCGTGATTGAAAGTTGGGCTACATGTAGAGCTACTTCGTAGAGCATTCTCATGTAAATCGAACCTTAATTTTTATGGACCTATATTTCCACTTGTTAGGTCTCGTTTCGTACAGTAATTTCATACGAAAATTAAACGTGTTATAAGTTCCTTCCTGTGCTCATCAGCGAGCTCAAAGAAACCCACATCTATGTATCTTTGAGTGTTTTCATTTGTTATGTTATTTGTTTATGTTATTTAATCCATTATTTATCATATTATAGAATAATCACGAAGAGAACTGTCTTCATTCGTGATTGTTTCGATCTTCGACCGAATTCATTTCTTTATTCATGGAGATTTAGATAATCGAAAAATTCTGGAATGACCTTGCAGTGTATTTAAAGGCAGCAGGAGCTGAAATCCTCGACTCCGAGCTGAGCTGTGGGTGATGAAGTACAGACTCAGCACATCATAAATGTGAAACGAGCACAGACAATGATGGCTTACCAGCCGAGGAAATGGAACATTCGTCGCGAACACGCCTGGCCGTGTTCGCGCGCGGACGAGTTTTTCCCGGCGCAAAAGCCATTGCGGTGCGTGGTTTGGCGCAAAGGGAAAACGAAATGCATTCAATTCACAGGGTTTCATGGCGGGACTCGGCCAAAACCACGCGCCGCAATGGCTTTCGCGCCGGGGAAAACTCGTCCGCGCACGAACACGGCCAGGCGTGTTCACGACGAATGTTCCATTTTCTCTGCAGGTAAGCCATCATTGTCTGTGTTCGTTTCACATTTATGATGTGCTGAGTCTGTACTTCACCACCCGCAGCTCAGCTCAGAGTCGAGAATTTCAGCTCCTGCTGCCTTTAACAAGCAAATGAATAAATTCTTTCCGCTAGGTTCCAGCTTTTGGCTGAAATCCCACTTTCCCCTCCCAGCATCTCTGTCCCTGCCCTGTCAGTGATTGGCTCTGCTCACTAAAAATATATGACGCTGCCAACTAATTTGTCCGCGTAAAAATGCAAGTTGGGAATGAATGGCCACAATCCGGACCGTTCGGGGTATGGCACAGTGAAAATGAAATGGTGGCATAACTCGAACCGTTCGGATTTTGCCATTCATTTTCTACTTTGCATTTTTACGAGGACAAATTAGTTGGCAGCGTCATATATGATGGAGAAATTGAAGGTGTTTGCTAAGCAGCTATTTATGTATTTGCATAGTTTAGCACCAGCAGTACCTAATTTTAATAATAACCCAGCTAATAATATTCTGGCTATAGTAGGAGCTTGTATATGGGCTTTAGGTAATCATAAATGTAAAAAATACACAGGAAATTTTATTATAAAACTTAATCTTAAAATTAAAAAAAACTCCCAAGAAATTACAAAATCAAAATAACAAAAAGAAAACATAAATATACTTTTATAATAAATAAATAAATAAGGAAAGAACAAATTGCCGTTTGTGATTTTTGGATTTTTTGTGATTTTTTAACGATTTGCAATTATTGGAAACTGGTCCACATTTTGTTGAAACAGTTTCTAACAGAAGCGTTGGAAAGTCTCCAAAAGCTTGTACAAAATGACATAGAATGATTTGGATATTCCCCTGACCCATGAGTAATACTCGGTCTTCCACATCTTCCACATTTGTTCCACCATTTAAGATTTGCGGCTGTTTTGAAAAATTTACAATGGATCTTTCATGCTATTTGACATTCTTGCCCTTCACAATCAATCGTATCAGGTGAAATCCTAAGAATTTTGAAGTTCCTTTGGAAGAACCTTTTCGTCGCGAAGCAAAACTATGCCGGAATTCATGAATGTTCCCGGGCAGATTTCGACCTACCCTTTCTTCTGAGGTGGACAAGTTTTCCCAGTAGAAAACGAGTATACTTCAGGCGATTCGTCTCAGTCAGCGACAATGGTACATATGATAATGCTAGCAAGATATGTCACATTCTGCCAGCGAAACTCGTCCATTTTGGATGGGCGGGAAGCGTTCAGTCTTCTAGGAATCGTTCATGAATCTCACTGCAGAGAAGGTTTCAACCTATACTCCTTCAAATTGGACGGGTAATCTGCTAACAGCATGGAAATTTCTTCTCTCCCATTCATCTGCTTTACGGGTTTTTGCACTTTTGGTTCCCATTCTACGTTTTACGGGATTTGGATCTTCATTTACACGCATTTCAATACCAGACGGGTCAGTGGCAAGGGGTGTGGTGTGTTATACCTAGGGAAGGGGTGCGGCCAAGCTCTACGATTGGTCAGTTGAGCGAATAGGCGAGTTGTAGGGTCCGTCAGCGCCGCCCGCTCCAGGTATAGCGCTCTACACCCGCGGCAAGCCATGGCTGGGGAAGGAGGCGTGGGAAAAAGTGGCAACCCCGTCACTCCGGGAAGTCGGATGGGATAATAAAAATACTAAAAATATTAATTTTAGTGTTGAATAATGCAGAATATTTAGAAATACCAATAAAACAATAATAATATACTAACACAAAACTTTTATTCCTTTTACAGAGTAACTCCAAATATTCAGCACCCATTCTCAGTATGGGGGAGCGAGCCCCTCAGCTGCTTCCGTCGCTGACACATTGTTGTAGTCGCTTCCGATTCTTCGTATAGCACCTGTTCTAAATATAGAAAGCACTTAATATTTATTTATACTGCATAGGACAACCTCGTGCCCCGCCCACGTCATCTGAAACCTCACAGGTGGGGTGGCGATCGCACCCAAGGGTCAAATTTCATAAGCACGGCGTGATTTCTCTCATCTGATTCAGGCTATATAATGTACTTTTTTCTGACAAAAACGAGGGAATGCCTTATTTTACATTCCAGGATGGATGGAGATCAAGGCGTTCCAGTAATTTTTCTAGTCCTTGCTCACCAATTCGATAGGGAAAACCTATCAAATCTATGCATTAAACCCGCTCATTCATAAAGCCCTGGTGCCTGTCGACTCCTAAAAAGAAGTTCCTGTTCAGGCAGCAATTCCTGGATGTGCGAATCGCGCGCGATTAGGCTTAGATCCATGAGATTCGTCCGGAACGGTCACTAGCCATTGAACTTCTTGACCCAACGAGCCCAGTGCGAATCGCGCGTATCTCGATGCGATTTTATCGTGCGATTTTTTCTCGCCGGCCATGCACATCAATCATCGTTGATGACTACGATGCAAACATGTGCTGCACAACGTCGTTGTCGTCGTGTACTCCTCATGCCCGTGTCGTTTCCCTCCTACTCGCGCTATTTTCACCCCCGACGGCACCAAAACACCGTCGGGCCGGTCGGCGCTGACCGCTGACCCGAGAAACCGACCGATCGCCACACGGCTGTATTGCAGCTACCACGCATCGATGCTATGTGCATTTTAACCATTGATCGCAGTGTAAAATTGATTCTTTCTCGGCCACAACATCTACGGACACGCGACCGACAGCGTTCCGCTCCATACGTTGTGCGATTCTTTTTGAAATCGCACGAACACGTCGTTGACGTTCTTCTTCTCTCGGATGTCATACTGTTGCAACTAGGTGGTCATCACCTGCTCTTTTGCCATGGAACTGGGGCCTTCCACATGCTCGCTACCCCTTGTTGCATGTTTTTCTTTCTCTTCCTTCTTTCTTTGCATTTGTTCATGCTCGTCTTCTAGCTTAGCCGTGAGAAAAGAAAAAAAAACACGGAAAGGAGTATTGTATTGCCAGCACACCCTGCTCTTTCGTATACTTTTATATTTTTTTTTGCACTTTTTCAAATTTCCATCAGAGATATGTACTACATATCTATCTTCAACCATTCGAATTTCCTACTCATTCGAGGTCGAATATTCTACTTTGAATATATCTACGACATTCTGAGCTAATTATGGTATTTATCGGATAAAAGCCGGCTAATTTAGCTCTTTTTCGATTAATAATTTAAGGAGCGATGTGCAAATTTGAAAAACAAATAAAATAACAAAATAAACATAAACAAACAACAAAATAACATCGTGAGGCCCTTTCTCATTTCTATTATCTATAATATCTATTAGCTTCTTTGCCCCTTTTTTTTCGAATGTTCGGACTTTTGATTTATTCGAGTTCAACTATTAGTCAAAAATTGTATGTCGAATATTCATGTCCCCATTGTTTAATCCTATTTCAGAGGGTAAGCCGATAAAAACCGGTTAATTTGAAGACTTTAGTTGGTTTTTTAGGAGCACTTCAAAAGTTTGAATGTTCAAGAAAAGAGAAAGCCCTTGGACTGCTTATGCACCTTCCCGTGTTCACTCGTTTTCGATCATTCGAACGACCTATTCGACCTATGCGAAGTCGAATATTCGATTTTTTGTACATATAATACATTATCCAACCCTATGTAAAGTACTATACACGGAATCCCCAAACAGATTTCATGCAGCATTTTCCAGCTAGGAACCTTCTTCATATGGTTGTTTGGGTGATTTTCCCTGTGGGAATTGTTTTTTCTAACCGGATCAAATCTTAGTTTCCTGAATATTGTAATTCAGAAGACTTGAACTTGTTCTTTTCATCAGCTAATGTGCTATACACTATTTATTGAGTAGCTTATCATAAAATATCAACTTTTATATCTTGTGAATAAGCTCATCTCTAAAAATTCACCTTGCATGGGTTCGTCACAGTTTGTTTCCCGTAAAACTCTTTGCTTTAGAAGGGTTTGCAAAGACTTTGTTAGATAAGTATTAATTAATTAAAGTGTTTAATAGATAATGAATTCATAAGAATAAATGTATCCAAAAACACATATGAAAATGTGGAAAAAATGCTAGTTGTAATGTGTGAAGTGTTGCAATAATGTTTCCTCTCAATTTTATTTATGTGTTATCGTCGTACCACGTAAACACCCATGAAAACTTGCTAAGCTACCGATTTTATAGTTTTACACAGCAGTAACCTCGTGGTGGTGGACGGGAGATTGCAGGGAGTAGTAAATCACTGGTACTTGTTATCTCGCGGAGAATTCATTGTTATTCCGCTCGTCTCTATCGCCGCTCTATTTCTAATATTTGGTTGCGAATCAACATGGGATCGAGTTCTCACTTTAATTCTCTATTTTCATTTGTTTTTTTTTTCCGGAGCCTGCTGATACTTATTGACTTTGAGTTGGGATTTGTTAGGCATTTCTCGGTTTTTTTGGTTTTGTTTTAACATAATTGGCATAATGTTAGGGGCTCCTGACATAAGTTTTCCACGTTTGTGATTTTATCAGTCGTTGTTGGATAGGTAACGCATGCGTAATGGTCCCATAACTACGCGAAGTAATGAATGTAAACATTTTTCTGAAAACAACAGAAAGAAATAAAAATCCCAAATTTTACCTACGCTATTATTTCCCTGATTTTGGATCAATATTGGAAAAAGCAAAGTTTGACGGGATTCTTATAATTATAAAAAGCAAACTTTGAGGGGGCTCTTATAATTATAAAAAGCAATCTAGTAAAATTCATCATTTTATTCTTTACTCTTTCCTGTTTTTTTTTTTGAATTTTTTTCGAGGCAAAAGAAGTAAAGTAGGACTTATCTATTACTCTTTACTAGTGGCCCCGTAAGCCACGTTACTGTGCTAATTTCCAAAGTGTGAAAGTATTGGCCCGGTGTGGTTTTTCGTGCGCGCCAACAGGTTGTGTGAGATTCACGTCCTCAACTCGAGCTACACTATTTCACAACTGTATATGTATAGCTATAACATTATTCAGTCCAAAAAGAGCACGTAGCGTAGCGAATGAGAGAAGACAACTGACAGAATCCGTGGATCAATTTGCTTTGTTCTTTCCATCTCTGTCTTTCGCGAGCAGCGAGCATACCAAGGACCGCGTGAAATACAGAACACAACTGCTTTTGTATTGTACAAACCACTCGGTCAATAACTCAGTGAGCCAATCATACAAACGCACCCTCAGCATTACCACTGTATGTGACTATCCCATCCTTCTAATTCAAACCGAACTTATTCTGGAAACTTTATACTTTTCCAAAGTTTTGAACAAAAACTGAAAGAAGAAATTATTGTGAGAAGAGAATAAGCATCACGAGCGCCTATTTCCACCAATCATCTTTGTCATTCCTCATCGATATTCACCGACACGACGTGGTTCATTTTTACTAAACCAAAAAAGTTCCAAGTGATGATTAAGAAAGTGATTGAGAAATTACAAAGCAATGAACTGAATTCGCTGACTATTCAAATTCACGTGACTTAGGGAAGGGAGATGATCAACAGGGTTGATGGGATAAATGAGTAGGAGCATAAGTTATTGGTTATTTTTCGCTTAAGCTCAGGAAACGAAGATGCTCCATGAGATTGGTGGGATACTTGAGGAGGTGATCCACGGTGTTGGCGGGATACATGGCATGGGTGCGTAATTTATTGTCTAGGCTTTTGCCTGAGTTTCTGGAACGGGAGGTAATCCACAAGGTAGGCGGGATACATGAGGTGGGTGCGTAAGTTATTTTCTAGATTTTTGCCTGAGTTTCTAGTAAGGGAGGTGGTCCACAGGGTCGGCGAGATACATTGGGTGAGTGCGCAAGTTACCGTCTAGGTGTTTGCCAAAGCTTCTGGAAAGCGAGGTAATCCACGAGGTTGGCGAGATACATGGGGTGGGTGCGCAAATTATTGTCTGGGCTTTTGCCTAAGCTTCTAGAAAAGGAGGTAATCCACAGGGTTGACGGGATACATGAGGTGGGTGCGCAAATTATTGTCTATACTTTTATATCAGTTTCTGGGAAGGGAGGTAATCCAGGGGTTGACGAGATACATTGAGTGGGTGCGCAAACTATTGTCTGGGCTTTTGCCTGATCTGAACGGGAGGTAGTCCATGGGGTTGGCGGTTGGCGGGACACATGGGGTGGGTGCGCAAGTTACTGTCTAGGCTTTTGCCTAAGCTTCTGGGGAGGGAGGTAATCCAAGGTGTTGGCGGGATACGTGGGATGAGTGCGTAAATTATTATCTAGGCTCTTGCCTGAGTTTCTGGAAAGGGAAGTAGTCCACGAGGTTGGCGGGATACATTGAGTGAGTGCGCAAGTTACTGTCTAGGTGTTTGCCAAAGCTTCTGGAAAGCAAGGTAATCCAAGGGGTTGGCGAGATACATGGGGTGGGTGCGCAAATTATTGTCTGGGCTTTTGCCTAAGCTTCTAGAAAAGGAGGTAATAAACAGGGTTGGCGGGATACATGAGGTGGGTGCGCAAATTATTGTCTAGGTTTTTGCCTGAGCTTCTGGAAAGGGGGGTAATCACAGGGTTGGCGGGATACATGAGGTGGGTGCGCAAGGTATTTTATAGACTTTTGCCTCAGCTTCTAGTAAGGGAGGTGGTCCACGGGGCTGGCGAGATACATGGGGTGGGTGCGCAAATTGATGGTCTGGGCTTTTGCCTGATCTGAACGGGAGGTAGTCCATGGGGTTGGCGGTTGGCGGGACACATGAAGTGGGTGCGCAAGTTACTGTCTAGGCTTTTGCCTAAGCTTCTGGGGAAGGAGGTAATCCAAGGTGTTGGCGGTATACGTGGGATGAGTGCGCGAATTATTGTCTGGGCTTTAGCCTAAGCTTCTAGAAAGGGAGTTAATCCACAGGGTTGGCGGGATACATGAGGTGGGTGCGCAAATTATTGTCTAGGTTTTTGCCTGAGCTTCTGGAGAGGGGCAATCCACGAGGTTGGCGAGATACATTGGGTGGGTGCGCAATTTATTGTCCAGGCTTTTATATCAGTTTCTGGGAAGGGAGGTAATTCAGGGGTTGGCGAGATACATTGAGTGGGTGCGCAAATTATTGTCTAGGCTTTTGCGCGAGATAGCGGCCCCGTGAGTTCCTTGGCTCAAAGTTTCACCGCATTCTATCAGTGTTGGTATTAGAGTTCGAGTAGACTGTCTGCAAACAAACCTAATTAAGCACTTCATTAAGTCTCAACACCTGTCTGAATGAAACTAGATTTTGAGAAACTCAAACTAAACAGTGGCAAACAGCTTGCCGAGGAATCACAAAATGCCAAAATTGACTGATTGAAATTTTTCACGACCACGACCTTCTTTTTTTTGACGACCAACGAACACGTCTCCCTTTTGCCTGAAACCAACACCGCTTTGCCACTGAGCCAGCCAGCCGAACTCGAGGGAAAATCCCGACCAACAGACCTCGCCACTTCACTACTGGCCCAGTCGAACCCAACAGAAAATACCGACCAGCGGACATGTGTACATGTGTGCCGCTTTACCTGAGACCGGCGCGACAAGTGTGCCCCTTTATCTGACACCGGCGCAACTTTGCTGCTGACAGCGTCGCAGTCAAGGGAAAATCCTGACCAACGGACCCGTGTGCCCCTTTACCTGAGATCGGCGCCTTTTTACCATTAGCCCAGTCGAACCCAAGGCAAAGTGCTGACGAACGACCCGTGTGCCCCTTTACTTCAGACCAGCACCTGTTTACCACTGGCCCAGTGGAACCCAAGGGAAAGTCCTGACCAACGGACCTTTGTGCCTCTTTACATGAGACCAGCGCCTTTTTACCATTAGCCCAGTCGAACCCAAGGGAAAGAGCTGAGCAACGACCCGTGTGCCCCTTCACCAGAGACCAGCACCTGTTTACCACTGGCGGGAAAATTCTGACCATGGACCTTTGTGCCCCTTTACCTGAGACCGGCGCCTTTTTACCATTAGCCCAGTCGAACCCAAGGCAAAGTGCTGACCAACGACCCGTGTGCCTCTTTACCACAGACCAGGACCTCTTTACCAATGGCGGGAAAGTTCTGACCAACGGACCCGTGTGCCCCTTTACCTGAGACCAGCACATGTTTACCACTGGCACAGTCGAACCCAAGGGAAAGCCCTGACGAATGCACCCGTGTGCACCTTAGATGGGACCAGCGCTACTTTGCTGGCCCAGCTACCTGAACCCACAGGAATATTCCGACCAATGGACCCGTGTGTCTCTTTACCTGAAACCGGCGCATGTTTACCATTAGCCCAGTCGAACCCAAGACAAAGTGCTGACCAACGACCCGTGTGCCTCTTTACCACAGACCAGAACCTCTTTACCACTGGCGGGAAAGTTCTGACCAACGGACCCGTGTGCCCCTTTACCTGAGACCAGCACATGTTTGCCACTGGCCCAGTTGAACCCAAGGGAAAGTCCTGACCAACGGACCCGTGTGCATCTTTACCTGAGATCGGCGCCTGTTTACCACTGGCCCATTGGAACCCAAGGGAAAGTCCTGACCAACGGACCTTTGTGCCTCTTTACATGAGACCAGCGCCTTTTTACCATTAGCCCAGTCGAACCCAAGGGAAAGAGCTGAGCAACGACCCGTGTGCCCCTTCACCAGAGACCAGCACCTGTTTACCACTGGCGGGAAAATTCTGACCATGGACCTTTGTGCCCCTTTACCTGAGACCGGCGCCTTTTTACCATTAGCCCAGTCGAACCCAAGGCAAAGTGCTGACCAACGACCCGTGTGCCTCTTTACCACAGACCAGAACCTCTTTACCAATGGCGGGAAAGTTCTGACCAACGGACCCGTGTGCCCCTTTACCTGAGACCAGCACATATTTACCACTGACACAGTCGAACCCAAGGGAAAGCCCTGACGAATGCACCCGTGTGCACCTTAGATGGGACCAGCGCTACTTTACCACTGACCCAGCTAGCTGAACCCACAGGAATATTCCGACCAATGGACCCGTGTGTCTCTTTACCTGAGACCGGCGCATGTTTACCACCACTTCGTTTCAAAACCATGACAGGAAACGCTACCACTTCGTTTCAAAACCATGACAGGAAACAAAACCATGTGCTAGGATTTTGGTGAAACGTTAATCGACATTATTAGGATTATTGGGCTCCAAATAGGATTTGCAGGAAGCCTCCTCCCCCCTGAGAATGGCTTGCTGAATTTAAAAAATCATATCTGTTTGATTCTTTAAATCCAGTTGTTTAGTTTCATCATTATTTTTTGAATATTTATTACTGGACGGTGTACCCGGCTTTGCTCGGGTCCTCTGTTTCTCCCGGCTATTTGAATCTGATGCCAACATTTGTTGAGCCAAAAGAAACCTATCGAGATATTCATCACTTAGTGATCAGCCTAAATGACACTTCTTCATTCCGTCCCCTTCCCTCAAAAGTAAGGTAAAGTTGTTTGGCTGGTAAATTCTTCTAAAATGCTTCCCATATTTACGCTGAAAGTTTCGAAAAATCCCAGAAGACACGGTTTCATTGACCTGTGAGCATTAATACCAAAAAATCAATAAAATCGATAAATCAAAATTGCCGTACGAAACGGTTGTCATATTCGTGTTCAGCGTGTTGACATACCCCAGCAGCGATGTCTTCACCGCGCCCGGGGCAAAATTAGCGAAAAATCAACAAAATCGATAAATCGATATTGCCGTACGAAACGGTTGTCATATTCGTGTTCAGCGTGTTGACATACCCCAGTCGACATGTCTTCGCCGCGCCCGGGGCAAAATTAGCGAAAAATCGATAAATCGATAGCGCCGTACGGAACGGTTGTCATATTCGTGTTCATTGTATTGACATACCCCAGCAGCGATGTCTTCGCCGCGCCCGGGGCAAAATTAGCGAAAAATCAATAAAATCGATAAATCGATATTGCCGTACGAAACGGTTGTCATATTCGTGTTCAGCTTATTGACATACTCCAGCAGCGATGATGTAAGGGCAAATCGACAATCACTGCGATGGTCAAGGTATTGAACGACTGGACCAAATCCTTGGATGAGGGTAAGAGTGTAGATATTATATATTTCGACTTTTGTAAAGCTTTTGATAAGGTTACGCACACGAAATTGTTGTACAAAATGCAGCTGGTTGGTCTTCATCCGCGCATTGTGGCCTGGATACAGGAGTTCCTCGCTGACAGAACCTATTCTGTCAGAGTCAACTCCGCTATCTCGACTCCCAAGTTTGCATGCAGTGGAGTCCCTCAGGGGGGAGTACTCTCGCCAATCCTATTTAATATTTATACAGCTGATCTCCTTTCCGAACTTTCAAACGGTCGTGTCCAGTTCAGTGCATTTGCTGATGACGTTAAGCTTTATCACCCGGTGGTGACTGATGATGATAGATCAGCTTTACAAGAGGCTATTGATTTCGTTTACAGTTGGGCGACCAGGTGGGGGTTACCCCTTTCCATGGAGAAGTGTAAAGTTCTTCATCTAGGCTCGCGTAATAAATGCTACCATTATACTATTGACGGCATTAGGCTAGATGAACCGTATCAGGTAACGGACTTAGGTTTCGTTATCACACGGGATCTAAGTTTTGACGCCCACTGCCAGATGATTGCTAGTAGGGCAGCAAGAGCTTTGTATAATCTGTTCAGGGCATTCACGACGACTAATCCTTATTTATACCTTCAAGCTTATAAACTTTACATCAGACCTATTCTTGAGTACGGTACTCCCGTCTTCAGTCCGCACAAAAAAGCTACCATAAACAAGCTAGAGAGTGTCCAGAATAGCTTCACCCGAAAGCTTATGATAAGAGCCCTAGGTCTTACATACGATCAAATTCCCTCTAGTTGGGATAGAAACAAAAACTTGGGTCTTCCTACACTCCTCCATAGGAGGAGAAGAAATGATTTACTGCTCTTCCACAAATTAATGCATGGTGAGTGTGGCCTGAAATTAAATTATTTTGTGTCGTTGCGTGCTTCAACTACAAGGGGAGGAGCCACTAAGTTCCATGTTCCAAAAGCTAAGCTCAATTGCAGACGTTTCAGTTTCATTCATAGAGTTATTCCACAGTTTGAGAAACTTAGTAAAAAACGCGCTTTACCGTTATCTTATAATGCTTTCAAAACATGGTTGAGTAACTGTCCAAACCCGTGAGGATACAGATTTTCCGATACTTTATTGTTTTTTTTCTCAATTCATGACGCTGGTTGTTCATGCTGTTCTGTTTTTGTGTTGTTCGATTTGTTTTATTTTGTTTTATCCACATGAGCCTATGCTTGTGTAATAAATGATGATCGTAAAAAATCAATAAAATCGATAAATCGATATTGCCGTACGAAACGGTTGTCATATTCGTGTTCAGCTTATTGACATACTCCAGCAGCGATGTCTTCACCGCGCCCAGGGCAAAATTAGCGAAAAATCAACAAAATCGATAAATCGATATTGCCGTACGAAACGGTTGTCATATTCGTGTTCAGCGTGTTGACATACCCCAGCAGACATGTCTTCGCCGCGCCCGGGGCAAAATTAGCGAAAAATCAATAAAATCGATATAATCGATAAACGAATCGATAATCCCAGGTGCGAAGTAGCCTAAAACCTACGCCGGCCCTTAGGGAAGTTCCACCCTATAACAAGGAAGATGAAGATCTAGGACGAAAAAAGCGCACAATGTGGAAATTTAGGCCAGAGGCCCCTTTTTTAAAAGACTCGTCACAAAACTGCGTATCGACAATGCGCTAAGAGTCGACGCGCAGTAACAGACGCGTTCTCGGGAATTAGCGACCAAATCTTTTAATATAGTAGGATCTGACAGAAATTGCACTCGAATTTGAACAGAGAAATATAGTATTAAAAAGAAATGCAATAAGAAATAAGAAAAACTTAGTTAGTTAAAAATTAGTTTTTACCAGAGTTGTTGTTGCACTACGTATTTGCCATCACCTTTTGTGCCAAATTTTTCTCAACCAGTGCGATTTTCAATCTTTAAACGGAATTTTGTTTCAGCAAAAAAAAAGAACCGGCAGGAAGAGGTTGTTCAGAATTATTCAGTTGTTAATGGCGTTTTTCAAAAAAAGAAATCGGATCATATTGAATTTGAGGTGGGACAATGGATTAAAGGCTTCCAGTTTTCTCTGCTCCCATAACTTCTATCTGATTTATTAGTCTTTATTCACTGCTTCTTATTGCTCTATAGCTATTGCGCCGTTCTAGTATGTTTTTTGGGATTATTTTTTCTTTAGTATTTTTATCAAATAGGGGGGGGGCACTACCTTCTTTATCATTTTTATCTGAATTTTTGGTTGTTGTTAAGTCAATAATTTTTGTAGCAAAATGCCGCCTATCTGATCTGTCGCGCCGCGCCACGCATGCAGCGCGGCGGACCTGCTGGGCTATATGGTTGTCAGACTTCGCCGATACTGATGGACCCAAGCATTTCGGACTGAAAAGTGCACAAAAACGATGGGAAACATAAGTAAAGCATCATTACCGGCAACGAACAATATCCGGCCCAGTTGGTCTGCCGCGTCGCGTAGGTGGCGCGGTGCGTCAGACCAGATCAACTGTATTTTGCGGTGCAAAGAGACTGGTCGAAGCGTTAAAGTTGTGCGAAATGGAAAAAGAAAAACGGGCATAGGACAGTTGTTTGTTTTAAAGGGTTCATGGAGCAGAATTTTAGCTTTCTCCTAGGTATGGCATATTTTCAAGCGCTTTCACAGCATTATTTCGCAGTTATGAATGGTTTATAATTTCCGAGCCCACTCTATGACTTAATTCTTTTTTTATGCACACGGCTTCTGTCGTGCTGGATTTTTTTTGCACTCCAGTCATTTCCTGATTTTTCAACTTTTAAATGGAAGTTCGAGCTTTATTCCTGCTATAACTCTATGTTATGCAGTTTGAATTATTGTTTGGAACAGCTGCTTACACTCGTCATCATCCTCAGTGAAGCCCATTAGGCGTGTTTTCTGTTCCACTGCCGCGCGTAGTTACTTGTTTGTGAAAAAGATCATGTTTCGCACCATTTACCAGTCGTTTTGAACAGTTGTCGTATGCTACCTTCGCTCGGAACAGACTTCTTTGAATGCCTTACCGTCTGGAATCGTCTACGCTGTTTGAGGATCACAGTTAAGGTCAATTGTTCTCCATGTTTTAACTGCAATTTTCCTTTAATTCCCGTTAATCTATATTTTAAAAAATTTTATAATTAGAGATGTGTTACGTTAGGGGGGAGGGGGAAATGGGGGCGTTACCACTGCTCTGTGGTTGGGCCATGCGTACTTCCTGCTTAGCGCGCCTACCTACTTGCTGTGCACAAATGCTTAACGAGTTGCCGCGAAAGG
The DNA here is from genome assembly GCA_037903475.1 of Ancylostoma caninum. Classification (NCBI taxonomy): domain Eukaryota; kingdom Metazoa; phylum Nematoda; class Chromadorea; order Rhabditida; family Ancylostomatidae; genus Ancylostoma; species Ancylostoma caninum. The sequence goes on along the minus strand of JBAJFG010000639.1, from coordinate 113,595 downwards.
AATGTGAGGAAGGCGTGAAGGCTGTTCGAATGGACCAATCGCAGAACAATAGCAACGCCCCGCCTTCTCGTACGTAACCCGACTTTTAGTTTCATTTCCTAACATGCCAGTGATTGGATTCCGCGGGTTCGGAATATTTGAGTGAGTTGATTATTGACGAATTATATACAAGACGGCAAGTACTACATTACTTTTAATGAGATGACATTTCGAATGACGAAAATTGCGAATTATTCGAATATTCGAATATCAGTGAATGTTTTCCATCCTATTGAATTCCAAGAAAATTTCGTTTGTTTCCCTGCCTTGCCACAGACCCACTAAAATTTCCTTATATGGTGAATGAATGAACGAATGAATGAATGAATGAATGAATGAATGAATGGATGAATGAATGAAGGAGTGAATGAATGAATGAATGAATGAATGAAGGAGTGAATGAATGAATGAATGAATGAAGGAGTGAATGAATGAATGAATGAATGAATGAATGAATGAATGAATGAATGAACGAATGAATGAGTGGATGAATAAATGAGTTTATCAATCAATCAACCAATCAATCAATCAATCAATCAACCAGTCAACCAATCATTCAATCAATGAAACCTTCTTAGTGTACTTTATCATTTTATACCAGTAATTACCTGGAAAGTGGGTAGCTTTACCCAATCAATGTCGGAGTAACCCTTGTAGATCTCTGCTCTTGGGCCATATAACCTTCATGAGGCCTAACGGAGCAAATAACAAGTAGAACTTAGTTGTGTAAAAGCAATCGGCCGTTAGAGCTCATCTCTCAGCTCATAGCTTTTTGTAGGTCATCTCCGTCTGGAAATGCAATGGACATTGTGATGGATGTTAGTCGACAAGCTGTTGCTGCCCCGAAGTCGCACGGGTTGCAATGAGAGACGAGCTCGTCTGTCACTGGAATCCATCTCTCCTTAGGGCTTGTAACGGCATTTGCAAGCGCATCTAGAATTTTCACTCACCACTCTTTCGAATCCGTGTTTTTTGGAATGTATGGTAAATAATTTTTTCCATGGGGAACACTATTGAAAACCACAGCAAATCGATGGGCGTTTGAGCGGCTGCCGTTCGCTAGACCTTCGAAATTGCCTTTGTCCCAGGAAAAGAACCATTTCTCAATCGCTGCCGCAATTCGGGTTGTTCTGAGCGCGAAATTACCCAAGAAACGACATTTGACTTCTTCTGCTTGTTTCATTTTCCAGTTCATGTGATTTGCTGGAGTAATTGAATTGCATATGTATGTCTTCATAGCAATACCTGTTGACTTGATGCAGGGAAGGTTTTTTCCTGTTGTAGGTAACAGTTTCAGAATGCATCAGTTCCATAATTATGTACGTGTCCTTATGCTCCCACCGAGTGAAGATCGTCATCATAAAGATAGCAGTTTATCCGGGGGAGGAGAGGACAGGATTTTCCTTTTCATCCACAATTTCTGTTGTTTTCTATCCAATTGGAGCATTTTCGATCGTGTTCAAGTAAAAAAAATGGGGTATGGCGCGTTATACCCGGAAAGGGGGTGCGGCCAAGCTCTACGATTGGACAGTTCAGCCGGTAGGCCAATTGCAAGGCCCATGAGCGCCGCCCACTCTAGGTATAACGCTCCACACCCAAAAAATGAATAAATGGATGCTGTTCGCTGATTCTCTTCCTCCTACCCGTGTCCAGTAGGCACCTTTTTTCGTCTGGATTTCCCCTTCAATGATAATGATCTTTGCAAACATTTCTGGCTCTAAATTCGGGTTTTTACGATAGCCTTTGCGCAACTGACACAAAAATAAGCAAAGATTTTGAGCAATTTATACCAGTTGCATGCGTCAGTCGCGCGTCAGACGCACGCATCCATTTGCAAAGGATTTCCCACGAAGACCGGTCAAAGCGGCATGCAAATCCTCAGTGATGAGAACGCGCGACCGCCGCGACGCCGTAAGCGCGTGCGTCTGGGCTGCGACTGGGCCGTATTCTTCATCATACAGACGCACGCGCGTCAGTCGCACGCATCCAGTATAAATTGCCCTTTTCTCAGGTTAATTATTATATCATGTGGCTCAGAGCTTCTCAGCTGAGCCCTTCGCGGTGGAACTGACATTTTGAGTGAATGTTTGTAATAGTTGCTCATCCCAGTCAGAATCAAGAGAATTTGTTTTTATAGCCATATCTCAGGATACCCCTTTTGTAATCTGGAAAATTTGGAGCGTAGCCATTATGAGGAGAAAAGGCGTGGCACTGCTGCTGTGTGATTGGCTCGTTCAAAAACCATTTCGCTCCCTTGTGTATCAACTTCTGATGCGTTCATGTCTAAATTTTTCCCATATCGCCCAAATATGTCTTGTCTTCCACTAAGATTTCAGAAATATCTTTTCTGCTGCCCATTCTGACTTCTTTGAGCTGTTTTAGCCAGTCGCGTTGTAGAGCATCCGAGCGCTATGATTGGCCAATCAATTCGTCGAGCCATGCTGGTCATGATCGCTTACCGCAGGGCACGCACCATTTTCTCTACGAATCTTCATATACGGTCAATTAATGAAGTGCAGGAAAAGGTGTTGGAATGCACCAGTCGCGTGGCAGCTGCCCCGCCCATTCCCACCCACGGTACATAGCACTATTTGCTGGAATTGGTCACAACGGCCATCTCTTATTGGCTGATTTTGGGTAAAATGCGAAAAAACATTGTGGTCGTGGTTTTCCTTCTCGAAACTATCAAACTCTTGCAAACTGTGGCAGTTGATTGCGCTTGTGCAGGCTTTGTCCAAAGCCAGACGATTGATTTCCCCTGCTATCCCTTTGTATTTCATACTGCTTGTGCACGGCATGTTTTCATGAGCAAAATGAAGCAAATATCATGACAATAATTGATTATTTTTGCTATTCACAATGTGGCAGTTTGAGCGATATTTTGACATTTCCCTGACGGTAACAATATGCTGCGGCAGCTGTAATGCCTTGTGACATTCCTAACCCTGCAATCATAATATTAGCGGTGAACTCCTTTGAATCCTCGCTGTAATACCTGTTCATTTGCGTGACTTCGATGCAGTTCCTCTTCGACGTGAGCGCATGGGCAGTTTAATGCGGGTTAATCTTATGACTGGATAGTTTGGATGGCGGCTATTCCGTTCCGCAGTCAGCCCTGCTGACACTGCAACAAGGCGGCTTAGGCTATTGTGTCTGGATTACCTGCTCGTCCTGCTCCGTAATGGTAACTTCGAAATGACTTTTAAGGGCGTTCAATGCGTGCTCTCACAGAGGGTGGGAGAGGAAGGAAAACAAAGCTTTTAAATTGTTACTCATCTATTTATTCGTGCAAGAAAGGGTAGTATGACACCAGCAGGATCTTTTTAATGAAAACATCCCGAATTTGAATTTCCGATTCTTTGATAACCTTACAGCTGTGTTCATGGCACCATTGAAGTGATCTGGAAAAGAGCAGCGATTTTTCAAACAAAATCCTTATTATAAATGTACAATTTTCTAGCGCTGTATCTGTGGTTTTACTAGTATGTATTTTACTTACCTACCTTTTACCTAGTATTTTATATGTGTACCTTACCTGATTTCTCTCTATTCATATGGAGTCCTTCTGTCTAGGTTTCTTTCTTACTCGCTTTTTTGTTCGCTGTCTTTCCTTTTTTCTGTATTTATTTTCCCTACTCACCTATTTATTTATTTATTTATTCATTCATTCATTCGTTCGTTCATTCATTCATTCGCTCATTCATTCATTCATTCATTCATTCATTCATTCATTCATTCATTCGTTCGTTCATTCATTCATTCATTCATTCATTCATTCATTCATTCATTCATTCATTCACCTCATTCATTCATTCATTCATTCACCTCATTCATTCATTCATTCATTCATTCATTCATTCATTCATTCATTCATTCATTCGCTCATTCATTCATTCATTCATTCATTCATTCATTCATTCATTCATTCATTCGCTCATTCATTCATTCATTCATTCATTCATTCATTCATTCACCTCATTCATTCATTCATTCATCCCATTCATTCATTCATTCATTCATTCATCCCATTCATTCATTCATTCATTCATTCATTCATTCATTCATTCACCTCATTCATTCATTCATTCATTCACCTCATTCATTCATTCATTCATTCATTCATTCATTCATTCATTCATTCATTCATTCGCTCATTCATTCATTCATTCATTCATTCATTCATTCATTCATTCATTCGTTCGTTCATTCATTCATTCATTCATTCATTCATTCATTCACGCCATTCATTCATTCATTCATTCATTCATTCATTCATTCATTCATTCATTCATTCATTCATTCATTCATTCATTCATTCACTCCATTCATTCATCCACTCTTTCATCCACTCTTTCTCGCCGCTTTTTGTGTCTTTCTTCACTTTCTTAGTTCTCTTTATTTTCTTCTCTAGAACTTTGAATCTGAGGTAATTGGTGAATTTTCCATCATATTTGAGACATTTGCGAATCGTGTCTATGTATGTGGGAATCTATTCCTGTAACCATATATTTCTTGTATCGTCCTTATGCTTATCACACTATGCTTTGGGATTTCGTGCATAGCATGGTTCCGGCTCTTGAGTTCCTTCCTTCAAATATTTAATTTATAAATTCAAATCCAAGAGTGGCTAGAGAAGTACTACATAAGTATAGAAGCCTGCTGTGTTTGTTGATAGATGGTGTTTCTACTTTCCTGCTTTGTTGCTTTTTCGTTCATTTTTCTGAATGAATGAAAGCATAATTCATTTCTACGCATACAAAAGTGCAAAAAAGCTCAGCAACAGATCTTTTGATATCGATTAGACGCGTACGTTTGTTTCTTTTTTCTTAACACTTCCATGCTTATCAATGGTGCTACTACGTCTACTGCCTAACTTCTGTTTCGCCTCATTTCCTTTCATTTGTTTTTTTTTCTCGTTTTCCTTCCTGCTTGTACCAGCGGTAAAATTGCGAGGCTTTTGAAAATATAGCAGCTGTCTACACATATGTATGAATCGTTGCAGACTGCGCTAACAATAAAAGGAAAATAACGATTCCATTCCATCTGAAATGAGGTTTTTATGAAGTTTGTGTGAGCATACACATAGCTCTGTAAAATGTAGACCATAAATCTTTTAGGATCTGCATTTACTTAGATTTGCCTTGTCCAATTCCTTTTTCTTTGTGGTTTCTGGGGAGAAAAAGGGTTTGAAGGAAAAAAAGAAAAAAAAATAAGGCTGTGAGGGAATCGCGACTGCCCATTCGACTTGCTTTCCGCGTTCCACCGACGTTGAAAGATCTGCTCACGTCCATACCCATTCAAGAGAATAAGTGCCTCGAAACGGACTGTCGTTACTGTACTGAGGAAATGATCTGCGACCTTCGGGGTACTGTATATATGATTAAATGTGCTGGATGTGGTGAGAAGTATATCGGAGAAACGATGAGGCCGCTGCACAGAAGGCTAGATAAACACAGGCGGGCGTTGGCAAACCCTGCTTCATATCCGAAAGAAAGTTTTTCGAGGCATCGGACTCTAAGGCACACGAACGAACCACCACCTGTGTTTACGGTTCGTGTTCTCCTCGATAACCTCACGAGGACGTTGGAGAGGAAGATAATGGAAGCCAGGGAAATAAGAAGGAATGAACCGGAAATAGACACCAAAGAGGAGCTAAAAGAAGTGTTACGCTTGATCAGCTGATTAGATTGCTTGGCTCACTCACGTTCTGGTCCCAGTAACATCCATTCTACTACCACCAGCGAGGGATGAGGCCCCGTTCCTTCTTTGTAGCCAACTCCTTTCGTTCAGCTACAATAAGTTCTCTTGTATAGGTTAACGTCACTGCGTTAGCACTAGGGTCATCTTTTCTCGTCTCCCCACACGGTTCCGTTGTCAGTTAGCTTGCGTTTGTTTGCATGCCGATGATGTTGTATTGTATGAAATTAAGGTCTGACGAAGGCATTAATTGCCGAAAGCTAGCCGAAATAAACTGTAAACGGAGTTCCTCAATAAACCAAGAATAATTAATCAGAAAAAGGGTTCTTGAGTGAAGACAGTCGAGCATTTGATTTTAAATGCTGCCGCGAGCCGAGTTCGTAAGAAATTCTACAGGAATTCGTAAGAATCTTTCTTACCCCTCTGATGGTGTAGTATGTACCGGCTGGTTCATCCCAGTGTGCCTTGTCAAATTTTCCCTTATTAGCCTTCTGAAAAAAAAAACAGAAAATACATTTATTTATTTATTTGCTTATTTATTCACTTCTTTCTATGCAGGCTAAGGTATGCTGTCTAGGAATGGAAAATTTTAGCGTCTGAAAATAACAGCAGGTAGGCTAAACACCATTCTATATCTTCTCTTGAGCTGCACTAGCACCCAGCTCCCTCCGGCGACGCACGAAAGGTGCACGTGATCCACCAATCACGTCGATTGAGAACAGTAAGGCCACACCCTTGTTTTGGTGTCTACGATCTCATATCCCGCATCATCGGCATGTGTTTCAGGAGAATAAGTCTTATGTAATTTATACCGTGAGACCACTGCTGAAGAAAGCTCGGATTTCTAGGATTTCATGGATGGAGTGGATTATTTTTGTTTTGCTCGTGCTGTGTAGACGCTGACGGCTCCTTTTTTTCTTCCATTAATTTCTGGGTGAAAATCAGAAGATAGGACGGGTTTCTTCACTCTGGCACTTCTACGTCTGAAGGAATGAGGCAAAAAGTATTTTTTTACGTTTGTTCCTCTTGATGGTTATCCATTTATCACCAACTTTCTCCTGTAGTCCCCCTGCCACCCAGTTTTCTCAGTTCTGCGGAATTTCCTGCGAATCCCCGATCGAGAGTATGTGTATCTCTGCAGCTAAAGCTGTACAGCTGACGCGCTTAGTACCGGGACGAAACCAGTCCCTGCAAATGTGCATTGCAAATGTCCATTCTTGGGCTAACGTTCTCAAGTTCGACAAGGATTTCCAGCAAAAAGCACTAATCGAGTAGAAATCCAACTATACTTTTGGAACTCATGGATTATTCCACTGTGGTAATTTAGGACGTCTAGTATTATATTTTGGGGTTATAAAGCAAAAATTCAGTTTGTAGATGTTTTCACAACGTCCGGTTGCAGAAACAAAAAAAAACAGGTTGACAGATCAGGGATGTATGCAGCAGGCGCTTTGGTCTTCGTTAATCATGAATCATATAGAAACTGTTGGAAATCGTAAATCGTAGATATCGTACATACTTCGACTACCTTACGATGAGCAGGTATTCCACCTTTACTTATGAATACCTCAGAGAAACGCTCATTTTAGCTATTCTTATGTCCCTGTCTATATTTTCTATACCTATGCTAAAATTTAACTGTATGTATAATTTATTTTCCACAGAATTATGTTTTATTTTTTGCCTTTGACCTTATCTTATTTTCTCAGCCGAGCATCCAATCTGATTCGCACTGAAAGTTTTATAAATTGACATTACTCTGTTTTTAGGAAGACTTTTTTCTTTTTATGTAGTTTGGTTCCATGCAATTAGTCTTTTCTGTTTGTACTGAGTTGGCGTGCCCTCGAGGCGCATTTAAATAAATAAATAAATAAATAAATAAACTTTTTTGAGAGAAGAAATGGAAAATGTGAAGAAATATGAATGTGCGGAAGCTAACCAACCCACTGATCAACGCGCTCTTCAGCTTCTAAGGAAGACAAAAGTAGTATTAAGACCGAATCACTGAATAAATTTATTATTATTATTATTATTATTATTATTATTATTATTATTATTATTATTCTTTAGAAAGCGGAGAAGCATCAGACTCATGATGGCTCCGGCGCTCAGGTCAGCAATGATTAGGTGCAGCTCCAATTCAAAAATAAATTTTCAGAGTTAAGAAATTGGAGAATACTAAACAATCTGCATTTCTTCTGGAGCGCCATCAAATGCCCTTCAAACGCAAGCCTCCCCAAAAATGGTGGCACTGGAGAATAAAGGGAGAAAAGAAAAACGAATGCAGCGAACATTTATAATTCCTCAAACTAATGCATCGAACGGCTTGGGGAAGGTGGAGAAATGCTGATGAAAATCCAGGATTTCCTATGCCATTTCATTCTAGGCCAGGTAAAACTTCCGTAGTAAGCCTATCTGCACTAATCCATGCTGTGATCGGATGCGGATTAGTTGCAAATAGTTCCTGACCTCACAGCTTATTTCGTTCATCTTTCTTTCAACTGCTTGCAATGGCGTTTCTTTTTCAAAATTTTCGGCTAATTTTCATATTCCAAGTTGTTTTTTTTTCTTTTGATAGCGCATAGTATTCAAGACATATTAGCATATCAAATAGCTCTTTATCCCTGTCGTTTTTACAAGAACATCTCTGCATTGGATCATTGAACGACTTGGAGGCGATGCAGAACAAATGTCCACCGAAGCTGCGTCATGTGTCGGTCGTAGATGGTGATAGATGCTCGTACACGGTTTTTTTCTACTTCGATGGTGTCCAGTTTCGATATGCTTATGAGCATGTGATCACGGCTGTTCTGCAGATTTATGACGCGTTTGACGGCTGAATCTGTGAGAATTCCTGGGAATCGCTTGGAATTGAATGGACCATACCATGATGCCGATTCGGAGTAAATATTCGAATGTGATTCGAATATTCGAAAGAGAAAAAGCGTCAAAGCTCTTTTCATTTTTTTCTTCGTGTCTGTAGGACTAGTTGGACTAGCTACTGTTAGAACATGCTTTCAATTTATTCGAAGTCGAACATTCATTCAAATTTCTATTAGGTACTCTAGAAATGGAATGCCATCAGATTTTGGAGATGTTTCCACGGTTTTTTCCCTTTTTTATCTTCATCTAACTTATTCGGCACCCATCGAAATGTTTACCCAACATGCTGTTACCCGCGGGTATGAGATTACCCATCATGATTTGTTCTAGGACCGAACGCATATTTGGGGATGGGTTATCGGTGGGTATGACTACCCATCCTTCCACCCTGGAGATGCAAGTTATCTTCCCATGATCCAATACCGCCACCAGGGATGAATTGTTAACAGCCTTGTAAATGTTTTTTTTTGTAATAAGCCACTAAGTTCAAAACCTTCCTTTTTCATACAAGGTATAGATGTAAGTATCATTGAGATTGCCCATGGTAATCGTCTTTACGTGTGAAAACTACCTTTGTTCGGCACCCATTCGAAATGTTTACCCAACATGCTGTTACCCGCGGGTATGAGATTACCCATCATTCCTGATTCAGCTGGACATACAATACTTCAAAATTATTACTCAGACCCTAGCTACTCATGTTTTTGGAATGATTTGTTCTAGGAGCGGACGCATATTTCGGGGATGGGTAATCTCCTATCGATGGGTATCCTTCCAAGCTACTGGATAGAGACAACCTCACATGCAAGGAAATATTTTGATTGTGTATCGGTAAACATGTCGATGGGTGCCGAGTAAAGGGTGAAGTTAGTACGTTCACCATGGGTAATCTCTACAATGTTTGTGGGCTCTGGGTATTTCTTTACCTCATTGATGAATAAGGAGCAAATGCGCACGCTTACCCTCCCCCTCTTCTGTTGATAGAGCGCTTAATAATGCCAACAAAATGCAAAAATTCATTGTAAGGCAGCCGCAGATCAGCGATTGCCGAACGTTCCTGGAAAAGCTCTCAGCCTCCCGTTCTTCCCGAGAAGGCGATTTTTTCTCCAAATTATTGAGTGCAGAATGTTATTTTTACCATTATTCGTCACACATGTAAACAACGTCACACATGTGACATGTAAACACTAAATTCTCGTTTAGTCTTTCTTTTTGCTGTGAAGGAGCCGCTAGAATTTGCACTTTTATTATTGGCTTACGCAAGAAGGACTAGCCGTCATCTCAAGCTTATTACATCCGCTGGTGGCGCCATCCTCTTCTCAAACACGTACGTTTGTCCTTCTGAACACCTCATACACTCATACGCGTCATACCACTTGTACTTCCCTAGGTTCTTCATGCATTTCTTCTCTTATGTATCGTACTAGTGGCATCGTTCCCTGTTCTAGTTCCCGGATTTTGATTTAGAAGCTTTTTGTCTGTGGCTCGCGTCCAGCCTCAAACCACGATTTTTTATGATCTCAACACGGGAAAATTTTTGCACTTAAAATCCGATACACTTGGAATTGGAGAGATGAAAATTCAATGTATTGAGTTCCGAGCAAAGTTGGGTCATATGGGTCATAAACTTTCTGTGGGTTTAACTAACTTTATTTAACTAAACCAGGGTAAAACTCCACAATTTGGTTAACTGCATTTTTTCCTCATTTTCCTGTCATTCCTGCCATATCTATCCGTGTGTTTCAGTAACTGTTCCTCAGACCACGCAACCTTACCCATGGGTGATCTGCAACCATTCTCGTTCCCACGTTTCTAGCTCATGTTCGAAGGAGAAATTTTTGAATTACGCAGCTGCTCATGTTTTCATGAAGAAGTTATAATTGGAATTAAACATGGTGTTCGAACGAATATTTTCAAACGAATATTCGAGTAATTCGAAATTTTCGCTATTTGTATATCGAGTGGTTCGAAAATTGCAAATATTCGACAGTCCAAATATTCGAATAATTCGAAAGTTGAAATATTCGATTATTTCGAAGATTCGAATGATCCGAAAAATGAAAATGTTCGATTACTCGAGTACACGAATAATTCCAAAATTGCAAAAATTCGATTATTCGAATATTCGAACATTTGACGTAAAAAATTGGAATACCAATGTATAATTGAAATGTACATACATACTTCAAACGTGGAACCGTTCAGAAAAGTTTTGAGAACCTCCCAGATTTCCACTTACACGGATTTTTTTTTTGGCTACCTATTCCATGCTTCAATTCTTTTGAATACCCACGAACGAAGTGGTGCCAAACGGAGTCAAAACTCTCTGAAACAATTCTTCTGGGGTTTCCTCTGCGAGATTCTTGCACTGTCCTGCTTTTTCCAGAACCTATCTTTCCATAGTTTCGAGAAATATGCAGGGTTCTCCCAAAAAACCATTGGGAATATGGAAATAAAGAATGGTGAAGAATTGGAGGGATAGAAGTTTGTTGTCCAATCAAGCTGCTCTTAGCTAGTAGTAGAAAAAAGAAGGAAACCTGTAGAACAGGTGAAGATGCAGAAGACATTATGCAGCTTTTTTATTTAAAAAAATCCGGAGCACGAATTTTCGACTATAGAAAAAGAATTTTGGGAGGATCAACGTTAATATTTTGAAGAACATCCATTTATCACCTAATTTATAGTTTTTCTGGGTGAAATGTAGAGACCACTTCTCTCCAAATTCCCCTGGAAAATTTGGGTAAATCTTGGTTAAGTGGTTCTTATTTCTTTGGTATTTTTTGGTGTGATTTTGACTGCGACTCTATTGCGTATTTTGAGCCTGACCGTGTTCTTGTATTCTTGTATCCGAACAGGTAGTATCTGCTTCCTTCTCGAGCTCACCAATCTCTTCCTCCCCCCTCCCTCGCTCTCCCCCACCACATCCCACACCCTTCGTCAACCCTGTTACCCTGTTAGAGGAACAGAACGCACCTTGTCGTTCAGAGTCCTGAAGCTGTCAGTTGTACTCGAACATCGAACACCATTGGTTAACGTTTCATCCTATCAAGGATCTAAAAACTTGCAGAATTCACGTTCTGAGTGAAAAAGCATGATAGGAATGCGGTTCGAATTCGATTGTCTGCTCAAACTCAGTGACAGTAATGATTTATCGTACGTCTTTGCAGCTTTGGAATCTCCTTCGGGTTCTGCTTCTCTAGAGCTTTGTTGAAATTGTTAGGAAAAAATGAGTTATCATATTTTTGGTGCACACGGTTTCTATATAAAAATTGCCTTCGGGTCACTGTAGGAGCACTCCTAATGTTTTCCAAAAAAGTACAGGATATCCACAACTTCTCTACAGACCAGCTTTCATCGACGATTTCTCCTTGGCACACGTGTTTTTCCTCCCCTACAGTCGATGATTTGATCGTACCTTCATGTCGAATTATTCATTTGAATCTCGCCATTCTCAGAGGAACAATAGCCTTAGGAATTTCCCAAGTTTGTCTAATCAGATTATATCGATTGCACTATCATGGAGACGTGCAAAAACGTTGATTGAACGCCAGAGCGATTATACTGGCGTTGAGCTGGAAGAAAAAGAGTTTCCTTTTTCGCGACCTCGCACTTCCGTCTCGATTTTCGAATATCTGCAAGTTCACGGGCGAGATGTCTGCGTATTTCCATAACGCCTGGAGTGAATCAAGAGGACTTCAGGCAAAACAAAAATTTTGATGTACAGTTTAAACCATTGCTCCATGTGCGGAAATCACTTTTTCAGGACCCCAAAAACAAGTTGTCGGCCCAGCTTTGCCCAAAAACAACTTGCAAACAAGCTTTTAACTAGCAAATCATTGTCGACAAGTTTGACGTCATCACGCCCACGAAAACCAAGTTGTGGACAAGCTTTTCTCCCGACAACTTGTCGACAAGGAAGAGAAAAAACAAGTTGTCGGCAACGATTTGTCAAAAACAACTTGTCAACAGGCTTTTGGCTGAACAAGTTGTCGACAAGCTTCTGGGTGGACAAGTTGTCGACAAGCTTTTGGAAAAACAAGTTTCAGATGCGATCAGATACTTACTCGCCAAATGCTTGTCGACAAGTTGTTTCTGGGGTTCTGAGTTATGGTTAATATGGACGCTTGAGAGTGGTTCAGGTTTCTCACAAGGATTTGTGGAACTAGAGTGGGCGGACCTTAGTTACAATGGACGAGTTAATCCGAGCGTTCTTTACCTCTTCCTTCTACCATTGAGAATGGATTGTTGGATCTTTCGGAGATTTTTTTTCATAAAATGGATAAAAAATTCGTTAGCTTACTTTATTTCTTTACATTTATTAGCACCTTAGATATATCCATTCAATCTGATCCCAGTTTCACCCCACTCTTCCCTCCCTCTTCGCCGCTTGCATTTTTTCCACAACCAATCCCTCCACAAAGCTTTTTTTCGTATACACAAGGGCCTCAGGGGAAGGCTTAGATCTACATATACGAGTTACATCATTTAATAGTAAATTACTATATCAGGTTGTACTCGCCATTAAAATTGAATAGCGTATCAGAGCAGAAATTCGAATGAATATTCGATTTCGAATGGTTTGGAAACTGAGATGTAGTGAAGTGAGTTCATGTTCACGTCGTTCATGTTCTGTGTTTTCCAACTAGCATGGGGAATCCACGTATCAGTATACAAATACACAAATATTAAAAAAACATCAGAGCCCTACATGCCTAGGGTGAATACAACTAAGGTTGCAAGACTCTCTTTCTTTACACTTCTTCTATACTCGATTATTTGAAATCTTCTAGAGAATTCAGTTTTTGAATTTTTCATTGTTTGATTGCTTGTTTGCTTCGATGTTCGTAATAATTGTATGACGCACACCTAAGTGCATGAAACTAAATAAGTACTAAACTAACCAGATGAAATAGGATTAAATAAATAAATAAAATCTCATCAAATGTGATTACGGAAGTTGTACTCTAATTTTAACCAGATTTTTACTTCTCTTCAGTGATTTAATGTTACCTGAAATAGCTTTACATCAGCTCAAGATGAAAGCAATGAATCATGAGTGTACATCAAAAGGCTTTGATGTGGAGGACGTCATAAAATTCTGACAAATTGTCACGTTGGAGATCCCAGTAGCGCCCCAAAATTATATAGCAACTGGAGTCGCGGGGGTTGACCGAGGTCTGAATAAGCATTTGGAAATGGGTGGTTGTGACATTTGTCGCTATGCGTTGCGTATCTTCAACAATCTAGCACAAATAACACTCCACCTCCAGGAATATTATTCGCTCTTGTTGGAGCGGTATTTCTGGAGAATCGCGTTTATTCCTCGAGCAAGTCTCGAAAAAAATACAACTAAATCAAAAATTAAATAATCAGTGCGAAATATTCCTAATATTAGTCCTTTCTTGTAAGAGGAATTCTGCAAAGGAGGAAGAAAAAGCTGAGCCAGGTTGAATGGCTCATTCACTGTGAGAAGTGACCTAACGAATGGGCCAGATTATTAATCCTAAATATAAAATAAGTTGAGTCCTGGCCAAAGTTACTTCTTTTTAGGTTAGGCCCTGAATTTTTATTTCTGGTAAACAGTGTATTTACTCACTGGGGATGAATACAATTAGTAATATCCTCATTGCTCTTGTCAATATGCACTAGAAAAATTTTTATCCAGAAAGTCCAGAATCCCTGACTTCACAGCACTCATGTCCAGCCATTAGGGCTGACTTCCATTAGTCAAGTTTTCAACCAAAATTACCTAATTGATTCAAGTTACCAAATATTTAAACAGAATGCCAGTAAATTATCAAATATATAGAATACCAGTCTATTTTTTCTTGTGCAATCCACCTATGATGTCTTTCTTTTTCCTGTTTTAGACACGAACAACCGTGGGATTCAATGAAATATCCTCATTATCCACAACAAGAAAAAAGTAGGTTGCTAGCCTATTTTGGGTGAAGATTACTTACATTGTTGTTATTTTTGTTATAGTTGTAATCACAGCAATTAAATGTACAGATATTTTACTTGGATTGTAGAAGCTCAGAAATCTCAGCATTTTAGAAGGATCAAAATTCCAGTAGAACTTTTCTTGAACTACCTCAAATCTTTTCAAGGAAAATCGGAATTGACCTGTTTTCTCTTGCAGCACAAAATGAGGAAATTTTCTGGAAAAAAATCGTTTTTTAAAGTCTTCAATAATAGTGGAAATCTGATACTTTCGAGTTCAGAAAGTTCTCAGTACTTGCCAAAATTAAAACCGATGTTGTTTTGGAAGTTGCAATGCTTTTACATTTGTATAATTCAAAATTTTTGCACCGGCTATGACACACTTCCCTCCGTTCTCTGTTCCTGGTCTGGATATTTTCACAAGTGACATTTGTGTTGATGGTTACATGGTCTCATTTCGACACGATTTGTTAGCAAAATCCAGAAAAGGCTAGAACAGCTGTACAAACATCCATTGCTGGATGAATTCCTAAAAAACATATTACCGCCCACATAACGTCGGTTCGTGCCCGAAAGTGTTATTTATCCTGAGAAGGGCTTGTTTTCAAGTGAGTTAGGCTCCACAAGTGACGGAGAGTGTGCTGTATCCATATGTTTCGGAGATCTTTGCTGTGGCAGTGTGTCGCGTCCCTGGGGATGTGGAGAACGCGGTGGAAGACGGCGCACAGCTCATGCATATGTTGATGAGCTGGGCAGAAGAAAAAAAGATGAGCACTTGCTAATGAGAATATGAAAATCTGACTCACTTCTTATGTAAATTATGGGCAAATTATGGTAACTGCATTGCTCTGGAGATATAATCGCAAGTCAGTGTTGAGAGATTGAAGGAAAAATGCACGCACGCAGGCGTGACGCACTCACTGAGTACGTCGAAAAGACTCGCAGGTGAAAGAATCCTTTTCATATTCTGAATCGATTATAATTACAAGAAACCACTGACCATCAAACGTGAACGTCCGTCTCGTCGCACGCACGCAGCCCTGACGCACGTGTTGACTATATGGCAGGGGTATTGGGACGTTGGAAAGCCCCACTTGCGTTTCGAACTTACATTATTGCGGTAAAATCTGGAAAAATAAGTAATAAGTAAAAAGTGAATGAAAACGAATGAAACAATATAGATGCTGCTAATAATAAATAGCGATAAATAATAAATAAATGCATAAATGCTGTAATAAGTAGTAAATACCTCCCTCTGCAGTTTGACGCACCCACCCCTAACGCATGCATTGATTTCGTCAGAGTTTGGCAACGTCACGGAATCCTAATACTTTGGACTGATAACACTTACACCAGACCACGATTTCTCAACATTAAATATCATAGCAATCGCACGTACGCATCACTGACGCATGTGTTGATTACGCCGAGGAGATCACGTTAGAACATTCTTTCCATTTGTTAAATCCGTTGCAGACCTTGGTCGCTCCTCCATAACCATTGGAGTGTTTCAAATGAGCGGACGCAGTCCTCACGCATACGTTGACTTCAATGAGATTGCCGGCAGTGTGAGAAACTTCCACCAGATAATGAAAATTTCTAGATTTCCCCCTAGAAATCATGTGAATGGACGGACGTAGGCCTGACGGACGCGTTGACAATCTTCAAAATGTCTCTATCTGTAGATCTTGTAACAATCTTGTGCATTGTCAATGAAAACGTTTTTAGACGGACGGACGCAGTGTAGACGCATGCATGCCGCACTGGAGCGGTCTGTGACGTCACAAAATATAGTCCTTATCAAAAAGATAGACGGATTCCGTGGCCGCAGAATCATGGCGGGACCTAGACGAAAGATGCGGTAAGAGCACCTTCTAAGTGAGGGGGTCAGCTAGGTCCCACCGCGATTCTGCCGCCGCGTCGCTATGGCACGCGCAATCCGTCTATCCTTTCGACAAGGACTATACTTTCTGTCTATCTAATTTATGGCGGCTACACAAAATATGGAAACAAGAATAAATATGAGTTTATAAATAAACACAAATATAGAAATACAAGCACAAGTGTAAATTTTGGCGAAAATATATAAATAAAACAAATAAATGCAAATTGTGTCCACAGAGAAACGTCACGAAAGTATGTTTTGCCCCGTTTACAGTCGCTTCCACGGCGTTTGCGCTGTCTCTGTCGCGAAGTGACAGCAGACAGAGAAGCCAGCGCACTGCCAAACCATGTCCTTGACATGTCAACTCGTGCGGCAACTGTCGGCACTCGTATAAACACGTCAAATGTGATCAACCACATCATCGCCGTGTTGTCATGCCGTTACTAGTTAGTCCATTACACTTGTCGCGTAAACTTGAGCAATTTAATTCCATGATGACGTCTCCACCATAAAATATGATGAGTTCTCGCTTAGCAGTGTCATTTTAAGGGTAATTTATACTAGATGCGTGCGTCAGTCGCGCATCAGTCGCACGCATCCATTTACAAGGGATTTTCCACGAAGACCGGTCAACACTGGTTGTACATCCTCAATGAAAAGAACGCGCGGCCGCCGTCAGGCCGTAAACGCGTGCATCTGAGCTGCGTCTGCAATGCGACTAGGCCCTATTCTTCATCATATGGACGCACGCGCGTCAGTCGCACGCATGCAGCACAAATTGCCCTTTAGAGGCAACACTCACAGAAAATTCCGCGTTGGAGATTTCGCGGTATATCGGGGTTTTTAGGGACGATGAACTCATCGACAATGATGAAGTAGCGTGGAACACGCGGAAAACGCAGAAAATGATGGCGGTATCTCATGTGCGTCCACAGGGCGGACGAGTGTTCTGTGATGGGTCCCGCCACGAAACTGTGCAAATGATGCTCATTCCACACTAAGCTCTGCGCTAAACCACATGCGCACACCCGTTCAACGGCGTTAGCTGGCTCTACGAAACCCTTTTGTCCAGGGCGGCAGGTGTGTCCGCGCCAGTATCTTCGCAGGTATTCCTCTATTCGTTGTGTTCAACTTACCCTTGTGATGATCCAGCGGCCGGCTACACGGTAAACGACTCCCTTCAAAGGTGAAAATTCCGTGAGTGCTGCCTTTAAAATTTCAGTGTCTTCTTTTCTGGTTTTAAAAAGATCTTAGAAAGAACTATTTTTGGAAACTTAGTGTATAGTACGTTTCAAAAGCGACGATAATTGAGTATTTGTGCCTATGATGTGCACTTCTCGGCTTCCCTTCGCGAACACGCCACTATTTCTCGCGCTCGCTCGTTCTCTAATATGTATATTCATAACTATGTTCCCCGATGAAACACACTATACCGAATATGAACTAAATTCGAAGTTTGGAAACGTACTTTATACTTTGCGATAGTTTGACCGCTGTGGGCGAATGTAGGGAAGGGGATGCGCCTCCCCCCACGACAATAACTCGCCGAATTTTCAAAATTACTTTATAAACCAAACAAAAATTTGGTACTAGTTCATTTTTGTCATTTACTTTCTATTATTGATTTTCAAATATTTATTATCTATTATTTGATATTAATACTAATATTTTAGCACTATTCGGCTAGTTAAGACTCAAAAATTTCGGTGAAAAATTTTTGTTCATACTTCGCCTACGGGGGTTATCTGAGGCGCTAAACACGACAATCGTATCTTTTTTGCACCACAACATCGTTTTTGTAAGGTTACGGCGGGTATACTGCAGATACGATACCTCATAAAATCCTCTTAAATTTCGCAGAGAGGGGTTGTTTTAGGCGCTGGTCACGATTATCAACATTATTTGGCATATCACCTTCGGTTTCTTCCTGAAATCGGCGCCTTTACTAAGTTTCCCACCTTATACCTACCGTATCCCCACCAAATGAGGTAACGGTGCAAAACGGATACGATATTCGTGATCAGCTCCTAAAACAAGCCCTCTACGCAAAATTTCAGAAGATTCAATAAAATTCCGCACAGTATACAGTACACCTACACACACTGTACACCCTACAGTACACCTACCTTAACCCTACAAAACGAAGTGGCACTATTCGGCTAGTTCTGCCCCAAAATTTCAAAAAAAAAAATTTGCCCAAACTTCGCCCAGGGGGGTTATTTGGGGTGCTGATCACGAATGTCGTATCCATTTTGTACCGTAACCCCATTTTTGCAGGGTTACGGTATAGTTACCCCAGATAAGGTATCTCACGGAATTCGCTCAAATTTTGCACAGGGGAGTTATTTGGGGTGCTGAGCACGAATATCAACTTTATTTTGCATGCCTCCCTCATTTTCCTTTCGAATTCGGTATTTTCTCCCGATTTCCTACCGTATACCTACCGTATCTCCATGAAAATGAGGTTACGGTACAGAACGGATACGATATTCGTGCTCAGCACCCCAAATACCCCCCCCCCCTGTGCAAAATTTGAGCGAATTCCGTGAGGTACCGTAGCTGGGGTGACCTTACCGTAACCCTACAAAAATGGGGTTACGGTACAAAATGGATACGATATTCGCGATCAGCACCCCAAATAACCCCCCTGGGCGAAGTTTGGGCGAATTTTTTTTTGAATTTTGGGGCAGAACTAGCCGAATAGTGCCAACGAAGTTACGGTACAAAACGGATACGATGTTCGTGTTCAGCACCTTAGATAACCCCTACGCGAGGTTTGGGCGGAATTTTTTAATTCGAAATTTTCAGGCAGAACTAGCCGAAAAGTACCAATATTTTTAATATTTTGATCATCCCAAGCCCCAGAGTTGCCACCTTTTCCCACGCCCCCCCCACCCCCCCCCCCCCTCCACCTAGGCTTGCCACTCTTGTGTGCGGCACTGCTTGACTAGTTTGCACAAGTGGACCATAAAATCTCACACTGCGTCGAATACGAGCACTTGTTCTGCAGTTGCACCAAATACATCGAACTCGATTTTTGAAAATGGGCAAGGTAAATATAGCGAGTCATGGTTTTTTTTCTTTTCAAGAGAAGAGATATCATGACTCGCTATATTTTTGCATCTCTTTGCAAAATTGGGTTCATCGCGGTTTTTTCCCTTCGTTATTCCTTTTGTTTCGTGCAGCTAGGTTCTGAAAAAGCAGCAGTCGGGTGGTGGACCATGTTGATTGCTTTTTCAAATACCTCTTTATTCTTCCTTTTTTTCTTTGACTTCTCTTACTTCCTTTTTCAGTGAAACGGACTTTAGAATATATGAATATTTAGAGATTTTTTCGTTACAATTGCTAGGTTAGACATTGTCGCTTTGGTAAATCTGGCTCGGAACAACGGCAATGTCGCACTATACAGTTGCATAATTTTTCCTTTGTTTTATTTATACTTTGTCTATACAGTGCGTTTCATAATTACAGGGACATCCGATTTTTTGCTGTAGCGAGCTTCACCGTGAACCAATCGATCTGATTTTTTCATCATTCAATTCAGGATGTGAAATAACCTCTAGAGACATACTTTTCATTAACATCATTAATATATAGGATTTTTATAGAGAAAGATAGAAAAACCAGTGTTTCAAAATTATAGGGACACTTGGCCTTGATGAAACGATTTACCCAGAAAACGGAATCTGTCAGTGCAGTTGTTACCAATGGGTTATTCCCTATCCAGTGCCAATCCAAATTTTCCGTTCTTCAAGCTAGTGAAGGCGTCCCAGAAGACGTTCGGCCCAACATCGGTCTTAGTTTCTTGAACAGTGTGTTAAAGTTTTGTAGCATATAACTTCTAGACGCATTAAGCATGGAACCATCGAGAATTTGTCTTAGGACCATTTTCCGCAAGAAATGAGTGTCCACAAGCGTTTTTCAGGTAGAAGGCGTCGAGTTTGTGGCAGCTTTATCATGCAGTGGTCCCTTGACCTATGGGGATAACTGCACTTTCTCTAACCAAAGCAACCTTTGGTCAACGATGATCACTCAGATGTGATGTAGAATGATCACACAGGATTCGCTAAATGTCACTTTTCTAAATTCTAATTGATACAAAAGCGATGAACAGCCTACGACATGCACGAGATCCAATCGACACTGCACATAGTCGCTTCCTAAACCTCATCATAAAAAGGAAACATAATTGTGGCCTTAATTCTTCAATAAGGCCTCTTTTCTGTTCGAATCGATCAAATTCTCTCTTATTCATAAGATCGGATAATCTATCTGGAGAAAAGAATTAGTTTCCCAAGACGGTTCTTGGGAGGCAAAAAGGCTTGTTCGAGCATGTCATGTCGCGCACGGCGTAAGTTGTTCAAAGTCTTTGTATCAACTAGAATTCAACATAGAGGCATTCATCAAATCCTGTGTGATCATTCTACACCACATCTGAGTGGTCATTGTTGACCAAAGGTTGCTTTGGTTAAAGAAAGTGCAGTTATCCCCATAGGTCAAGGCACCACAGCATGATAAAGCTGCCACAAACTCGACGCCTTGTACCTGAAAAGCGCTCATGAACACTCATTTCTCGCGGAAAATGGTCCTAAGACAAATTCTAGATGGTTCCATGCTTAATGCGTCTAGAAGTTATATGCTACAAAACTTTAACACACTGTTCAAGAAACTAAGATCGATGTTGGGCCGAACGTCTTCTGGGACGCCTTCACTAGCTTGAAGAACGGAAGATTTGGATTGGCACTGGACAGGGAATAACCCATTGGTAACAACTGCACTGACAGATTCCGTTTTCTGGGTAAATCGTTTCATCAAGTCCAAGTGTCCCTATAATTTTGAAACACTGGTTTTTCTATCTTTCTCTACAAAAATCTTATATATCAACGATGTTAATGAAAAGTATGCCCCTAGAGGTTATTTCACATCCTGAATTGAATGAAGAAAAAATCAGGTCGATTGGTTCACGGTGAAGCTCGCTGCAGGGTGTCCCTATAATTATGAAACGCCCTGTAGTTGGTTTCAAAAGCGGCAGGAGTAGAGCATATGTGCCGTAATCGCATAGTAATGCATTAAACAACAAGCATTCAATTTTTTCAATATCTTGAGAATAGTTATTTTTGGAATGATACTTTTCAATTTTCATTTATTCATGGTTTCGAAAAGGATACATCTCAATATTCATTCATTCATTCATTCATTCATTCATTCATTCATTCATTTACTTTCCATTTATTGCATAATTTTACGCCAACACTTCAAAAACAGTGAGAGTTGAGTATTTGTACAAAAAGCTTGCAATTTCCATACTAAGCGGCATGCAGCCATAACCTGATTGGTCGCTCTGTACTGTTATCTGCTTCCTTTCTTTCTTTCTCTAATTTCTCTCTAATATGCGTCTCTTGTGACATGAACTATATTAGGTATTCTTGTATGTTCCTTACTTCTTTTAATTTCTCTGCTTTTCTTCCCAATGTAAAAATTCGCCATGATCCTTGAATATCTAATGTGAACATAGATGTTATCCGTATTTTTCTCTACAATGCCCCTGTATTACCCTCAATTTTTGCTTTTTTAGTATAGGAATTGGTTGCCAGTTTCAAATTCAAAGTAATCCCATTCGATATCGATTTCTGATTATTTTGTTTGGCGAAATTCACTGAAATCTATCTCACTCTGCATTTATATTCCAGCGGTAAGTCCGTGAATTTTCTAGGATTGCTTTCTTAAAAGTTTATTCTGGATGTGTGATATGTTACGCATAGCTTGCCAACGCATAGCTTTCGGCGGCTTGCTATTCAAAGCAAATTCGCACCTTCGCCAATCCCATATGTTTGTTTGATGTGCATACAATGCGAAAAATGAAGAAATCCAGTTCAGAAACCATTTGGAAATGCTGGATTTCCTGGAATATTCCAGATGTTTTGGTTCCTGAGGTAGTTTTTATCCTCATAATTAGGCTGGTGATTTTGCTTTATTTCTTGAATTCCTCTTTATTCTCGGTTTATATGCTTCTTTCTCTCCTTTTTTTCTTTGGTCACCTTCTCTTCAATCATTCCATTAAAGACATCTGAAAAAAAGAAGAACGTGTACGTTTCGCACCCTATTTCGTACATCATAATAGATGATCCAAAAATAGACCATTACAAGGCGGTTTTTGCACTGAGTGCAAAAGTCATTAGTGAAACTACGCGCAGATAACGAGGTCAGGATGTAGAAAAACCGGAATACCAGCCGTAGATAACGTCACGAGCACCATTTACAGCGCGCAGATGTCTTCAAATTCATAGTTTCGTTCAAAACCTTTGCTCTGAACTTGTTGCCAGCTGTTTACGGAGGATCTGCCACCAGCTGCCATCTCACATGATGACTGATTGGGGGCGGTAACATTCCTTTTTGTTGCTTACTTTACTCATTGTCAGATCTAAGGTATCGTGCCTGGGTAATTGTGAGCCTAGTCTGCTTATCTTTTGTCTTCCACGAACTCTCCGCAAATAATCCCGTATTTCTCCGCGGTCCGAGTGAAATCGGCGGGGGCGTCGCTTGAACGGGGCGCAGGTTGTTCGAAACCAGCTCGTCGCGACCGCTTCGATCTCGACTTTATCGCCACTTATAATCACATATACTGATCTTTATCAGGTACTTTTCGCCAAAAATCGCTGCTTGACACGTGAACAAGTGCGGGAAGAAGCAGAAGAATCCGCGTCATCGACGAGTATGGCAGATGGGAGAGGATCGTGACGTTTCCCTGCTGAATGAGCGGTGAGTGTGTTTTGCTGTTTTGCACCGGGTCAATGATTAAACCCACTCAGCAGCTAACTACCGTATAGTGACTCAGCTTGGAACCAGCTGACTGGGCCGAGCGGTGAGAGCGCGAGGCGGGCAGGGGGGGGGGGGGACGTCGCGGGGCGCAGCGGGTGGGGCGGCCGGCTCGTGGGGCGCGGGCAGGGACGCAGGCGCAGGCATCGATCACGCAGCCATCCCGACCACCAGCAGCAACACACCTCGTCCCTCCTCGTGCTTAGCTCCTTCAGATGGAGCTATGCGAGCTGCATCTACTACCGGAGGACGATGCCTGGCCGTCGGATATCGACACACGTATCGCTCAGCTTGATTTTGGCGGTGATTCGGCGCTATTCGCCTCCAGTTCCGTTAGTACTGATTCGCTAGACTCTGAACAGTTACGAGAACGATGTCGACTGCGAACCGAGGATTTCCAGCTGACTTTTGCCGATTCTGGACATTGGCAGAGTGGACAGCTCACTACCTGGGGGCGTATCCGATCCACGGAGCCTCTGGATGAGACCACCGCGAGGTAGATTAATATTTCCGGATTTTTCTATTTCCTTTCTTCTGCATTCCGCATATTCGAAACTCCCACCTTCTAAGTCTCCTTTTCCGCTCGCAAAATATATTTTTCCATTCGCAAGATGACGACTTGGGGAGCGTTAGCAATCCGCCTTATCGTACATTTGTAGGCGGGAAATGAAACACAGATGGTGTAGATTTATGTGAATGTAAATTTAAAGTAAGCTCCATCTGCTCAAGAACTGCTAAAACACAAACTCACCAGTATTTGGTTTCGTGGGAAAATCTCAACCTTTTTTTTCCGTTTTGGCGTCACGTTCCATACATTCAGTGCAACCACGCCCATGCATTTAATTTCACGCTTTAACGTACGGTAAGCCGTTGTGTTGATCCTCCACAAATTATCATGTGCTACCCTACCCTCCTCCTGCCATAAGGGAATGCGGCACGGCGCCCATAAGGCCAATTTGCCCGTCGATAAACGGAAAATGGACTTGAGTGCCCCAATGATGTCCTGGCATAGGTCTTTTTTTTGTGACGAGTTTCCGCCGTGCACGATTTACTTCGTGCAGTCACGACAACACCCGTTACGGCCGGCGGAAGTGTATATGCGTTATGTGTGGAATGTGTGACCTTGAGCGGTTTCAATCAGTGAACTGCAATTCGTGGAGTTCGTCGCCGTTCGCCGTTTCGTTCGAGACGTCTGGTTTTGTTCGTGGTGCATGTAACATTGCACTTGAGTTTTACAGAGAAACTTGACCCTTTTTCTGATAATTTCCGAAACGCTGCGCTTTTGGAATTCTTTGGTACGTAATGTTACGGCCCAATTTTTTTTTCTGGAATTCCAGTCATCTTTCTTTGCTAGAGGAAGGTGGAACTTACATGTAAGGTGGACTGTTTGGTCCTCAACTACGTGTAACTTCCACTTTTTCCAGGTGAATTACACGAAGAGGGCGTAATTGGTCAATCATTTGGTAGGACCTTTAATGCGCTAAGATTCTTCACCTCTCGCTGAAATCCCAAGGAAAGCGGGGGGGGGGTACCACCTGGAGTTTGTTGATGAATCAGGACCATTCACGGTTGTTCTTATTTCCAAGATCGTTTATAAGCTCATCCCTCCAGGGCACCTCAAGCTGAAAAGTGAAACCTGCGCCTGTATGCATCATTGAGATTACCCAGGGTAAACATGTTGACAGCAATGTTTACAGTGGGTACATTTCTGGGGTGTCAATGCGTTTATCTTGGGTAGTCTCATATCTTGGGTAATGTACGTGGCCTCTGAAAGCTATTTTTTCCATGGGCTGAAACTCTGTCATGTGCCAGTCACATTTTCATCGCATCGATAAGGTTTAGACGCGTAAATCCGCAAAAAATTGTTATGAAGTTCAAATAAACTGGCCGAAATAGGACGCTCTGTAATTCACGAGCATTATGACGTTTTGCCAGTCGATGTGTGGCAGGCTGGCTCCTCGTGATCGAGAGGCATTTGTTAACAACGAGTGGCCTGGGTCTAAACATTGGCATAGAAGTACGCTTATATATAACTGCCGATCTTTAAATTCTGGATCTGTAATCCAGTATGTTTTATTCAACCGGATGGACGCGTTTTAGCGGTTTGGTTTGAATGTACTGCTTTAAAGTACTTTTTCCGCGGATAAATCACCCCTGGTTCTTTTTGTCCAAGTTTTCTGCTTCTAAGAATCCACTATCAACTCAATCAGTAATTTATATTGCCTGTTCCTAATTCTATTCAATCTACCGCATTTGTGTCAAGAAATCCACCCAGTCGGTCAATTTAAATTGGATTGCACAATGAAAAAAATTGGGAATGGATATTAGAGCGTTGCATTTTTCCTGCCATGGTTAAACAAACTGCATACGGGCAGTGAAGGCTTGCGAAAGCCCGTCAGATTTCGACATTTCCAAATTTTTCTGATTAAAACAGTCTGTTCGTTACGATTCAAATTCTGGATGAATTCCGCTTGCTTGTGACAGATATCCGTGAACAGATTCTCGTATTGCTCCATAGAAAAACGTCTTCGCAGACGCATTTCTCTTCTTCAACCGCCCCCACCACGTTCTTTTAGTTCCAGAGAACCGGACGTTTACGCAGCTCCCAATTTTGCTTTGTAACCGCCACCCAACTGTAGCTGGTTCTGTGAGGGAGAAGATTACGGTAGTGTGGATAGCGGCGAGAGAGTTTTTCCCCTCTGGAACTTTCGTTCTTTCTTCTGCATGCCTAATATGCATAGTGCCGGCGCAGGGATATGAATAGGGGAAAAGAAAGGACACGGATACTCATTGAGGCGAAAATTTGCTGTTTCAGCGCGCCAGATGTGATAACTCGTCCACGAACTACGCCTTCTACTACGACACCTCGACCAACGAGTCTTCTGGCGAATTTCGTGGGACGAGAATCGCAAGACAACGTGAATGGCGGTCGTTACGTGGACGTCAACGACAACGAGATTCAACTTGAGGCGAGTAGCTCGAATACGCAGGATCGTTGGCGAGCTGCCAGACCGGCTACGAATACCGTGCGATCAGCACCAGCTAAACCACGAAGAACGTTCGCCGACCTGCACAAGTCGATCGCTCCCGAGTTGCAGTTTCTGGCGCTTCCACATCAGGTTTGACGTTAAACGTTGATGTTTATCTCTTGTTTGCCCTCTAGATTAGCAGTTCACGTGCCTAATCAGCTTTTTTCCCCTCGTTACACGGCAAATGATGATTGTGTGTTTATTAGATTCCAACGTTGTGCGAATCTTCAACGATGTCGTTGAGTGACGTTATGCTGAAAGTACAGCGTGAAGGAATGCCGCCTCTAACCTCCGATCTCGATCTGCCACTTCCTTCACTGCTGCAGACCAATCAGCTTGAGGTATGGAATTTGAACAGTACGGCGGGTATGTCAAGGATAGCGGAAATGCACACAGTCAGAGCTGTCGTCCGTCATCGCGCAGTTTTTTGCTGGCGTTGCCGAAGTGTTTCGTTTTGATTGTTGGATTCAGCCCATACAAAACCGGTTTTACATTGTAGTTTGAATGGCCGTGACGTTGTACGTTTGAAGTATTGCACGGATGGATAACTTGTGAAGAGTCCCTTTGCGTTGATCGCCGAATGCTCTAGAATGTTAGATAGTTGTACTTTTTGCATGTCAAGGGAATTCTGTGGATACGGTACGTGCCTCCAAATGCAGAAGTTGTAGTGGAAAGATTTGTTTATAGTCTCTTCCACTCAAATTGTGTGCGAAAACGTCTCTTCCACTCAAACTGTGTGCGAAAACATCTGTCACGGGATTCATGAACGTTCCTAGTAAGGTTCTGAGCTTCGAGGGTGGAGTCCTTCAGTCGTGAGCCTTAGAACCTTTCCCGGAATGTTCTCGAACAAGTTGGGGGAGTTCCTCGACGAAAATGTGACACGCCTTGCTATCTTAACCGGTATTTGTCGTACCTGACTAGATATTTTCACCTGGAACACTCGTCCACTTTGGAGGGAGGGGGTAAATCGCAACCTTATTGGAAATTTTCATGACTACGGAAACGGATGCTTAGCGTGGCTAGCAATTTGTGACCTTTCTCCCTTTTGGTCCTTCGCTATTTGCTGGGCTGTCCAATTTGCGGTGTTTTGCACTGGTACCCATCACTAGCCGCTCTTTGGACAGGGTACATACGTTCTGGAAGCCCAATCGTGGAACTAGCTTCGTAGCTGTTTTCTTGTAAAAATCTACCTCATTAACGTTAATATTATGTGTAAAGATGTTCAAGAAATGGCACTAATCACAGGTTCAAAGACCGTTCTGTAAGCAGGCAGTATTACCGTAATTCCTAAGCGTAACAGTTTCACGCCAGCCTCTAGATTTGCAGTGCGAAGTTCGATAGAACCTGGTGACCTAGTTGGTTGTGTTCACTGTAGTTATGTGCAAACCACATTTTATTTTGCGCCCAGAAGTTGCGGTAAGACCATCTGCTAACTGGACTGAATCCTTCATTTTGTCACCAATTGGTCTATGTACGAATGTTTTGTTGAAAATCTGCAAGCTAGCGGAATTCTGCAAAATGCGGAGCCTGGAGAAATGAGATTTCAAGTTGGGAATACTGGCAAACAGCTCATTTTCCGTTCACGGACAAAGCTATTAGATTTGTGGACAGTATAAACAGATAAACCGACAGCTGTCTGGCGTACTAGTCACTTTGTAGGCCTTAGCCCTTAGGGTATAAGGGAGTTGGCGTGTATTTATGACTATTTATTTAGGGCTAATTAATTTAATTTTGCGACATTCATTGTATATGAAGGCATGCTTTCTTCGATTCAGCATGTTAGCATTGTTTAGTCATGAAGTGATTCATCTTATGAGCGAGTTTTGCTATTTACATCTGTTCCATTAGCGTTACGTTACGATTATTCGAGCTGCACTGCTGTTTTGCCATTAGTGCGAATGTAATTAGATTTACTTGGGAACTGCGTAATCGTCTAGCGCAGAACGGATGATGTCAGAATGTCCGAAATACTCGGCCCCTTAAGAAATCTGAGCCTTCACAATGGCTCCATCTTGAATGCCGCCACCATCTGCGTTTGCAGTGGTGTCCTTGCGTTGTTTGAGAAAAACACCCATGAATGAGAAAAACGCCGAGCTGGATACGGTAGAGAGCTGTGTGTGCATTTCCGATGTCCTGAAATATCGAACTGATCTGTTTGCATTCATATGTTTTTCCTAGGATTTTTCTGGTTTCGATAGCTATCTCGGCTAATTGCTGTGCCTGGCTTTAATTTCTCTCTTGTTTTTCCTCGCTGTATCGGGTCCAGCTATTAGCTGCTTTAGTTGAAATGCAGACGATGTGAAAAAGTGGCAGAGCAGGAATTCAGTGTCCTGATTTTTCAGGAAGACTCCCCAGATTCTGGATTAGGCTGCAGCGGTCCGGTACACATCGAAGACTGGGCGTCGCTGTCTATTCTATTGCCAAAGTGAGTGCTTCGACTACTTTTTGAACAATCTTGCGTGTCATGAATTTGTTTTCTCGATTTCTATTGGTGCTGACGTCGATTTGCGTCATGTATTTGCCCTCACCCTGCTGCTGCCCCAAGCAGTTCCTGTCGCTTTGCTCCTGATCGATTTCTCATTCGTCGCGCTCCCTCCCAGTCGCCTCGTGGAGCGGTGCCGGCCCATCAGCCAGGTCCCATGTGAAATGAGACACCCGAGAAAGAGGGATATCAACAAATATTCCTTATGTTTTTGTTTTTACTCGCTTAGAACTTTTGAAGGATGGCGCAAAATTCCTGAGGGAATCATGTTCCGAAATTTATCTTCGCAGAAACACATATGGGTAAAAAATACGAATTCAATAAGGCTGCATCCAAGTTTTCAGCGAAAAAATCACCCTATTGTTGTCGATGTTGTACATTCTTTGAGAACATTTAGTGTAATGGAAAAAAATCTGCTATCTTGATAGGCTAAAGAGCTGTCAATTTGTCAGTGTGATGGATTGCTATGAGTTTAGGGCACTTCACAGGGTCGTTGAAGCACGCGTTGAAGGGCATTTCATCCAGAAATAGCTTTGGCCTTGTCATGGGATTGACGAGTTTAACGTTATCCATGCGTGCATTGAGAGGTGGGGATCAAAAACCATCCCGAAAAAAAAGGCTACACGAGGGTCTTAGGTGTTGTAGTGAAGAAGGTATGCTAGATTTTCAAGAGTTCTAGGGGTACGTGGCGGGGTTCATAAATATTTCCAGGAAGAATGTAGCCCTCTCATTAGTCCAGAGTGGACATGATTACTGGACGAAAATTGCCGTTCCTTATTGCTCTCATACGTATATCCATTTGCTTCCTTTGCTGGGATCAGAACACTGTTCTTTCTAAGAAAAAGTCCTGGATTTGCGTTTTTCCGTGAACAATCATGGGTCTCACCTCTGTATGACGTTTCTGATGTTTTTTACATCTCGTTCTGGAAGCCTACACATAACAAGAGACAAATTTTGGAAAATTCACTTTTTGCAAAGGTGTGAGTGTTTCCATCAATTTGTGACATCCAGTTGGAAACTTGCATGTTTTGCTTGCTGTCCAGCTGACATGCGTAGTGCCTAGTTTCTGCAAGTTTTCTCGCTTTTTCTGGATGAGAGTCTTTGTTTAGCGCTGTGCAACCATTCATAATTGTTGCAGCTGGGCAAAAGAAGGGAATCCTATTCATAATCTGCACGTGTGTTTCTGTTCTTTTTATGGATTCATGGGAACATTGCGGACATTCTCTTTTTGCTAGAATATATGCAGGATTTCTTTGGATTCACTTTACCATGATTTTTCGTTTACCTCTGTCACAGCCATGGTCACTTACATCACATCCTCATGCTTATCTTTGGATGAACCGGTTGGACGCTATAACTTTCTGGGAGCGCATAAGAGATTGCTCATTCTTCCATTGACGCCTCCGGGCCCTGGTTGGCTCAGATTACCCAAATGACCAGGGCCGGCGTGTGGCAGTGGTATTACCCAGGGTAGGAATGCTACGTCTCCAAATTTACCCCTGGCACGAACGTCCCTGGCGCGTGTCAAGGTTACCCAGTGGGTTTTTCTCTTGAGGGACACACACGAGTAGCGTTTTTCTCATGGAATCTGTGAAGAAATCTATCCGTAGGAGCTTTGTTCTCCCTTATTTTCCTGACATTCTTCCATGTTTCTTGGGATTTCATAATCTACATGCTCATTAAACCATGATTTCGTTTAATCCCAACCTGCAGTTGTGGATTTGTGTAACCTCAATGACTGATGGATGCGTTCCTACCAGCCTAAAGTAACAGTCACTGTCGCCAAGCTGTTTCAGACAATTTTTGTGGAATCCATTCAACTGACAAGACGTATGATTCACGAAAGGCACAAATAATGAGTGATTACGTTGTCACACTGATTTGCAAAGTGCTAAGTGATTATTGTAAAAAAGGTGATTAATATGAGAGAAACCGGATATTCGATCTAGCTTTGAGTCCATCCATCCATTGTCTATTCGTTAAGCCAAAGATACTGGCGTTCCGTTTTTATTAGGCAGCATTTCTGCGTTCTTTCTTGGGCCGAGATGATGGGCATTTGACGAGATTGATGATCGCAGGAGAGATGAGGGTGTGTGTGTGTGTGCACGAGATGTTTCGTAAGGAGCTGTGTCTGTGCCCTCTGGCGATGGGCTAGTGTCAGGCAGGGGCTTGCTATGCTTGGATGTCGTTCCACGTTGTGAAATGTGCCACGCAATGACAGCCGTGCCTTGGGGCGGCTGTTCTGTCTCTCCGTGGCGATCACCTAACTAGAAATCGGATACGACGATTATATGTCCGTTGAACGATTCGTGTGAATGACATGTGGGATAAAAGAGATGCTGAATGTTATTGTTGGGGACTAAATGGTTTCTGGGCTGCTTCGAGGCCGAGGATTTGTCCTGAAAGCCCATACGGGGGTTCCTTAGAAGTCGTTGGGCTACATTCGACAGTTTATACATCGAATGCATCGAATTGCTCCGCTTTTATTCTATATTCTTGTTTATTTAATAAATTTGCTGCGTTCATCAAATTTTACAAACACTTGGTGGTCCCATTAGCTTGGAATCCAGTCCATTCGAATGAACATTTGAAATTCGAGTCGAGATGGTTCAGCCACCCTGATAGAAGAATATCAGGGTGGCTGAACTGTAACAATAGACAACCCGAGGAATAATTGTTTTGAGCGTATTTAGTCGGATGAGTGGGTGTAGGTGCATAGTGTAACAAAAACATTACTTCCTGAAGTAATTATACGCTCTACTGATGTACTTATAGTGCAACGGCGTCCTCGTTGTCTCAATATCCAGCCACTTGGCCTATGTTTACTCCTCAAACATGTGAGCTGTATCGGGTTGCTTGAAACATATACGCATTTTTTTTTGGAGTCGCATGACTCTCGATAGTGCATTTTAATTGCGATTTATGGAAATAAAATTCGTTTATTGATGGAAATTCTTGGAATTGCGAAATGCCTTGGTTTGTGAGTCATTGTTCCTGCAGAGGGATTAGTCACAGTTTGCTAGAAGTAGGCTTTTTTGGCGAAGATTTATTGTTAGATAAGAGTATTGGAGAACGCATCAAGTAGAGTAAGTGCCTCTCATTGTTCCTGGATTATCCATTGATTATCCTAGGACACCTGATGAATAGAGAATGTTTGTAAACCTTCAAGTTCTTTGGAGGTTTACGCTGTCAGAGGTAGAAACACTAGAAACACTGCGAATGGCTTCTTTCTACGTGCAAATTTACTTGGAACTGGCAAGAAGAGATGTCCTGGATGCTGTGTAAAGTGCAGCATCTCAACATTACTTCAGGACATATGTCATTGGATAGACAAAGATGTAAAAACGTGGAACTTATGGCAAAGTTCCGATGGCAAGGTGGAGGCAGAAAGGTTACTCATTAAAATAGGTTACTATGTGCCGACGGATGGGAGTGGAAACTTCGAGATGTAATGGGGATTCGTAGAGGTTCCCAGTAGGGCCAGAGGCCAACAAATTCGAAATGGGAAGGAGAGCGCAAAAATCCAGAGAAGAAAAGTTTCTGGAAGGAGTGGGCAACAAATCCAGAGCGAGTGAGTTTCCGCGATGGTGCATTTTCTCCTAGGAGCCCGTCACAGCCTGTAGAGAATAGATGTAGTTGGGGTCGTCGAAAGCCATCCGTCCTGGGTTAATAGCGGTGGGATTCATGAACGTTCCATGAAACATTGGGGTCTACCCATCTTTTTAGGGTGGATCTACCTATCTTTTTAGGGGACGAGTTCTCCGCACAAAATGGGTATACTTTACCCGGGAGACTAGTCGCTATCAACGACAACAAGTAATGGTAAAGTTAGCGAAATATACCGCCTGGAGTTTTGCCTGGAGAACTCCGCTCTTAATCGAGGGAAGCTTAGAACCTCACCGGAAACGTTCGTGAATCCCACAGCTCTTCACTTCCAGTGCATTTCATCTTGTATCCGTTGCCGATACACATGATTGGGGATAATGAAGTAAACAGTTTCGCCTTGGTAAATGTGTCCATTTTGGAACAGCTGAAATTTACGGATTTTTTCCGGGAAAATTTATTTATGGATATTGGAAGGCTGTTGGAGCGAAACTTGAATTTTTCGCCGTAATTTCGAAACTTTCGCTCACCCAAAATTCAACAGCTCCATGTAGGAAATGGGCAGGATTTAATTCGATCCTGTTGGAGCGAAACTTAAATTTTCCATCGTAATTTCGAACGCTGGCTACATCTGGGATCGTTATTTATTTTGGTAGGAAGTGCATGTGCGTACTGAGTTTTCTTTGCCCCACGGCACATCACAGCTAAATGTGTTTTTCGTTCAGCCCAAATTGATGTGGCGCGTATGCCGGCGCTATCCGTTTGCAAGTCGAGAGCTTATTCTTTATTTGTTGATTTGAGAAGAGCTCTCCGTGCGCTGGCTGAGAGCCTTGAAGAGTACTCGAGTGAGAACGGCATTCTTGAGAGTGCGTTTTCGCAGTACTTTCTTACTTTATCCGTTGAAATACGCGAATGCAGAAATAAAAATAGACTGAGATCCTTGAGAATTTGCAGGAGAGTTGGTTGAATGAAAGGAATTGTTCCCAGCTTCCGAAGACTTTCGTTTTCTGAATTTAAAAGAGGGAGCTAATTCATCTGAAGATTAGTGGTTTACTTCGATCGAGCCTATGTATCCGTAGAAGTTTCCATTCCAGGATTCTCCAAAATTCTTCCAGATTTTCCTCCATGGCGAAGTTAGCGAAGCTGATCACATTAACGTATTCAGTGACGTTTCCGGGAAGGTTCGGAACTCCGAGGTTCAAAGTGGTGGCTTTTCTGAGCGAAATTCCTTCCCCCTCCCCCCTACACCACCCCACTTGTGGTGGGATACATGAAAATTCCTGGGAAGCTTCTTCCCTCTCATCTAAAGCGGACAAGTTCATAAAATGGAATGTGGCATATCATGCTATCTTATCACCACTGTTTCAGGTGAATCGTCCACGTAAGATACCCTGATTTTCGAAAAAAAAAAACGCCCACTCACCTCGGAACGACCGCTAAATAACTACCCATCAGGGAACGTTCAACAATCCCCTCCCTGCATCGCTTGCTGGCGTTGAGCAGACTAAGTTGCTTAACTGTGAACTACTTCTGCCAGAGGAATTCTCTTGCTTTGGAGAAGCGGGTGGATCATAATGCTTCTGGAAATGTTCGTGGATCCGGTCGCCAAATAATTGTGTCCAGTCGTCTTTCCGGAAACATTAGTGATTCCTGTCATCGAGCAGTCGTGTCCATTTACTGTTGTTGTTAAAGGAACATGTTGACGCATCCGGATAGATTATAACAGGCGAGCCCCGCACTCTCATGTCACTTCGGAGTTTTTACAAGCACTTCGCATATAATTTGATGTACCCGCCTCAGAACCACCCCATTCGAACCATTCACAAGCTCTTTTTCACGACTGCAAATCGTTTGGAACTGCAAATGGAACTGCGAATCTCATTATGCGTTGCGCGCCCTTATGTCACGGCAGTGCCCTTCCATCGGTCAACGGCTTAGGCCTCCTCTGTCTCGCTTTTCTCATTTCCCGCACAGCGGGACAGACAACAAGTGAGGGGCTTTAGGTCTGAGAGCGGACATCAGTCATTCGTAAGCCATTGTTTACGAAAAGAGCTGCAATCTCAGGAAATTTAGGGTTTCGGCAGTTTTTCTGGGGGATTGAAACGTGAGCATTTGGACTGGCGAGGGCTGTATTTAATTGAGGGTGCCTTCGAAAACCTATTCGTGAATCTGTGCTTGGCTGGGAGTAGAATACAAGGGTAAATCAGGGCAGAACTGATTCCAGCCATCTGTATATGGTTGCCCGTTTTTGCGAAATTTGTTTCTTTTTTTTATAATTAGTACCTATGGAGGAATCCTGTTTCTAAGATGTGACGCCATGCTGAGCGTCAGCATGACGACATCTAATCCTCCTTCTGAGATTATCCTCGGACACCGGGAGATCCAAGAAATATGGGCTTTATATTTTAGAGGAATAAATCTGTCTTAGGTTAATCCTGACCGGAAATCCGATGCTTTTGGGATAATCCCATGGGCTTAGGGAAAGTAATGAAGACTGACCTGCTTTGGCAGTCTGGGAGGATATTTCTTACCTGATGATGTGATTCGCTAGGGTTGAAAAAATCTGAATTTCAATAATTTTCCATCAAATAGCTGTGTATTGGTAATTTTTCTGGATTTAAGGAGTGTGATATAATTATTTATCTATTTCGGTCCGGATGAACGCAGCGATCCGTAAGAAATATGTTCATGTAGGGAGCGGTAGTGGCATATATTCAAGTATTCGCGTTCTGCGAGGCGGAGCTTGCCCACAAGGGGCGTGGTCTACTTCTCGTTCGCCCACATCCGCGATCCATCGATTTTGTATTGTTATTGACCAACGTCCACTACCGCACCCAAGTGAAAAAAGCAATGGTAGGATAAATATGTGCCTTCACCAAAATGAAGTTTTCCTGAAGGGGCGTGGCTTATCCGCCACTCGGCTACGTAGCCTCCGATCAGGTTTAATCACGTATTGCTATCCAACCCGTCAAGGAAATTGTATACATAGTATTTTTACATCTTTTATTGTCATCTTGCAACTCATTCGTTCATCCTGCTACTCTGGCCCTCTATATATCCCTTTCCTGCCTATCTCCCACTTCCAGATAGCGAGGAATAGTGTTTGTATTCCATTTTTGGCTTATAATGTTCTGCTTGGGGCTTCCCTTCTCTTATTCGTCCATGCTGCTATTGTTTTGTCTAGTTCTTTCTCTTTATAGCTCATTAAGGGTAGCCCTTTTGCCAATTTCTAACGAATTAATTACAGACATGTTGCTGAAGCGTGTTCGTTTTTCAAGTCGAATGCCCAATTGCTGGGCTCGTCCTCACATTCCAATTGTATCGAACGAAAGCGAACCGAGCCATGTAGGACATGCTTTCGAGTACGAAGAAGGTGAGTTTTTGCAGATTACTCCGCTATTTCTTCTCCATTTCATCATTTTTTTTAAAGAATACATCCTCCAAATTGGGCTCATTCCACTGCATCCCGACATGTGTTATGTGATTGTACACCTGATCGACCGGAAACCGCACATGAACTAATGCCAAGGAGTAGAAGGTACAGTTTTTTCCGGATTATGTTGTCGTTCAAGGGCGCTATCCAGAATTTTCAGGTCATCTGGTAGTCAACAGATCCGTGCCAGAGAGTTGTCTGTTGTCGGACTGCCGATCTACTCCACTAAACGTACTATGGTTGAAGCGGTCGTTGATGCCGTGGCAGCTGTAGCCCGAGGCGAAGCACCAAATGCACTGTTCACAGCGTTAGCCGCACTAGTTTCGGATGGACTTAAGCAAGATGTATCGTCATGGAGTATGATTCGTACTGTTACTGCACCAGGTGGGCTTTGCTTTAGGTTTTACTGTTTCTACTGGAAGGTAAAGTTTGAATTCTACGTTAAAAGACGGATTTTTTACCAGTATTTAGACCAGCTGTAAAAAGTAGTCTTCAGTATGTTTGATTATCGTTTGTTTAAGAGCCTCATGCTCAATTCCACGGGTGTGGAGCGTTGTACCCGGCGAGAGCGACGTGGGCGAGCTCTGTGATTGGTCGATTTGCCCGACTGGCCAATCACAGAGTTCGTATGCACTGCCGTTTCCTTTCAAGTACAGTGCTCTACATCCCCATCCCATTTTTTTTCGGCCATTCTTATGCGAAATGATTGTGAGACAATTTACTGCAGGTCCCGCCACGAAAGACGTATACTCAATTGTGAACAAACTGGATTCAAGCGAGAAGTCCGATAATTCTCGCGTGGAGCAGTTCTTTGAAGAGCTTTATAGGTATGAGATTTTTCTTTTTTTTTAAATGGGAAACTACTTTTATCTACCATTGTGGGTGGAGGGACAGGTAAAGAGTAATAGTAGGCCGCAAATTACTAAAATAGCGGCCGACAAATCATTTTATTTTAAACGGTGCTTGGCTTTGTTGAATATAGCTTTGCTAAGGAAAACATGACCCCTACAAGCGGAATTATTGCACTTTGCTGGGTAGGAATTGGTGCACGCCTTGGATTTTTTTTTGCCATTTCGGTGTCGATTACTTTGTTGCAGTCCGCAATTGCACACATGCGATGTAAAGTGATAGTTTGAGAGCGGATGCTGTCTTATACGGTAGTTCTACGTGATGTTAGGGAAAGGAAAATGGCTAGTTAAGAAGGGGCGCTTTTCTGGTTTGATATGAACGGTTTGGGAAACATTCTTGCAGTCTGTTTGCATTTTACTATGATTTTCTGGCGAGTTCACTTCTTTTTATTCAAAACTTTCCTGGTTTAGCCTTCTATAGCGTCATTTGAGCTTGCCAAGATTAACACAGGCTTAATTTCTTTTTTTTCTGCATGCTGTGCAGAGGTGGATATCATTTAATCTCCGCCTTTCCCCCTGTGAGGATGCACCTATAGGCAAGCTTGCAGCAGCACTTAATGAATAGGCAATCCCAATTTGCCCTCGGGGAATACGGTAGCTGGCTGCACAGAGTCATGCGACTTTGTTTAGTTTTTCCTTGCAGAATATCGAATCTGAGTGTCCTCGCTTTCAGGGAAAATTCTCTGGATTGTTGGCTGTGTTATGTTGTACTGAAGGAGAATGTGCTACGACGTCTATACACTCCTGGAAGTTTTCTTCTCGACGCTCCAACGGCGTATAGGACATTATTATGGCGATTAGTGGACGCGCTCGCTATTATTCCAGGTTAGTGGATTCATCCAGTCTGCTTGGATTGCTGAATAAACTGGCTGAGCTGTCTTTTTCCAGTGTTAGAAGTCCGTGAATGTTCACAGCCTCACCAGACACAGTCAATGCTATGGAGTGGGCCATGTAGGCTGCCGGCAGATTCTCGTGTTCCAAAGAGTTCATCAGTGCCGGCGAGGTTGTCGAATTCGAACCATACTCAGCGGCGTTCGCGGATACCGTTACCAAAGAGGTAAATTTCGCTTTGGTTTGCTGAACTTTGAACTTCCATCCTGCGGTTAATCCACGATTGCTATGCAGTGAGAGGAGGATTAGCGGAGGAGTTTCCGTGCTGAGGTATGGAGAGTTGTTGCAAGGGATGGGGTGGGGTGGGGGGAGGGGGGGGGAGTTGTCCCAAAATTGGTTCAGTACAAGGAAAATGTATGACATTTCTCGACGTTTTCCGAATGGTGTAAGTTGGTGCATCGTTGGATTAGAATGGACACTTTCTTTCCTAATAACTGTAACAGGGCAACGAGTTTTCCTGATAGTTTGAGGATAGCTTTATCTGCTGGTAACGCCTGTCATATAGCTTATCTCAGATCAGAATCGAAGGTATCCACGACCACTGGTTCCAACTACACGGAGGTTTTGGTGCACATCCAGAATTATGAATATCACTTCTAACTGAGATTACCCAGGGTAAACAATTTGACGAGCATGCTGACAGCGGTTGAATTAACACGGTGCCTACACTTTACCCTGGGTAATTTCATTGTTGCATTAAAGACCAGGTGACTAATTATGGTGGGTGTGGTTTAGTTCCACTGACTAGAATTTCTGGAAGGAGGCCGGTCACGTGAATTGATTCTTTTACTTTTACCGCCGCATTCCTTCTGTGAAGTCTGACGCAATTTTACGGTTCTTGTTAATGTTTAATACACTGTAATTACCCCGATAGTGATTCAGGTTTGGTAAACAAGCACAGTGCACACTTTTGCTGCATTACTCACTGTGGAATGAACGCAGCGGGCTGGTTTTTGAATGAATCACAAACAGTTGACATTTATCTGAAGTGACTAGTACGATGTTGTAACTGAGTGTAAGGTTAAGTCCACAAAAATTGGAATTATGTCAGGTATTTGAAAAGTGTGCTAGAAATTGGAAAAAGTATGTCGAAGTACTTAACAGACGTTGTAAAAGAGCATTTTTCTGGATCACTCGGAGCAAAATCTCTGATTCTTGGCTGAGGTGGGCTAATTGAAAAAGGATACCAGCTCATCCAAACCCGAAAAATATGCCGGAAAAAATTGCCTTTTCACAATGTCATTGTGGGAGAAAACTTTGCCTGTATTCATGAACATTCCTCGATAAGGTTGTCACCTACCCAATCTTTTGAAATGGACGAGTTTTCCAAGTAAAATTAGGCATAATTTGCTAGAGCGACTCGTTCCAGTCAGCGATGACAGGTATGTATTTGTAAAGATAACAAGAAAACTCACATTATTGCGCGAGAAACTCGTCCACTGTGGATGAGCGGGAGGCTTAGAACCCTCCTCAGAAGAGTCATGAATACAGACGCTTGTATCACCGCAACCATGATAATAACTGTTTGACCCAACGACACAACAGCTTACACCACTTGTTGCAAAGACAAGAAAGGTCGTTTTCCGTGCTCCTCTGTGCTGAACTGCGTACAAACCAATATATGAATGGACGAAGGGAACCATCGTTAACTCAACAATGTTTCGGTTTTACCCTGGCTGTATGCTGGCGCATCGTTGGGTTTTATAAAATGGAGAGAAGTTGGGCAACGGTAAAATGTAGGGAAAATCATGCAGAAGTAATCCCTTTCATATAGGGCACAGTTCATGGACGAAAATTCCCATGGGTGTATTGTGCAGGGGGAATGGGAAAATGCCTCTGTGCCAGCGTTGGCTCATTCCCGCCCTTTAATATCAGCTTATGCCCTGAGTGCGTGCATTTACGCAATGTGTTGACAAATTTGAAGGTGGACCAGTCACAAGAAGGTAGGGAGGCTGTTTGAATGGACCAATCATAGCACAGTTGCCACGCCCCCTTTCTCCTCATAGTGTAAGACACCCAAGAGCGCATAAATAAAGCCATAATAATTGTTTAGTTGTGGATTAATCGTATGATGGAAGTTGTCTATAGTCGATAGCAAAAGTTTTGTCGCTGACATGCTGTAATTGTTAAAGATTTTGAAGCGCCATGTCTTCGTTAAGGTAAGCGAAGGGCGTTGTGTGTGCGCTTACAGCAGTTGTTGCTCGAATAGAGTTGTATGAGTAGTGCGCCGAGAGACTAGTGTACCTCTGCTTTCAGTCGCGTGAGCATGCATCGGGCGCTTTCTCCGTCGGCGGTGCTCGCCGCGTCGCCGCTCGCTTCTGTGATTGCGGACTCGTGCGAGCCGGGCCAGCTGGTGGTGTCGCGCGGCGAGAGCGTGCGAGTCCTGGCCCGTCGCGGACCGATCGCCCGCTGCTGTCGCGTGCATCGTCGTCGCGACGTGGTGTCGACCGGCATCGTGCCGCTGCACAACCTCCTCATTCGATGATCTAGTCTACTGTGAACACGTGTCCGTCCATCCATCTATCCATCCGTCCATCCGTGCGTCCGTCCGTGCGTCATCTGCAGCGTGTGCCCCGTTCCTTGCCGCCGCCGAGGCGTCGTCATCCCACACTTGCTCTTCCTACTCGTCCTCATCGCACAAAGCAGTGAATAACTAAGTAATAAAAAACGGCGATCTCTTCGCGATAATACTGTACACATTTGATCGTTTGTGTGTTTGTTTGCATAAATGATTTATCTCGTTCCCCGGTACACTCGTTTGTCCATCATCCAGTAGCGTATTATTTGTATTCCACTGGTTGGTATGAATGTGCTTGCCTAGAGATTTCTAGTCTCCCCCACTAGAGTCGTCACACTCTGTCACTGTTCCCAAATATTATTTTCGCATTCAATGTAGCATTTAATCTATATGTTATCGCCATTCAATAAGCGAATAAATGTTATAAAAATATTTTTTGTCATGGTGAAAATCAATGTGCGGGAGAGAAGAGAGAAAGGGAAGTAATCTTATGGATGTCAGATGCATACTCGTAATTACTGGATGGAATCCTGGATGGAGTGCACATAAATTCCTTCGAGCCTATGATTTTTTCCAGCGTTCATCTAACTAAGAATGCACATTAACACATTTGCGACAATGTGCTCAACCGATTGACACGCGTAATGCGATACACATGGGTGCACAACCGGTTGAGCACAAACATTGATAGTAGACATTTAATATGAACCGCCTCTAAACGTAAGAAAAAAGTAGCTTGGCTTGGAGTTTTCGACATTTCAAGTTTATTGTTGAAAACGCAGCATGAACGATAAAACGTTAGAGTAGAGATGGAGGAACCAGTACCATACTTCTACAATTTTGTGGACTCTGCCTTTTTTTTTCGAAAAAAGCATGTCCAAAGAGCAAAAGTATTTCAAGAAGCATTTGCTGCACATCAGCAAGCTTTCGTGTCTCATTTATGAGTTCGCAGTTGGCACAACAAGCTCATAAACGAGTAACAGACTACCGGGCTGAACAGCCATCGGCAAAAACCTTGTCAGTGTCAAGTCAATATGCTCGTTTTCGTCAATTGGATAAGGTCAGCTGTTACTCTGAAGTAGTACACTATAGTACAGCATAAAGTATTCTGGGTGTCTAAAATACGCATTATCAACAGATTCGTTTGAATAATTCATAATCGATGCATATTCATCGTATGCATCAGGCCAGGGCATAGATTTCATCCTGTAACGTCCCGAAAAAAATGTTATGGTTCCGGTTTAGAAGACATTTGTGGAAAAGTTGCCAGCGGTAGCAAGAACAATTATACCAAAAATAATATCCGACAAATAACCCTATTATGAAAAATTCCACAAAAAAAGAATTCCTTGAAGATTTGAGCTCACGTGAGTCCATCAGCAGTTCTACTGTTAACAAAGTCGGGGTAGTGCTGAGGATCAAAGCACGGTTAGCAAATGGATCAGAAGAAGCCAAAAAAGGGGAAATCCCTAAATCCACTGGATTTGATAAACTATTTCGATTCGTGCACTGAAATCCTTCGACTTGAATGAAGAAAACTCTTGGATATTCCTTAAGATCGTACAGATTACCCTTAGGTAACCCCAATTAATACCAGAGCTTCCTCGGCTAAGCGTCGGGGATCGTTTGGATAATTTAAGCTAGTAGTCCATGGTGAGCTTACCCTGCAAACGAGGCACACCAAGACGGATTCACGAAGGCGCAACCTCACAAGACCGAGGCCGCATGCATGATTGAGATTAGTTGAAGTAAACGTGTCAGCATACCACAAATTTAACTTCTGCTAACACGGCAGTCAATACATTTACCCTGGGTAAACTTCAATAATGCATCCAGGCCAAGGTTAGCAAACCAACTTTCACGTTTTGCGTCTCTTACGATTGATCTATGGGAAAATCAGTTGCGGTATTCAACATTGGTTTTCTTGACCCAGCATGCATTATTGAGATTACCCATGGTAAACGTGTTGATATACCCAAACCTACCCTTTACTTAGCATTCTTCAACACCGTTTACTCATATGTAAT
The DNA here is from genome assembly GCA_037903475.1 of Ancylostoma caninum. Taxonomy (NCBI): domain Eukaryota; kingdom Metazoa; phylum Nematoda; class Chromadorea; order Rhabditida; family Ancylostomatidae; genus Ancylostoma; species Ancylostoma caninum. The sequence goes on along the minus strand of JBAJFG010000639.1, from coordinate 71,441 downwards.
GTTTTCTATGTAAATCCAGCTTCCATCAATGGATAATCACACCGAGTATGTACTTACAAATTCTAACAATGATGCGAACGAGTCTTTTTTTTAGTGTTTCATGAGTCCCGGCCCTGATTTCAAGGGTAGAATAACGGCGGCTGTAGTACATAGTGGTGCAAAAGTATAAAGTAACAGGGCAAATATTTGAATTTAGCGGGTCACACTTGGACACGACAAAATCTGTGAACAAAGACCGTAGTACAGGAGGAAGGGGGAGGGGGGGGGGAGTGGTCTGCTGGAGGCTTTTTGCCTCTCTCAACCAATTCTCCTTCACAGTGAAGATGCATACGTCTTCAAATGTGCGCATTTGGTATAAATTACCCTCAGGGGAAATCACTCTATATGTGATGAGATGATACATGGTGTCGATGCGTAGTGGAGGGGACTGGGTCCAATAGGGTAGATCTGGGATATGAGTGGTGCTGAACCGTGGGAAAAGGTCAAAATAAATGAAAAATTATGACTCTCGGATGCAGTGGAACACTTCGATGGCTGTGGAACGCAATGATACAAAATATGGAAATTGCAAGGGTTATGGATAAAGATATCCTCGGTGGAGTCGCTTTAATGCAGTCAAACTGCACTTTTTTTTTCTTTGTAAAAATAGTGAAATTTTAGTGGAAAGTGATGTTGCTAAAGTTTCCTTACATGCCATTTTCTAGCTCAAGGTACCTGAATAAGATTTCTGGAAGTCCTGAAAAGCACAAAAATTTTCGTGGATGCTGCCTTGAGGCAGTAGTAGTCGAGCTGTATGGAAGCTAAAACATGCAGTACTCGGCTTGTACGCTTGAATAATTCATTTTCGGTGCATATTTCTCGTATGCATCATGGGCATCTTCGAAAATATTGATGCGCTTTCTTCATTAACTAGCACTGATAGTTCCCAACATCTCCACCCAAAAACATTGCAGCTGACTCAAATAGCAGTACTTGTCCAGAATTTTTTTCCCGTTGATGGACGCAACGAGTTGGGTCTGTGACAGAAAGCCGTTTTTTCGGGAATGCACGAATGGATGCATTAAGCGTAACGAGGACATATGCGCTGAAAAACCACGTAATGGCTGTCGACTCATTTTCGTCGCGACACAACGACGATATGAGTTCATTCGCCGAAAATCACATGCCTACAAACAGAGCGTGCACATTACAATGTAGTGGAAGTGACATCTTTGAAGTGGAAAATGTAATGCTTTCTATTGTTCGAGAGCGAGGGTGAAATTTGAAATTTCTTTTAAAAAACCTGAAAAACAAGCCTAAGATGTTGGAATTATGGATCCTTATAGATAATCTCATACCATGGCCCGAATGCATCATTTAGATTACGTATTGTAAACATACCCTTGTGTTAACATATCTAAATTTACCCTCTATCAGGCCCTTAACAACATGCTTATCGATGCGTGACGTTGTCTATACCTACCTGCTATCCTATATGCTGTTTGACTATCAAGGGTAACAACTGGATGTAGACAACGTCAGGTATGGGTAAATGTGTCGGTGGGTGGCAGCCAGTTAGTAAATGCGAGTAGGTTAACACGTTTACCAGGAGTAACCCCAATGGCGCAACCTGGGCACGGTTTCTTCTTACGGATAAAATTTAACTTACAATGTTGACAGTTTATATTTCTAATGTCACATACATACAAGGTGGGCCAAAATTATGGGTACCAGACAGTGGCGGACGCAAAAAGTGGGCGGGAGGGGGGGGGGGGTGCGGGGAAAAAGTGGGCTCTCCGCCGTTTTGGGGACCCAGACGGAAAATAAAATTAGTAATCAATAAAAATAATATTAAAAATGAACAAGTGAAAGTAAACTAATACAAGACTTTTACATGATTGTAGAGTAATTTCAAAAATTTGCCGACATATTCTCGGGGGGGGGGGGGGGGGCTTCCTGAACGAATAAGCTATGACAACGTGGAAATCTCTACGAGGGGATGTTAGGTACTCTTACTGCAACAATAATCTACATTTGATTCCGAATGTTACTCTGTCAGTGTCGATATAGGGCCTTCAGACTTATCAGATAGGTGTTGGCTGCGGCATGCAAATAGTGGTCACTATCACTCTCGAGTTTTTGTGGAGAGCTCCCCCTAGCCCACCAATGTCAATATGTAGTTACTAGCATACATTTGGGCTAGGAATCACCCAGAAGCAGTAATCCGATGAGAGTAGGCATAAGAAGTTGGTAGGTGACCGATTGAAGTTGACGAATTGGAAGGCTTTTGTCAGCACCATTCATGGAACTTCCTGTGGGCTTCACAACCGAATGATACTTGCTCTCATTTAAGAAGTCTCCCTGCAATTGTTTCCTACCAGTTGCCCTCATTGATAGCTCGATAATGTTCGTTTCACGAGTGATTTGATGGAAATGGCTGATCGGCATGCGTCGGCCACACCCAGTTTCTTCGCGAATTCGGCAAAGATTTTTGAGGAACGGTACTTTCCGCGGGTGAAACTGTTGCTTCCTGTTACCACGGGTGTGAAGCATCATACCTTTCTATGGAAAGAATTTTTGCACATTTTTGAAGAGTTACAACTCTAGCGTGTCTAAATGTTGTTGCGGTGATAAGTGCTAGTGACAGAACAATGGGTCTACAAGTGGACAATGGTTGGAACCGACAGATGAAATGAAATGGCAGAAAGTAGAAGACTTGGACTATAGGAAAAATGGCTGCGTGACCTTTCGGACCCTCCAGTAACCCTACAGTAATTACAGGGCCAGGACGCGGGACGGCTGCGATGCGTGCGCTGCCACTGATGAGGGCGGGAGCGCGAAGAAGTGTGGAAGAGCTCTCTTGACCCTCAGGCTTAGGCAGGCAGGTATCTTGGGACGCTGGAAATTCGCACCTCAGGGGTATTAGACGTGCTGAACTGAACACGAACCTCACAGCCACTTTGCACACAAATGCCTTGCGCGGCTACAATAGGTATACTGCGTAATTGTGGTTCCCAGAATCCCATGGAACTTCGGAAAAATGTGTTATTCCTTGTGATGATCTCGATTTTGTCCATGATGGCTGTGTAGATCTAATGTACTGATTGAAAGAGTGCAATATGTCTATGAAATCTCGAAAGGACCTTGAAGCTTGCCAACTACTTGAGCAAATTCACAGCGCGCAGGCAGTACCCATAATTTTCGCCCACCCTGTACACCCTTGCATGTGGATTATGGAGTTGATACATGGAAAAAGTACATATTACAACAGCACGCCAACATGAGAAGCAGCAGTAGCGAGCTTGGGGAGAAAGAGGGGGGGGGGGGGCGGGTGCGTAGGAAAAAAGTGGCAACCGACTCTGAGTGACCCGGATGGAATAGTAAAAATACCAAAATTGTATAAATAGTTATAAATAGTAATAAAAGGAAATAAAAATTAACATATACAAGACTTAGTTATTTTACATAGTAATTCCGAAAATTCGGTAACCTATTCTCGAGAGGTGGCGCCCTTCCCACTCCCCCCCCCACTCCTGCACTTCCCGCTGTAGTACATACCCTCGCAAAGATTCACTTCCACCACCCAAACAATGTGTTCAGTCGCATTTCTCAGTGAAGGGCGTCTCGTCTATGTTATCTAGAAGGAATTCTTCTGAAAAATGGATGATCCTGGGAGGTTCTTTTGTATTCTCTCGGAGTTTCCCCGATTTATTTAGCAAAATTGCCTATGTTCTATGCTATATTTGTTCTCCTTGTTAGAACCAGCACTTACGGAAATTTTTATGATGGAGATTTCGCCTAATTACGAGGTTTTTAGGGGATGTGAACTCATAGGCGTTGATGAAGTAGCGTGAAACACGCCAGAAAATCGGGCCTGAAGGGGACGAAAGATAGGCCCAATAGCAGTTGTGACGCAGGTCAGGCGCACGCATAGTATCACGGCCGAAATAGTATTAATTCACTAGCAGTTGTATACAAGTAACTATCGATTGACTAGAGACAGAAGCATTTTCACAAGCTATTTTCCTATTGCTAACTGCCTAACCAACGCTAGCCGTACCTTAGGTGTGTATCATCGTGAGGGAAAACGGGGCGTGGCATAGTTCTGATTGGTCCATTCAAATCCTCCTCCCGCCCTCAACGGTTGACTCGATTCCTTCGCGCGCGATTCCACTATACATAAACATGCAGAATTTGAATGCGACCGAGGACGAGTTGATCGTGAAGGGCGGGAAGTCTCCGCCTCGTTTTCCCTCACGATGATACACACCCCGTACCTTCCGACCTTAGGTTAGAATTGGCCCGACGGTGACCTGCTGATGAGCAACCAGCACACTCATGAATTGCAGCTAGTGTCACGCCGGCTTCTAACCAGGCCGTAGCCACAGGTTACGCGTTAGTGAATCGCACCCCTAATATTTTTTGTTACTACATGAACTATAATATTTCATGTCAATAAAAATGAGAACGAAAAAAATGCCAATGTGACAATAAGGTAAAGCCAGTTACAATCAACTGAAAGCCTCATCAAGATGATCTGAGATTAGAAAAAAATACAAAATATGAGGAAAGAATTTAACAGTAATAAACCTAAAAACTTTGAGAGTTTCCCAGCATTGCCTTGAATAATTTGAGGATATTCACAGCTTTCAATTTGTCTGCGAGTACCCCATCACGGAATGCGTTGTGAATTCTGGAATTTCGATGGTCCCAGGAAGGAAACATGAAAGGCCGGCCATCGAAGAAGTAACAATTGGAGGCAGAAATCCCGTCCTATATTGTCAAGCTTACTTGTGCACCGAAATTTATTCAATCAACGTACTCCTGATGGTCTTGAGGCGTGTTTTGGGTTCGTCTTCTTCCATTAAATTCTCTAGAAAGAATCCTGATATTTTCTTTTTCAAGACCTGCTTCAACATTCCCTTCAATCTCACTATTTGAAAGCATCTCTGTTCGTATCCGATGCATGTTGAAAAAAGATTATAGAAGAGGACATGAAATTGCCTACAATCAATGGAAAAAGGACTCGTTTGCTAGAAAAAAAAGCAAATAGTGAATACTCTACGAAAGCAGAACTGGAACGAAATACAAGGCTGTGAATAGTGCAAATGGGGAGAATGCTTAAACAAGTAAATTAAGGAGAGAGCTGGTTCATTTATTTATCTTGTTGGACTTGAAGGCAGTGTGTCACCTCGTTTCATCAGCTGAAAATACCAACAGACTCTAGACCTCCTCGTCACGCTAATTCCAACGATGTACGTCAAAGCTTATAAAAATGACGAAATCCCCGTTTTCGAAGGGTCCGAAAGTGCAGTTCATGGACCACTTGGGCAGAGCGGTCCGTGAATCTTCTGGCTGCCCGTCACGTCTGCAGTGTTCACTTGATGAAAGTTAATATCCGCAGTACTGCTTGTTCACTTCACCCTACATCTCTCATACGTATGGCACCTTTTGTGCCATACGTATGAGAGATGAGGGTGGAGTTAGGAGTCACGAAACAATCGAAAATTCCCAAAAATCTCGTGTTCACTTTTTTGAACCTTTTTCGTTCTCTGCAGTACTGCCAGCAACAGAGGCCAAAACACCTTATTTATATTTGGTCACGATGTCAGTACTTACTCCATATCCCAGCTCTGGTGCAACGACTTTGCTGTTGATCGTTTTGAAGCTGCTTTTTGGAAAGAGCACATACAACAACACGTTTTGATGTTACTTGTTCTAAAAAGTCCTGCCACTTTTCTCAATTCCCTAATTCTCTATCCCACGAGAAAATATTTGCCAAACTTGATGACCGGAGGTCGAAAATTTTCCTGTTCTTCGCTTCTCAGTTTTCCAAGTTCCCTGCGTACGAGCTTAAGGACAAGCTCATGCAATGGGCAATGATCCTCCCTGAGCAAAGGAATTATGTCGTCCTCCAAGGTTTCCGTTCATTAAGTTGTGGAAAAAGATAAAGCCAACACAAATACGCGCCATTTCTTTTGCACCAACCTAATAATTACTTTCCTGAAATTTCATATACCTCCATTGGCTGTTTGTGAAAATTTCCCTATTTTCCTTGTTTAACATCGCCTCTCTTTCATGACACTTTGCTGGCTAAATTTCCATGCGCATCCAGTGGCAAGATAAAAAAACTTCCCGAACTCTAGCGTCAATGTCACACAATGAAGGAACGAGTATACTCTGCTTTTGCCGGAATGATGATACTTATCTCGTCTTTGGCAAACAGTCCACCTCTTTTTATCGTGATCCCACCTCAGCATTCATGTAACTTCTCACATTTTCTTAACTTCTTACATTTTGACCAGAGTGGTAGTAATAATGACTCACGGCGATAGTCCTTACCTGGTTAAAGTTTCACGGTTTTCAGAAACCGCCATCTTCCCATGTCTGAGGTAGGGAATCCAGCAAAGACCTTGTGCAGTCACTGGACTTTGCTGGATTCCCTGCCTCAGAAAGGGAAGATGGCAGTCATAATTCATACTGTTTGGCTTGATTCCCTAATCACGGTAAGGAATCTATGGAATTTTGCTGGATGTCAGACAAATGGTTGTTTGGGTAGGTTACCAAAGGTTAAGCAAAAGGAATAGTTGGGTCACAGTCATTCTTCAATATTTATTGCAACTTCTCTAGAGACCAAAATACTTTAAGAGATGGAATAAATGATGATCGTTTTACATATACGTACTACAATAAAACACAGTAAACAACGATCACAAAAAACACATCTAAAGTTGCAAAATACGAATATCAACACTCCACAACAAGGAAAAGTGGCATTAACAGAAAAAAATTCACAAAGGATATTAAGAATAAACAGAAGAAACTTTGGAATCATACAGATGTGACACCTGGGGCGTTCGTAGTGCAGTTTTAGAACCGTTGTTGATACTTGTCATAATCATAGCGCATGCTTGAACTCGACGATGTTCCTCCACCGCTTCCAAACGTTGACCAACCGTTGCTTCCTGAGAAAGTTCATTCATAGGTCGTTAATAACAGTTTTACCAAGCAAGCTCACCTGCTGCTCCTCGTCCACCCCATGCTGATCCACTAGAAGAATGGCCCACAGCTGATCCACTGCCACCTTCCCAAGCAGAAGAACCGTAGCCAGCTCCAGAGGACGACCCCCATCCACCAGATGAGCCTCCAATACGGCTTGTAGCTGATGAACTGTATGCGTCGCGGCTATTGCCATAGTACGAACTTCCTCCTCGTCCTCCATATGAGGCGGTGTCCCTAAGAAGCAGTGGATTATGGAACATTCGATAGAATTCCAGCTCCAAATTTGGCTTTTCGGCAATGACTGGGACGAAAACTTAAGGTTAACATCATGCCATCCATCCTAACCTATTCAGATCCAAACTAGTTTTCAAAATTCGGGTATATCGAGTTATCTGACTAGTTTAAACCACACTAAGTAATTTCAAGTAGAACAAATCCCGGAAATCGAATGTGCCCCCGTTAGACAAACAGAAACAAATTCTATGATGGCTGACAACTATTAAAAAAGGCTAACCTCGACGAAGTATATCCCCTATCGTAGTCCTTCCTGGAGTAGGCCGCTGGCTGAGATGAGCTGTGGCCGCGAGATGAACCGTACGACTCATGTCGGCTGCGATCACGACCTAAGTACAGGAAAATCAATTGCTATACAATCCACATTAATAAGCGAAACACATACTCGACGCAGCTGAGGGCTTGTGTTCAGAGCGATCGCGATCAATTCGTGAAGCAGCCGATCTAAACACATAAAACGTTGAATTCTCCAACAATTCTCTACTAAGTACCCATGGAAGCCTGAAACCAACCTGTCACCACCTCCGACATGACGCGATCTTGAGCGATCATCAGCTGCTGGTCGCCGACTGTCTCCTGCTGAACGGCGATGCACCGAAGAGCTCAACTTATCACCTCGACTATCGCGACTATCACGGTAGTCGGAATGGCGTCCTCTGAAACTAGTACTATCGATAGAATGGTTCACTATTGATTGTGTCTAAATATCCGAAAGCATGAACGCGAGCATAGACCCAGGGACCATGAAAATGGGTGTGGCCACTGTCCCGCAAATGGTCCATTCGAACGGACTCACAGCACTTCAACAGCAACTTATTTATACTTTGTTAAGAGGATTCCAGGGCAATTAACATACAAATTCTTCAAATTTAAAATGGAAAAACCCCGTTCTTGAGCCAATCGTAGAATCTGGGCGATGCTTCATTTTACCTGGTAAGCCTTAGGAAACTGTCCACTAAAACCTGCTGTAGTTGCAGCCAACCAGAATCCTCCGCAAAAATTCTATATGCGTAACTGATTATGCACCCGATATTCCAACTAGAAAACCAACCCTAAAGAATGTTGCTAGAATTTCTTCCCATGATATCATAGAGGAGCCTGGATCTACCTTCAAGCCTTCTTTATTTGCCCTGCTTCTCATGCAAAAACGAGAAAAGCCAGACAGAGACGTATTAGGAATGATACAAAGTGCACATCGTATAGGAAAGCCATTTCACGTGAGATTTTAATGCACAATGATTGGAGAATTAATTTCAAATGAGGCACGCGGCTATAACAGAAAATTTCCAGGCATGGATGGTACGAACGCAGGATCGAAAGACAACCCAGTGTTCGCCTCGTGGTTTCAGATCATGCAGCGACTTAAGAACGAGCTTCAAATCAGGCCGCGACTTGGAACTGTGTGATTGCACAGGCATTGCGCCACAAGTAGTGGTGTGAAGCTTTGTACCTGGCAAGTACGTTGTGGTTTGAGCTCTATGACTGATAGTTGTATGAAATGCCCAACCGCAAGGCTCGGCTGAACTGCCTTTTCCAGGTATGACACTCCAACCCCTAATATGGAGGGCCTTCCAGGAAGTGAGGGAATGAAAAACGAAAAAAAAACAGTTCTTATTTCCTCTTCCCTCTTAAAAGTTTCAAACAAAACATGTAAAAGGAATAACCCTACGTTTTCCTAGGGCAGACGTCCCAATTAGCTTTCGTTTCATAGATCTTTACACACTTGGGAATGATTCGAGATGGTGGCCCTAACTGTAAAATATTTCTGGAAAAATGCCAGAATACCAGTTTTCAAGCACCTCTGCGAAGAGCCGGGGCGGTGTGCTCATGTGAATGCGCGACATTTGTCACATACGTCTTGTACAGTGGCTCGTTCAGTGGCCACTACAAGAGCAAATGTTACAGATGTCTCTTATCCTCGTGGATGCTTTGTCCCACTCTACCTGAATTAGCGCTCTCAAAAACTTTTTCTCAGCATTCGTTGGTAGAATCATTCATCATTTTCTTGAAAATAGTTTGAGTGTCACTTTTTTTCGGATGTGGTTTAATGAACTGCCTTTAATGTCCGTTCTGGGGTACTTACCACTGGAATTAGCATCTGCCGACGAATCCATCTACTAAGAACCCCAGAACAGACATTAAACACAGTTCATTAAACCATTTCCAAGAAAATTAGTGACACTTCATTAAACCATTTTCAAGAAAATCCTAAATGTTACATGCCCCCTCTCCCCCCCCCCCCTTGCGAGAATTACCCGATTTCGCGCTGTAATCTCACCAACACTGGCACTTCCTATAGCGCTCTCTCTGTTCCCATCCCAACCGCTTTCTGTAACTCGATTCCCTTGATGCATACCAACTTTTTTGTAAGTACTCGGATTGAAATTACGAATGCTTTCACATACCTGCTACTTCCACGCACTGACGACGGCAAATAGGTGTCCTTCGTACGAGACGAGTTCATCGCAGCGAGTTTCTGTTGCTGTAGTGCTGCTTGAAGTTGCAGTTGCAGGCGCTCCTTCTCTAGTTGTTCACGCTCAAATCGTATACGTTCACGTTCCCTCTCAAGTGCACGTTCCTTCTCAATTTCAGCCTCACGACGACGATGTTCCTCTTCTTTACGACGCATCAGACTCAGCAAATCACGCTGCGTCATCGCTTCAGGGCGACGCATCGACAAATAGCTACTCGTTCTATCACCAGGACGTGAGATACGCCCACGTAAGCTACGAGAGGAGGGTAGACCTCGAGCCGATGTGGCTGGAAAACGGCGTGCAGCCGTGATAGTCCTCTGGGAGTCGCGGCGAGGATCTCGTGCTGGTGCTCTTCTGAATGGTTCACGCTTCGAATCCGACGATTTCAGTGGTCGCTCTGCAACAGTGGGGAAATTAATAACGGAATTTCTACGCTTCAGTGATGTTGTCTGTCAAAATGAATTTAGTCGTTACAACGTAGAAGAGAACAGTTCACTTGCTTCATTTCGATAATATGAAAATTTATTGAAGTATACTTCAGAATTAAGGAGTTGAAGCAATTCCTGGATATTCACCTCATCCTTCAGCTATTAGAAAGAAAAAACCCGCCAATTTCGTATTGCTCCCTCTTTTTTCAGGTTATTGCTGCTTTCGACGGACATAAAAACCTTAATAAGGGCGAACTGACACTAGTGAGGAATAGTTCGCACAGACAAGGCGAAATTGCTGCTAAGGAGACCCAGTCTCCATGAAATCCTTGCTTTCTCTATCCAAAATCCCTCGTCGCAAGGCTCACCCCGACTTTTGACCATGCACGAATCCTTATCTATCCTTCAAACGTTCCATCGGACAATGGTGATGGAGTGATAGTAGCTCCCATGTGCGTAGTCCCCAAGATACGTCGCACACCTCGGAGTTCGCTTTACCACTGTCTCGAAACAATATCAAACCAGTTTTTGGCGTAAAATGACATCTACAGGGATGACTGAGCTAAGTCAATATGGATTATGGACATTCCGCCATAGACCAACACCTCTGGAACACCTTCGTAAATAGACCCACTGTGAATTGCATATTTTAAAATGGAATATTGCCAGCTTTGAAAAAAAAACTCCTCTACAATCCCATCTGGCCAAATATAACCCTGTCCCAACCCCCTCCACTCAAAGTCACAGCCAGTTATCGAAAGTCGTTGCCATAAAAGAAAACCCTCAGATTCGATGCTCAATGGGCCATGCACGACTTCAAATGAAATGGTTTCTGCTGCGTAGAAACACTCTAATACCACCCAGGAATGAGCCCAAGTGTCAATGAGAGCCCTCAGGAGTGGTGGAAGACTTCGGACCCTCAATAATAGCCCATAGGCTCGAGAACATCCGGTCAGAACGACAATGCACAAGCTGGGTTGTTTTTCGTCACATTCTTCAGGCTTCACTAAATAACAATGGGTGAATTGGTTCTTTCGGGTCTCTGGCGCCAACCTTAAAAAAACTCAGACTCTGCTCTTCTTTCAATTCCTCTATAGGTCTGGTTGAAAAATGAACTTAAAAATTTCTTCAATGATGAGACAAGGCTTTCTTGACCTAATTATCCTCAGGTATTTGGGCAGAGCAATATCGTCCTTTTTGTTCAGTGAAGCGTGCAGAATGAGATTACAAGCGACCTTCCAGCTATTGGGAAGATATTTCATTAAATTGCTTGGTATATGAACTTTACGCCTTGTTTTCACCACATCATCAGAGGACGGTTTTGATTGACGTTTTTGTTTGCTTCCTGGGAAATTTTGCTTTTCCCGCTGATCCATATTGAATGGGTTTTCTGGTGAAGATTCCTGAATTTCACCATCGTCATCCTCACTTTTCTCACAAGTTATTCAAACAGAAACGGGAAAACCTCTTCCGAGAAAAATGGATGTTGCAACATGAAAGAAGAGAGGGCGGGGATACTGCGGTACGATTGGTATATTCAAACCCTCTTACCGACACTCAACGCCTACTCGTCCTTATTCCACTTAGTTACCATGAGGAGTTGAGACTGGAAGACGGGAAGATGACTCAAATACACCAGTCGCAAAACACTAGCGCCGCCCCGTTTCTCATCACGGCGCAATATATCGAAGAGACTTCTCAAAAGCACGAGTTTTCTGAGCAGAATGTAGCTATCCTTACTCGAAAAACTCGTCCATTATGGGGAGAGGGGAGGGCGAGAGGGTTCTGATGGCATCTGACTCTCCTTAGAACTACGTATGGACCATAAATGAGTGAGAAATGCGCTTTCCAAGCAGCATATTTATTTTTTGGGAAGGTTCCCACCTACTCCTGGATAATTTTCATGGTTGGGAAAAACTGACCTAGGCCGAACAAAATGAAGCAAGCGAACAGCACCTTGTCCGCCTTCGAAAACTCGAAAAAATTCATTAGTTTGCCAACTTGAATAATTAATCCAAATCCTAAGAATAACTTAATATCCATATACTGACTGCGAGCCTGCAATGTGTATGCGAAAACGCGTCGCGTACCACTGTCGCGTCGTTCGCTGTTCGACGAACGCCTCGCGTCTTTGTCGTCCCGTTTTCTGTCGCTACGCGAATCGTCACGTTTCGACTGCGTTGTGGACGTCGTCGATCCGGCTCTCTTGCCTCCTTTCGACTCGCTCTGCGATTTCTCACCAGCCACCGATGCCGACTTTGCGGACTTCGATGTCTCATCGCTGGTCTTTTTCTCGGATTCACGTTTAGCAGAGGCAGTTGAGTCGCCGGCGGCGTCTTTCTTCGCTGGAGCTGCGGCAGCAGACGCTGACTTAACGGCCGGCACTTTCGATCTATCCGCCTAAACATACAACTGAACCTCTGAAATCAACATTAGAGCGAGAAGCGCAGATGAGAAATAATTGTTCCATCTATGCACGGGGTAGAATCGATGCAAGTACAAGATGCAAGTGTGGTTGGAGTCGTACGGCGAATCAGTCAGTCATTCAGTCAGTCAGAGTCCCATGGGGAGAGCGAAAGTTAATCGAATTGAGGTGGATGTTCGAATATTCGAGTATTTTTCACATATAAGTGACACTGACATCGTAGTGTATCCAAGCGGCATACGCATGTGTCTGTCTGTCAGTCTACAGAGAGGAGGAGGAGGTGGAGGAGGTCCCAGAATCCCAGGTGGGCGCGGTTCTCGTAAATCGGAATCTACCTTCTCCACAGAAATCGTGCGTCCTTTGTATTGCGTCTTGTGCAGCGCAGTGGCCGCTTTCTCCGCTGCAGCTGTGTCGGCCATAGTCACATATCCATAACATGCCGACGTCGTCTGCTTCTTTGATGTATAAATTTTTGCGCGAACCACTTTGCCGAACTGTGTGCATAACACCTGCAAACGGACCGGGTAACATTCTTACTCACCGGGGTTTACTCACTAAACCCATTGCCATTTTATTGGCTATTGTAAAACGCATAGAAACATGCCAATAATTCGAACCTTAAGATCGGCTGCTTTCGTGGCTGACGTCAGGCCGCGGACCCAAATCGAACGCGATGCGGTGTCTTTCTCTTTGTCATCGTTAGCCGGAGCCTGTACGGGCGTCTTAACAGCAGACGAAGCTGTAACTGTAACGGCTGGTTTAGCAGCGGCAGCGGCTGGTGCCGACGTCTCTGTCGGCACGTCTATCAGCGGATCTTCCAGCATTTCTTCGTCAGCAGCCGGCGCAGCGGCATCCGCGGCCGGCTCATCGACGATGATCAGCTCCTTGGAAGTATCCAGATTGTCCGCGTTCTCAGCATCGCCGCCGTCCTTCGCCGGCACAGCACTCTCAGACTCCATAGGCTCATCGTGCGCCTCACCTGCTGCCGTTCCAGTGCCGTTCCCATTTTCAGCTAAACGCAAAAATATTGGAAAATTCCCAAATGGGTAGCGCAGCTTTTCCCCAAAAAAGTTTCAATAACATTTTGTGGAACAAAGAAAAAAGAGCTGAGCACTTTTTTCTGGAATCAATTTCTCCTCAGTTTCCTGTAGAGTGCAAACAAAGCGATGCACTTGTATTCGAACCAGTCGAGCAGCCAATGGCAATTCTACTAAATTAAGCGGCTGCGGTATTTCATTCGATTAGTCACGCGCATCAGAAAACGAAAGCACCAAAAATCCTTGAATCAGCAGCATTTCCGAGACATTTCCCTCTTCCACAATTCATTTGTTCCAAAGATTCCCTAGATTCAGACAAATCTGAAGAATTATCCTTGAGCAGTTTCCCGGAAGTTCGTGGACAGTATCTTCCGAATCCATCTGTAATGTTGCAGAAACCTGTCAAAAAACGAATCCAATCACTTCCATACTTCCTAGATCTCTGCTGCTCTCTTGTTTTGCTTTCCCCTTATCTGAGATTCAACGGCGCACATAATGAATCCCACGATCCTGGATTTCTTCCGGGTTTTCCCCACAATGAAGTCAAAATCATCCATACATGAAAGAACACAAAGAAATTGTAATAATATCTTTTCAAACGTACATGTATGCTCCTCTTTCTTCTCTTCGCCCCCATCAGCTAAGTTCTCCATGGACGCCGCGGGAGAAATGGTCGGCGATGTCGGCTTGACACTTCCGGGGGAAGCCACTGCCTCGTTCACCCGGAACAAATATGTGGCCGGATCGTGACCATCGGCAATCAGAGCCTATAAAAACAACAGAGTCAACACCAATTTCCTAGGAATACCTTCCCATTGATCCTATCATATCCAAGAATCGCTTCAAAATTGATGGTGTAGACTTTCCTTTGGTTGAAATGGACGTTTTTCCACTCAGACTACTCTATGTATTATTACCGGAAAAATTTCACAATCTATGCAGCAATATCACGGATAGGTGAAAAAAAACTTTGAAAATAAAAACAACCTAAAAAATGAAAAAAAGCCCGATGCTTTTCAAAAGTAGGATTCGGGCTTATCTCAGGCCCCTAACTCCCTGTACCTCTAAAATATTCTGCAACTCCTGGGAAATGCCAAAGGTTACCATTCTTATACCTCCAAACTTTAACAATTTGAAGTTCTCAAAGAATCTACTTCCTTATCCTAATTTTTAGGTAGCATTTCCGCTCATCTTTGGATAACAACTTCAATCTCCAATTAGACGAGCAGGACAGAAAAAGCCATTCTATTCCTAATGAAGTTACCCATGAACCACTTCTGCAGCTGACACCCCTAACAAGTTCCTGTTAATATTTCGCCAAGTTTTCCAATATTAAAAACCATTTCCAGCCTATCCAAATCCGGGTATTAACTCGTGTTGCAAAAAGTCAGCTAAATTAACTAAGAGCAATGTTAAAATGTCCAAAAAAAAAGTTCAGGCAGTTCAGCTAGGAAAATCGACTACTACAGGCTACATTAAGTCCCAGTCACATTAGCAAGCCGGAACAATAAAAAATCAATTCCCAGGAATAATAGATAATTCCCACACTTTATTTTGTTTCAAAATCTTCAAACTATAGGACCTATGTTTGTACACACTCTCAATTTCAGAAACTCATATGAACATTCTATTAGTTTCTCAAGTTGAAAAGTCCTGGGAAAATTCCACCCGGCAGAATAAAAGTGAAGAAGCCGCAAAATAAATTGCTCTACCAATGGCCGCCCGGAAGGAATGAATCCATCTTCGGGAAAAGATGAGTTTCTCGGGCATGAATTGAAATCTTCTTTCCATTTTCCATGATTTACTGCCCTCAGACGAGGCGGATGATCCTAGCAAAAAGCGTCAGTCTTCGTTGGGAAACTGGACCACCGGGAAAACGATAACTCCACGGAACATTCACGGATTCCACTACTAAAGTCAGTAATGCCCCACTATTTCACTGCATGCAGACCTCACAGTTCATTTGCTATTTCAACTATTGAAACCTGCAATTTCAGGTAATCCCACGGTAAAATAGTGAACAACTTCGGAGTTATCCAAGAATAATCCCGCTGCGCGAAAAAA
This sequence comes from Ancylostoma caninum, assembly GCA_037903475.1. Lineage (NCBI taxonomy): Eukaryota > Metazoa > Nematoda > Chromadorea > Rhabditida > Ancylostomatidae > Ancylostoma > Ancylostoma caninum. Next base: position 55,738 of record JBAJFG010000639.1, on the reverse strand, counting down.
CACAAATGGTCCTTCTTCTGCCAGCAAATGACAATCCGTCGCTCGTTCCTGGTCGTTCACCTAGTCCGCGCGAAAACAGCAATTCCACTAATCTCTGCTGGAGAGTTCAAAAATCGGCCTATTTTCGCATACACAAAGCTATCGCAATTGTTTTCGCGGCATTCCGTCTTGGCATGGTATTGACTCAGCAAATGGAAAATACTGGGAAAGTATACCTAATAGTAAACCGAATGACTAATCGACAACTCGAATAAATTATTCGAATGCTAATCTTCCGAAAAATTAGATATTCGAGAATATAAGGCACTCGACAAGCTAGGGTAATGGAAACATTCAACTTACTAGATTCCTAGGTCATCTTAACATCCTTTCAATGTCCAAGATTCATGGAAAATCATTTTCATGGGCAAACCCTACTTCAAGACAACCGCTATTTCAAAGCCCACATCCATTATACATAGTTAAGTATGGCTGGGAAAACAGTGGCTACGTGACCATGGGTCTTTATCCACTCTGCCAACCTTTATAATGTATCCATTTCTGTGTCCATTTCATGGCATAAACAAAGCGAGTTAGAGACAGAAGAAATGAAATTGAAGAAGCACTGGCAGTTTTGAAGAACTGTTACATATGGAAATTCAACCAGCTAAAAATACCTTGCACTGGAGCGGAGTGCATACCCAAATCAGCAGATTGGTTTTTATTCGATGAAAAAGTATCCAAAATCACACCAACACATCCGCCAGAGTGTGTCTATTCGACCGAATAAAGTACACTGGATACACTCGTATCCAATATATTTGATGCGATCCAGATAAACGCGCTCAAGCGAACATACTGGTGAGGTTAGGATAAATTGCAACTCCATAAAAATCGAATAATTGCCTCATGGTGCAAACATGTATTTTGTTGTGTTTCTCCTCCCAAGGCTTACTATGACGGACATGGGGCCAGAAACGAGGAAGTCTTGTCTTCTTTACTGCCAAACAATGAAATGGAAGAACTATTACCTACAATCCGCATTAATTTTCTCTTCAAGGAGCCGCCCCATCTCGTAATCCACGCAATTTTCTCGTCAACCTACCCTCCATCAACTCCCAATCCAAGCCAGCCATTTTTCCTTTACGTGACAACAAATCATCCTGCCCAAGTCAAAGCCCCTACTTATTTACGAATTAGCTTTATTCCAGAGGAGGAGAATCTTCAGGTATTTGTGTATTTCTGGTAAGAACTTAATGGGATTTTAGGTACTCTTGTCTACTTTTCGTCTAGTTCCATGGCAGAGACAAGCAACTGCACCACAACTTCTTCAACACTGAGAAATTCCACCTACTTCATTAATAAACTAGCAACAGGGCTCATTGTTCTCGCTCTTTCCTCAGCCAGTACATGGAAAATTCCAACTTTTTTCATGCAAATCCATGAAAGAACTTCCCTCAATAGAATTTTCTGGAAGAACGTAATAGAAATAAATTTTTGAACCCCTAATCTTCCACGTTCTTCAAAAAATTCAAAAAAAAATCGTAAAACCCCATCACATCCCTACATGCTGTTGTGATGTGGCATGCAATTTGCTGATGTTTACGCTGCTGCCAGATGCTGTTCGCCATCAAATCGTGGGACCACTGCTGAGTTCTCACATGTTCTTATGTTACCTAGCCAACTTAGCCACATCCATAGAAATCCATGGAACTCAAACAACGAAGCGCTGTGTTATGCTGTTTTTCCAGAACCCACGAATCAAACCATGTCGAAAAACAAGTATCAATGGCCCTAGGGGAGCAAGCGTAAGCATAGTCGTTCATCACTAACCGGTCAGAAATGATTGAAACTTCATTCTCTCATATATTTCGGCGCTGCAAATGTCTCTAAAAAAAGCGACAAAAAACCTTCGCCTTCCGCCTGGGTGGGGTGGTGTTGGGAATGTAATTTTTCTTTGGAAAATGGCAAGATCAGTACTAGCAAGTGTCACGCTCTGCCCCAGGTTCGTTTTTTTACCAAAGCCACTTTTGAAGCAGTATTCAAGAAACAAAGCAGAGCTTCAGGGTGTCCTAGACGCCATATTTCTGCATGCCAGTCTTCCAGTATCCAAAAAAGTTCGCTCAATCTCCGGTCTGGCAATACCATAGCCTCAATTTCCAGTTTTTCATGCACCAAAATCCATGAAGCCATAGAATTCCCAAATTTAAACTTTTCCCACAAATTTGCTTAACCCTACTCGAGCAATTATTCAACGAATGTTGAAAATAAATGGGCGTGGTCCGCGGAGGCAAAGGGAGGGGCGGGCTGAACAAAGCAGACGCCGTGGGCGCCACCCCAACGGCGTCCTATGCCATGAGCAACGTCGTTGAGCTGAGATGTGCCAACGGGACGACGTTGATGACGACAAAGGAGACCCTGGCTCGTGTCCCCTATTCCAAACTGAGCACAGATGACACCGCCACATCGACTTCTGACGCGAAGATCATCGCTATTATGCTGGACGCACTACGACGCAGCGATCAGCGACTGGTCGTACCAGATGACTTCGACGATTGGGGACGACTAGCGAACGAGGCTCGACGACTCGGCCTATTCCAAATCGCCGAGTACGCATCGCCGTGTACTATCTGCGTCGCCTGTCATGTCGCTTTATCAGCTGGACGACTGAATCCCGAAGTGACATTTCGTAAGCTGTCACGTATTGTTGTTACTGGAAAAGTCAGCGTATGTCGTGCCGTATTTGGAACAAGTCTGAACGAAGCTCGTGACGGTGGTGGCACGGATTTCGAACAAGATCGTTACACTTCAAGGTATGGGCCCATTCATTCTATTAGTTCTTCTATCAGTTTTAAGCGTACAGAGCTCACTTCGAGGATGAATAACAAAACCATAGTCCATGAGTTGTACTTTTCCGGAAATTCACTGCACTCCTGAAGTATATCCAGGAACCTACAAAAAAAGCACCAGAAAACAAGCAAATTCTCATATGGTCATGCTGTTAAGCGCAGTCACCCGAAAAGTAACGAGCTGAGATTCTGGCAAATGTCTTTTTAGCGCTTGCGAAAAAAAAGTAAGTCATAGGTCTCCAATGGAAATCCAGGCAAGAAAGGAAGGACTAGATAAAGAGGACTTGAATAATACTTTTCCAGAATAAAATTCCAAATTTCTGAAAAAAAATTAAACTTTCCATGAAAGCCAACACTAAAATAGTGCAAAAAAGGATTAACTTCACTTTAAGTGCACTTGTAATCAAATTTTCAAGTAACTGGCTTCTCTTCTACCAATCTCATTTAAGAACAAAATTCAGATGAACTTTCTCTCCCAAAAGTTGCCGCAATCTTTATAACTACTTCACTACTTCATTCCCAGGAAAAACAGCAAATTTGGCAGAAATGCGCTTCATTTTCCTTATTTTCTAATCTATTTTAATACAGCTGAACACCGTATTGAAATAATTCCGCCGAGCTAAACTCTAATTTCAGGTTTTTTCTGAAGCACAGCAACTTGGAGCGTGCGTTTGACACATTAGCCGCATGTGGATTCAGGCTACGTCATTGCAATACATTTGCGCCGTCGTTTCTAAAACAACATTCCGGCTCGGATTCTCAATTTCTACACCATTCGCAATACGTGTTTCTACGAGAGCCACAGGTAAAGAAACATTAAAAGTCCTCATTAGTCATAGATTTTCCTCCCCTGGGGAAAAGGAACTTGAAGAAATCCCTCATAGAAGAAAGAGAGAGGAAAAGAAGAATTAGATTGCCTTAAACGAACCTGACAGCATTTTGCACCTCCAAAGAAAGTCCTAACAAGCTTTGTTAGCCCACCATCCTGAAAATTTATGCCCAAGCAAGAAATCAACCGCGCTAAAAGCTGCAGCTAAATCCTGCCCTCAAACCTGCAACTGGAACCCGAAGTCGCCCGTTTAATAAATACCTTATCAATATACAAACTCATGACAGCTAGCTGCTTTCGCTGATTCACTCATCCAGCACTCATTTCAACTCTTCCAAAGGCCAGCGTTTAGATGAAAAATAAACATGCCGCGGGCAGAAATCGATTTTTGAATAACAGATGCGAAACTTTGAAGTGTTCCAGCAGCCGCTAACTGACGTTCACAAATTACTGGGAGAAGAAGAACCAGTGTTATAAACAACCATGCCAAACAAAAGGGAGCGCTGCTCCAAAGGGGATTTTCGCGCATGGATTTTTGTCCAGAAAATGTATTAACTTGTTCCCCAGGGAGAAAAGCCGCACTGACAACATGCTATATATAATCCTGTTGAGATAGGAAACCCTGAAGAAAAATGGGAATACCAGTAAACTGAGAAGACTGGGACATCTTAGGTGGAATTTATGTCGTCCTTGGCTCAATAGATCCACAAATTAAGTTGTCCGAGCTAAAATACTTCATTCCAGACGGCAAAGCATAACAAAACCTGTTTTCCCTACTAGTTTACAAGGGTTCTAGAGGAAGTTTTGTTAGGCTTTGCCTCTATGAATGGCTTGGAATGGATTATCTAAGCGTAAATGACCCACTTCAATAGTGCACTGATCCATGAGACGTGAATTTCACCTAGAATACACTAGCCTTTAGCGGCAAGTGAGGTAAACCGAGCGCTATTTACAAAGAAATAGCCTCGTGCAATTGGTTATGTCTCCAGCAGTTTCCGCTGCAATCATGAAACAGAGTACAACCGCACCAGCGGGACGTTCTCTGGGGGCTACTAATGAGGACCTCGAAATAGACAAGAAAAAACTCTCGAGTAACTCTCCAGTTCCTCAAGCACTCTCGAGCATAAACAACAACTTAGCCAACGCTGGGATACCAGAGGCAAGCTCCAAAAGCCTCCCTGCCACATGTTTTTGCCTTGACGAGTGATGTTTTTGTACAAGGTGTGAGTGCCACGCCAACCACTTCAGCTGCGCACTACTTTCTTGGGAATCACGTGGTGAGGACTAACAACTACAGCTATGGCAATGTCTCACCCCAGAATTATTTTCAGATTCTTCAGCAGGAAAAACCTCCTGAGGATGCTGATTCCAAGAGTGTACGTGTTTCCTTACAAAGGAGCAGAAAAATCGTTTTTAGGCCTTTACTGTTGAGGAGAATTCGGGATGTGTATTGAGACATCTGCCATAATGAGACTTCAGAGTATCCCCAGACTTCGCCAGTTCAAAATGAATAGAAATGAACCGGCGATATAGGAGATAAGGATTGTGGAAATGATACGTATTGATTGCACGTTACATCGCCATGGATCGCTGCCAAACGGAGCTCATCACCCGTACTCTCCAAGATGTGCCCAAAATGAGCTGGCGATGTGAGTGTTAGCGATAGTGAAAATGATGCCTATCGATCGCCACGCCCCATTTATCACTTTATCCATATGGCGATCGCCACGATTGCTGGCGAAGTCTGGGGATACTCTTAGGTGCCAACGATTGACATCACCAGTCGTACAGCCTTGTGGTAGCTGTCTCAATGGATATCCGGAATTATCCATAAAAGAAGGCTGAACAAATGATGATACTGGTTGTTGGCACCTAAAGTCTCCTTGTGCCAGATGTCTCAGTGGGCATCCCAATTTTCCACAAAACCCAGGTCTCAAAAACGATTTTTTCTAAATGACTGATAGGAACAATGTTCCTCATTGTGATTATCGCCTTTTGAAGATTTTTCTTTCCGCAGAAAGACCACGAAAACGATTCTAAGGTGAGGAACACCATTCAGACACTTCAGAAAAAATTACGAAAACCATGGAAACCGACAGATCATCTAATAGCTATCTTCAAACACGTAACAACCTCCTGCACAATCTCCCTTCTAAGAAGAACCTTTTTTTGTCATTTTGGATTCCGCCCACTACATGGAAGCATTTGGACACCCGTGTTCAACGTAAATTTGCCCTCAAACGCGCGAATTTAATCCGTTCGTTGATGTCATGTGTAGTTCTGGATGCTCTCTGGAGAAAAATAAAGACATTAATTGCTGCTTCAGCACTTACACTTTCCGCGGTTCCGCTCTTTTCATGTGTAATAATAAGCAAAGCTCTTGCACTGCTACACCCCCACACAGCAACTTAGTGCTTCTGAGGACCTACTAAGCCGCCCCTCATCCACGCGATAACATTTTTGCCATCGCTGACAGCTGCGGGATCTAAAGGCTCCCAGCGGGCTTTGAAACTTCAAACAATTCGTCATTAACGAGGAAATGTCCACTTCAATTCAATTCTAAGCCGATGATTACATGAATTTCGCTCGTCGAGCGACATTTTTTGCTCATAAAACCTCATTCCTCGCGGAATTCACTGCGATTAAACTCGCTGTTTTCAGATGATGTGTGCCATACCTTCTCAAGCCGGTCAGTGAGGATGATCTTGATGCCATTCTTGTCCAGATTTCGCTTCTCCAACTCCTGCTTCAATTCCGTCACACGCAGCTCGCTCAACAATTTTTGTTCGCCCATAACACAATCTGTCATCTGCAAAAGTACCGATTTGCAAGGACATAAAACGTCTCATATCCATCCTTATGTACGACAAAGCAAACAGACGAATGGTCATCATTAGGGCGAGAGCTTGCAAGCCAATCACTAGGCTCTAAGAAAATAGAATCTATAGGTTGTTTTATACCTACTTCCTCTCTTTAACGAAGACTTCAATAAAATTGCTAATCTGCTTCGGAAGAAAGATCATTTCCATGGAATTATTCAAAGACTTCATCTGCATTGAACTGACAGCCAATTTGCATTCCAAATCCCACTTCAACCAGACGTGCATGGAAAGACGAAGCGACTGCGGCGGGGCATAACGGCGGCGGAAAACGCAAAACAAGTGACTGCTAACTGCGATGTCAGCAAATTGACAGCCAACGCTAAAGCGAAACTTCGACGAAAAAAGACCGACCAGTTTCAGCGGGTAGCCGTCAAGAATAGTGCACCTACCGCTGGTTCAGGTAAGAGAAAGAGAAGTGATAGTGACGTGTGGAAACAAATGCAAACATGAATCACGTTCAAGTCTGGTGGTCCCCTTGAGAAGGCGAATCAATGACCTCAGTGGGCTTTGCCAGCCGCCAGCTCGACCAAGTCCACATTACGAAGAACGGGGAACACAGAAATACCTTTTTCGTCGCTTTCGTGGCTTTCACAGCTATACCAAGACCCATGAAGGAGAAAACACAGGTATAAAGCATCCCCAAAAACGGCAGAAACTTCAAAAGCACAGTTGTTCTGGTACGAAAAGTAAATTCTTAAGAACAGATACGAAAAGAGACGTCCTATTCCCATAGTAAACACGTACACTTGCAAAAACATCACATAAATCCCGCAAATGCACGCGATACGATCGAATCTGAAAGAAATATCCACGCAGTGACACTACTATGGTGACTCGGTGTTGTCGGATTCTCTCTAAATCCCAGTGGAAGGACTCACAAATGGTCCTAAGATGCAGCCACCCTCCCCCCCCGTACCTCCGTAAGCCAAAGTGGTGCATTTCTCGTGAAAACTTCACAACAGTAAGCGAAGAAGATGGTTGTTCAGAGATATGAAGAAAATACACCTTCCTCCAGAAAATTTTTCGATTTTAAACTAGGAGCGATCATAAACCCGGTTGCGGGATAAAATATGAGGGACGTGGGAAGAAAAGGAAGGGAATTTACGCAAAATCTGCGGGGGAAGCACCTAATTTACGTCACCCAAAACCCGGACAAGATCCATTAGTAGCTTTTAAAGTACACCTTCTACACCAGCTATCGCAAGACATACGTCAATTAAGCAGAATTCCAGACCAATGAGGATATCTCTTACAACTTACCCGGAAAACATCCACTAAGAATCACCAGAACACACTAATTCATGGAATGCACTATAAAAAAATGCTTAATCACAGACTCCAGTGCCCTTTTCAATCACTGCCTTTCAACATACGACAGTAGACACTACACCTTCATTTATGATTTATAGAAAATGTGTGTCCGCTACGGAAACATCACGAAACAGCGTAATCTAACCCCTGCACTGAAAGCTCTCCCAGCTTGGCTCCCCCCCCCCCCCCCCCACCTCTCCTCCCCAAAGAAAAATTATTCAAAAGGAAGAAGTAGCATCTGACCACTCAAAAACATGGTAAACAAAATTAAAAATGTTTTTAGGAATAAATGTTGCTAGACTCCATTGAGGAGCCACAGGAAGTCGGGATGGAAACAGGTAGAAAAGACTTAGAGGTAACAGGGAGCACTTGCCAATAGGATAAAGAGCAAGTTGTTCGCTTGTCGCTTAGATTGTAAGACTGTCAGGCTACTGACGGACTAAAAATCGAAGATAGTTGAGTACTGCTGCATAAAACTGCAAAATATACCCTAATTATAGGAACCGAATCTGTGCCTAGTTCGGTATTTTCCTTCCTTGATTTCTTCTGGATTACCATCACGATGAAATGTAGTATATGTACATACCAAAAGCCCATGAAACAATACTTAGAACTTGTCATTTTGGAGACATACTACGTCTTTTGGTGAAATTCGCACCACTGCTAACAATCTATGCCCTGAGACGTATGAAGGGCAGCTGGACTTTCATGTCCTTGCTACCGAATAATTTAAAAACTATTAGAATTCAAAGAAGCGGATTCCGTGAATGAAAGGGTAACTAGAATGCAGAGTAGGTGACTCAGTGTATAATGTGTTAATGGGCTTGAGTGTATTAGTGGTTTGCTTCGGTAATTGCACCGGGTGGATGCTCATCATATAATCATATAATCTATTACACTAATATCATCATATAATCTCATATAATCTAATACACTTAAACCCATTAACACAAAGACATTCTCCATCCTCAGGCTTCCGCTCAGGAAACGCACATATCCTTAAGCTAATTGTAAGATAACCTCGGCCGAAGATAAAATATAAATCATCCCACAGCCAAAATATTCGCTTAAAATTGGTAAAGGGTGAGAAAAACTCCTCTCAATGAAGCATTTGTTTGCAGCACCTTCACAGGTGAATCATGACTTCCAAGCTTTTCGTAGCTCCGAAACACTGACCACCCTTTACATACTTAATGTTATGAACGAAAAAAGGACACTGCCATCAAAAGTGTTGCCCCTTCATTCAGAAGCGATAAACGCATAGGGAACTTCCTGCAAATATTGCATTTGACGAAAGCGTGCACACAATGAAATTTGATGTCGTGAACTCGTGGTTATTCTAATGGCGCTTTGAGGATGTTTTTCGGGAACGCTTTCGAAAGCAACTTCATTGCCCATTAAATTGTACATAAGTGCAAACAAAGGGAAGGTTGCGGAATAACCTCAGAAATAAACAGAATAGCCAAATTTCTGATGAAGATTTTCATTCATTTTATTTAAAATAAGAAGAAAACAAGATATGAAAGGTGAGGAAAACGTAGTCACACCTAATGAAACAACTATTGCTGTATCGCAGCTAAAGTTTCGGATTCTCAACTTTTGTCAGCGCGAAGCGAAATAGTCGAGAATGCGGGATATTACGCGAGGGAGTATTAGGGCCGGCATTAAAGCCATCACAATGAAATCTCACAAAATAGTTGCACAGGTTATAACAAATTCAATTAAGCTCACAAGTCAGCAAAGGGAAAGTTATAGGAATGACGATACCTTTCAAGAACTAGGTGAGGATATAGACTCTAAAATCAAATCTCGACTGCAACCAAAATGGATCGAACGTGTAGGCAACAACAAATAAGAATAATTAATATCATTTAAAAATGAACGGAACGTGACCGCTCTTTCCATAACACTACACAGCTTCTTCAAAAGCATTTACTGAACAATCTAAAAAGAACCGCTCTGAATTTAAAATCTCGATATGAATTATCAAAATTGTCCTAATAAAGCCATTATAGCATAGAAACAACCGCAAGAGATCGTAGCGCCACAAACATGAACGAAAAAATCTACCCTATTTATGAAGCAGTAACAGAAATGGTGAAAATCGATCAATGACCAGATCATAACAACTTTAAAAAGAACGGCGTTGCACACCTAACAAGATAAACTCACGGCAGGAAGGAGAAAACAACAACTATTCCAGCTAAACTAACACAACGACAAGGATTTCGTCAAAAACATCTAGTCAAGAAACTTACAAATGCTATCCATAAAAGCCTGCGGTTGTTCTGCATGAACCCAATGTCCCGCACCAGGAATACCCTCAAATCTTACATTAGGGAAAATAGAACGAATATACTCTTGATCTTTCTCTTTTACATACTGAGAATTCTCCCCGTATGAAAACAAGGTTGGACCTTTGAAAGACCCGTCTGGAACAGTAAATCTCAATAACCCTTCTAAATTGTTATCAATAGCTTGAAGATTACATTTCCAACGAGAAACACCTGCCACATCAGTTGGTGTCAGATTCGTCAGTAAAAACTGTCGGACAGCGACATCAGGAACAATGTCTTCCAGCTCCTTAAGGATTTCTTTGCGACTTTTGCTCAAATCCATGGCTGCCATAGCATGAATGTACTTCCGGAATGTTACATGAGCTGCGAACTCCATTTCGTAGGCCTTTGGGGAGACATCCTCAATTATCAAACGATCAATAAGCTGCTGCCATGACGGCTCCACTGCCAAGCGCATCGCCACTCTTCCACCCATCGAATGTCCGAGTAGACGAAATTGTGAAAAACCCGTCTCCTTGGAGAGATCTTCCAGAAACGCTACGACATCCAGGCTCATGTCGTCATAGGTCATCGAGTCCGACCAGGGAGATTCGCCATGATTCCGGAGATCAACACAGTAGATGGCGCAACCGAGTCGTCGCTGCATAGCCTTCGAGACGCTGTGCCAATTCTGCTTCTGTCCAAACAGTCCATGACAAATCACTAGTGGTGGTCGCTGACGATCCTTCGAAGGGTCACCGTATCTGATCGAGGCAAGTTCCACCGCAGTTCCAGCACAAAATCCACGCTTGCCACCGTAGAATTTCCATGCCAATGACAGCACTCGTCGTGGCAAAATCGCCATCCTGCAAAAACAGCTTCGCTACGGCCAGCGGAAAGTTCAGATGTCAGTCCATTATTCTGAGATAAGAGCTGCGCATGTCTTGGGAATAGCGTTGAATATGAACCAAGGTCAAGGAAAGGGATGTGTGCAAGAGAAGGCGCGGATCAACGAATAGACTCAAGAAGAACGCTGCTAATTAGTGGGTTGTTAATGAGCTACTTAGCATGCTGCGTTCCTTCTAGACGGGATGGCGGATACAAAACAACATTGATATGACAACTAAGTAATCATGCAAAGAGATACCATCCAAACTAATAACATGAAATATTACAAACGTGTCAATCGAAATAATTGTAAATCCAAGCAAAGATGTCGATTACAGATAAGAAAGCGGACAACCGAGGATTAGAAACCCGTTCGTCCGTAGCTATGGTTACTGTGCTTATGGTTGATACTGGGCAGAAGTACAACATTCTAAGAGTTTTACCCATAAGAAGAAGGTCAAAGGTTGTTTGAGTGTTTGTCGCCCTTGTAAAAAAGCCTGATTATCGTCTGAGCCTATAAAGAGCACAAATCTAACGACTGAGCGTTGAGCAAAGCATTATTTCTGCACCTACACTTATCGAAATCGATAATACGCCCACTGGCATGTCACAGAAAGAATGCAGAAATGTTGTGATAAAAAATTAGGTTTAACCAGAATTGTTAGGCCTATAGACCCTTCAGATGAGTAAAATGTTACGCAAAGCATGCAATGCATTCAACAAACTAGTCTATGGTGTTGGCCATTCTTACCATTTTTACAAGGAGGGTTATCGGCAAGAAAATATCGAGGTAAAACCGTAGGACCTTCTCCACTCTGAGGATTAAAAAAAAGGAAAACGACTGAAAACGGAAGGTTACGACTAACATTTAGCATTTGAGAGCCTGACAAAATATGAGTATGATGGTATGACCGTCGTAGGTATCGCAAGAAATGAGAGGCTACATGTGTTTCAACATTTCAACTGGGTTGAGTTGTGGCATGAAATGAATGGGTGTTTTTGTTTACAATCTCTCTTTTTGTTTACAATCTCCCTCTTTCCGTATGATAAACTGGCCTTCATTCCCATCCAACTTCAGTTCCAGCCCGGGCAACTCAGTCATCTCTTGCAAACGGGCTAAAACGGTGGCAAGGAAAACCGCCTTCTTCGTAGAATTTCTCAGAGTTGACCACTACGTACGCCTTCACTATAGTGGAAAAACTAGGAATTCAGTTAAATCTCTACCAGCAAAATTTCCGTGGATGCTGCCTTAAAATATTCAAAAAAAAATTAGGGAAGACAGTATTCAGAACCACTACCAGACTACAACACAAACCCGAAGGATGGAGGATGGATACGCAAAAAAGAACCCCCCCACGAGAACAATCCACCTGTTTGGGCAGGTTAAGAACAGGCTAGAACAAGAACAAGGAAGATCAGACGAGAATGGTAGCAGTTGTGTTAAAGGCAGGGGTCCATCTCATGTCCGTAGTTCAGCTAACAGCAGAGTCTGCATCTACTCGGCGCGATGGTTCCAACGGTATACATAAATTGTCTCAGAATGGTCAACAAACCCGTCTTCCAGGACGGGGTCTGTAACAGTTTGCCAACCCGAGTTGACATGTGAAGCCGTTGATCTTATCGATTGCACACGCCAAGACTCGTTGACCGACGCGGCAGCCGTGGCAGGCAGCCAGCACAGCTTGGAGCGATCCGCCTCCGGGCTCCAAATTTCTACCCAGTTCGTGCCTTTCAAAAATAGGTATTTCGTGGCTTCTGTGCCTGTTGATGTACATCCCGGGGATCAACATGATGAGAAGGTTTAGGATTAATGGTAAATCAAACAAGCAGAACGAGGTGGCCCCCTGCCTTTAATGAAATGTGAGGATGAGCAGACAACCGGAGGGCAACACTATATGTGATGCAGCGCGTGTAATCGGGCCTCTGCCATTGGAGTTTTGTGTACGCGAACAGAATACCCCATTGGCTGCATGCATCATTGAGATAATTCAGGGTAATTGTCTTGACACCACAAAAAATTACCCATCGTTACCACTGGCTTCAACACGTTTACTCTGGATAACCTTAATGATGCATCTGTCCCAGAGTAATCTGGAAAATCATAGATACTGCATCTAAAGCTAAATTTGAACGAGTAATATGGGGTATTTTTCGGGTATGACGTTAGCATACTTCTGTGGAGTTGCTCAAACTCTCACTGCACTTTGCTTCAACAAACAATGATTGGATGCTACGAGGAAACAGATGTAAACAGCTGTGTGAAATTCATTAGACCTGTCAGATGCTGCTGTACCACTGCGATTACCCAGGGTAAACGTGTGAACGCCCGTGTTGACGATGGAAGGATCTTTGCGGTGTTAGCACATTTACCTTAGGTTAACTCAATGATGATTATGGCCCCAACGCAGGAATAGAACCTCCCAAATTTCACTTTCGGATTTATAGAGAACATCCCGTCGTCGGGTAAGTGTATAGTCAATCCAAGAAGCGAAAACCCGTACCGAAAACCACAACTTCCACATTCCTGCACAAAAGTACCGTACTGAACGGATAACATCTCCTTTTGACTAGTGGCCTTAGGGGTAATGGATGCATTCAAGTGTTCTTTTGTTCTCTAATCTCCCTCATCCGTTGTTGCTGGCTAAGAAGTCTGTACACTGGCAATACAGTTATGAATATCCCTCCAGCATAGAAATACGCACAATGTAAACCGCGCTGGACGAAGATGTTGGTCGGGACTGCCAATTTTTTCGCCAACATTGCATAAGAAAAATGGGAAATTCTGCATCATCTTATTTTAATCCACTGCTTGTTTCCTATTTTGGTTCGAATGACTACTTTTTTACAACGTCCATCTTCGAAATTCCGGCGGTCTATGCGCTCGAGTATACTCTGTTCCAGTTGCAGCGTCTAGAGTCCACAGTGGCTTCAAAATGTGGGTGGGTATGCGCTTTCTTTTACGAAATAGGCAATCAACCATAAGCGTCGTGAGAACCCCAAAATCAGACTTGCCTAATTCCCGAAAGCTGCAGAACGGCTCTTAATATTCAAGTGCAACTCAAGTGGCAAATATTCAACTTCAGGTAGTGGAAATTAGGGAATTGCATTCTATGCAAACTTATAACCACCATGAATTTCCCATTAGTGAACCAATAGATGAATGAAATATGAGATTCATTACAGAATATATAAAGATGAAGAAAATGCGGGACACACGTTTGGGGACGTCTCCAATACGATGAAGTGAGCAAAAGCTACTAAATCACTCAATTTACTGCAAGGATTGTACGCCAAACTAAGGTCTATTGTTTGTATGTCCGGGCTTCAAGTGTTACACGTTACGTTTCTATGTTTTTAGATTGAATCTTTGCCGTACTTTCTTCTTAAGAAGCACTATAAACTCAAATACGAACAATATTAACGTTTCTGATAACCAGAGTTCGAGAATACCGCATCCCCGACATGACTGAACCACTGGAATTCGAAATTCGAAGCTTAATTTGTTCGGAGAGTGAATGCGGAACTACTGTTCACTGATTTTTTTGGCATACCACTGAGTATAGTAAATAAATGAATAAATAAATATGTGTAATAGTATTTGCAAGATACGGAACAAAAAAAATCTGCTGCGTTAATGTTGCTTCCTTGGACTTAGCTAAAATCTACGTTCAGTCTGGATATGCGCTCTGTCTCCCATCTAACCATCAAAGTAATGCTGGGTTGATTTCATTATGCAAATATCATAAATTATAGATGGCATTAATATGAACTGACCCGAGCACCAACTGAATATGATGATATGGGCGAAGCCAGTCCATTTCCAATAGGCAAAAATCTTGGATTCGATTCCGGCTGAGGTTTTGAAAAATGTCGCAGCTAATACTACTGATATGGGCCAACTGCAGCATTAGAAGATGAACAGAAACAAAAAAAAATCCGCTTCGTTTATGCACGAAGCACTCTCAAGTCGGTGCACAGAATTGTTGATACTACAACCAGCAATATCGGAAGTTGTTTTTCAATTTCAGACTTCCCGTTACAAATGCACCTTCAGAGCAAGGATAAAGCAGCTGGCGAAAAACATCCTCGCATCAAACCTCAATGGAAAGTGAAACTTGATAGTGTCCTTGGCCAAATGCAGAACGTAAAAACCATTAGCAAGAACATGTATTCTGCTTCGTATTTGTATAGCAGAACAGAACTGCAACATGAGGAGAGTGGGTGGGGGTGTTAAAAAAAAAAACAGCAGTATAAAAAAGAGGCACAGCACGAAACGAGTATGATATTCGTGATCAGTAGATCAAATAACCCTCCTAGAGAAAAATCCAGATGATTCTGTGAGATACCGTATTTACGCAAACATCACCGTAACCCTTGAAGTTATGGTACAAAATGAGTGTGATATTCGTGATCAGCATGTTAACTAATCCCCTCGGACGAGGTTTCAGAAAAAAATTTGATTTTGAGATTTTGGGGCAGAACAAGTGGTTAGTGCCAAGAAAGGAACTCATCTTCTGTTTCGCATTGATTCTTTATACACAATATGACAGCTTTCCAAAAGTTGAAGAGTGTAAACGAGCCATCTATTAGGTTGACTCATAAGTTCTGTTCCCTTTTGCAAATTATGTTGTAACGTGTAGTTACATGATCTGCCACTGATCTACCTTTGGCTATGAGGAAGCACTATATTTATAAGCGCTACCAGATGACTGACCGTCCGTCTTCAATCTCGCGATGCTGGCTAAGAAACCTCAAGCAACGAAAATCCATCTGCGCCACTGTACGCTTTTCTGGTATGATGCTGGCATTGGAGCAACAGAAGCACACCAATGTATATGCTCCGTATATGGTGAAGATGTGCTCAGTCTCAAAACAGTGAAGCGCTGGTTCAGCAAGTTCTCCTCGGGAAATCGTGAGGTCGAAGATAAACCTCGTCCGGGACGCCCACTTGGCGTGGACTTGGAGGCTCTTGCTGCGGAAGTGGAAGAGAACAACCAGAGAACAACATGGCAGCTGAAGGAGGCCCTCCCATGTTCTCAGGCAACCATCGTACGTGGGCTCCACAGAATGGGATATGCCAGTTTAGTGGGACGATTTGTTCCACATGATTTGACCCAGGCGGGCAAGGGTAGGAGAGTCGAGTGCGCGACAGAACTTCTCGGCAAACAGCGGATGCTCGCCTGGCTCAAACATCTTATTACCGCAGATGAGTCGTGGGTGTTGTACGCTACTCCTAAACGCAGTAGGAACTGGGTGCAGGCAGGAGCAGCAGCGCCAGCAATGGCGAAGCCGGACCGACACCAGAAGAAACTTCTGCTATGTGTATGGTGGAGCGTACGAGGAATTGAGCACTGGGAACTGCTGGAAGAGGAAGATACGGTCACGGCCGAAATTTATGTTCGACAACTAGCAACTCTCAAGAAGAAACTGGATCAGGACAGTTATTGGAAATCTAAAATCTTCTTCCAACATGATAATGCACGACCACATGTTGCGAATGCTACGCAGAGTTTTTGAAGACGTCAGGATGGGAAGTCTTATGTCATCCACCTTACTCTCCAGACCTTGCTCCATCAGATTATCACCTGTTCAGGTCCCTGAAAAATCATCTGTCTGGAAAGAACTTCACTGATCGTGAGCAAGTGGTTGCCGCACTGTCCGACTTCTTCCAATCCAAGCCAGCCTCATTCTACAGCGATGGAATCATGGACCTGCCCAGAAGATGGCGCAAGATGCTCCTTAGTAATGGGGAATATATCATTGATTGAGGTTGCGTAATTGTGAAGTTATTTAATTTTGAAATGAAGTGGCTAAAAGGGACAGAACTTATGAATCAACCTAATAGATTAATTACCCCTTCTTCCTCCCTTATTCCCCTCCTATGGAGAGCCTCAGTGAACAAAATGTTTTGGAGCTTCAAATGCCCTCGAAGTAGTGATATCACCAGCCATCATCAACTTCACCATCATCTTTGATCACTGTTTTCAACGTGTAGCTTCAATGTCAGCTAAGTATGAAATTTCTCTGGAATGCAAATGAACATGTGAAATGAAGCCTGGTGAACTCATATGTAATTGTATCCGCAGTGCAAAAATGAATGAGGTGCCGAGTTAGTGGCGAAAATGGGGAAACGTGGATAGTGGATTCTTTTTAACAGTGCGTTTACTGCAACAGCGGCTCAGCTGACATTGGAGCACGCAGCGCAGTCGCGTCAAACAGTTGACCCACGATCGATCTGCCTTCTTTGACTAATTTTGTCATCTATTTGCTCCTTTAGTTGTTCTAAGAACTAAGACAGAACAATGTAAGAGGAAACAAGCGATAAAACTTACCGAAGACACTAGAATGACGGTGGGTCACTTGCTTGAACGACCACGATACGTGCACCAGTGCCAGGTGAGCCGCTGTTGCGGTAAACGCACTGTCAGAACGATTTCACTATCCACGTTTTCCCATTTTTGCCGGTAACTCAACATCTTCTTCACTTTGGTACTGCGGATAGAGCCGCTTTCGTGGAAAACTCAATGTCGAAACGAATCGACTGCGTACTATCCTCATCTGTTCCAAAAGCCTTCACGCTAGAAGAAGAAACCGAAAAGCAGCTAAAATACGTGAACTGCTCACTTTTTGGCTGTATTAATTCAAAAACTTGAATCTTTCGCCTCGCTTTCCAATTCTGTCCACTTAATGCAATTACAGCAACTCAATCTTAAAACTAAATGAGCCCAAAACGTTCAAAAAGCGTAGGGATTTTCCCAGTTTAATGTAAACCTCTAACAGAATACTACTGCCTCATACAAGCAACCGTTCAGCGGTTCATTGCTCGAAAATCAAAACTGGAAATGTGATAGATATAGAAACGAAAAATTCCAAATAAATACTTATGTCAAATAATTTAACTCTGGGTTAAACCTGGGGTTAGCGGAGGAAGCTAGAGTAACTGAATGGATAAGGAAACCGAGCAGACTTCCACAAAAAAAAACCGAAACATTGGCACTTAATATGAATTAACAATTTTTGTTTCATAGAGAAGGAAAAACCAGATCTGAAAGAAAGGACTAACTTAGATTCACCAATAACCACGGCTAGATAAGACAACAATCGAATCCTTACTACAGCTTATTTTTAAAAAAATGCACAAAAACATCTCCAATCAACGAGTCATGGAAGTGTGGGTCAAAACAAGGATTGGAAGAAAATGATAGCCATCCCCTGTTCATTGATGACAAAGCGCAGTGACGCAGTGCTTCACGTTGACGCAGGACTTACGAAACAAGGATGCAACCGCGCACGTTGCAATCGATTAGAGACGGCTGTGTTACAGACCGAACCGAATCGATGGCGAGCAAATGACCTCTCCTACGCCATGCAGGAGAGAGTTCCTCGTAAACACTGACCACACTCAAGTCACAACAGATAGTACCTCAGGTTCAATGACCAAAGAGCCCACGAATCAACACAGATCTGCCGGGTAATGTAAAGTTTTATTCACATGTATCAGAATTATCATGTTTCTGACGACAAATAGGTACACCGTAGTTTCTCTAGCAGGAGAATATCAAGGTAAGTACATCGTGAATGTAGCGATTTCTCTAGCCGGAGAATAGAAGTCATACACTGAAAGTCGCCAGAGATAATTGATGTTCCGATCAAAGGCGTGCCAGTAAAACTCAGGAAAAATAGGAACTCTATCACCTCACAATTGTGAATGACCAGCAATACACGAAAGTGTGAGCATAAAACATAAGCCAAACTATGAGCACCTGACTACACTAAAGCGAAATCCAGAGACAATGTATAAAGCAATGAAAAAAGAACATGCAAAAGAAAACCATCGCTTCTGTGACAATCAATATCATTAGGGGGTAAAATATTAGATCTACACGGGGCAATACAAGGCAAAATACCACAACAACGGGTGTAAAACCGGACCGGTGCTATTTCTCACAATGTTTTTTTGCTTTATATGAAAATGTGAGCATGTGAAATATGACATAATAATGCCTTCAAAAAATGCAAAGTAAAAAAAGTAAAAAAAAATAAATGTGATCTTCATCGCAAAATTCGTTATCTGTCCATAGCGGAGGACAAACGTCAAGGGAACTCGGATGCGATGAGATGTAGACCAAGATCTAGAAGAAAAAACTGAGTTACTCCATAGTAAAGCTATCAAAAATCCAGCATAAAGAATGTCCACTACTCACCAATAAAAACCCGTCGAGTAGTAACAATCAGACGCAAACGCCGAGGACAACAGGCCTAAATAGCCTGCGGGGCAGGATCTTCGGGCGCAATCTAAATGCACGGATACTGGCTCAGGCGGAAGTGGAACCACAAGAAATCCATGCTACGATTCACTAGCTTAATGATCACGAAGTACATCTCATTCGTTAAGCTCTCAGTGTTTCAACTTAATTGGAAATGGGGTAATCTATCAGACTAGAAAGAGAGCTGCAATTTTCACAGCGGAAAAACTTGAACGAGTTTTCAGAGGAATGCCCGGCGGATTTTCAACAAAGCACATCCAAGCGTGAAAAAGGGAACTTTCCCTTTACTTTCTGCTTTAACCTAGGCTGCTCCAATTCCCCTGATGTTTCAGTGCAAAGTAGATCAAACAAAACATTGAGAGACTTTGCACTGATACTCTAAGGAGTGAAAAGTTCCGAATTCCATCACTATGCGCTAAATTCTTTCGGAAAGCGTCACTGCGCGTAGAAACAGTAGTCACCTTCCAAATAGGAAACTTCAGTAACAAAAAAAAAGATTCAAAAAAAAACACAAGGAGATGAGCAAAATGCTTCCTCCCTTCATGAAATAGGAGGTTTGTCAAAACGACCTAACCCGACCATTTTAGCGCGTACTCGAAATAAAAGGAAAAATGAGGTATCATCATCAAAACACGATCGGAAACAAGCAACGCTAAGCGTGAGTGACTCGTTTTGCTAAAATTCTCCAAAAAAAAAAACAATTTCGAATTCAAACATCGCATGTAAACCCAGCAGCGTCAGTGGTCACAGATCAAAGTGCCTGAAGGCAATAAAAGGCACGCATCTGCTATCCTACCATTAATCACACATGAGTACTTGGCACAAACTAATTATAGTGTTCCTTTAACGAGATGAAAACGATATTTCGTCAACAACACCACAACGGGAACGTAGGCATTGTGATCAAAAAATGATTTCCTTACCCCCACCTGATCAATCGTCGGTGGTTCGGGCGTACGCCGTGCGACGAGTTTTTGTAGTGCGGGAAGGTTACCATTGGAAGCGAGTCGCTTCAAAACGTCTTGAGCGGTTTCACCTGTAAAACTTTTGCAGATGAGAATTTCAGTCTGGTGCTGATTCAGCAAACAGAAAAAGGCGCCGTAAATAAATATGCAAATATAGTGTAACTCTAACTTTCTCATCTACTCTTCCTTAGCGTCAACCTGCTATCTGACATGGGAAGAAACAACGTTTAGCTAATTTTATTTCACCACGATACGGCCTTCACATAAGCTACCGGGTAGTAAAACAGAGTTGCGTAAGAAAAACATGAAAGTCCATTAAAATCCGAACATTACTTACCAAGATATGGAGTCTCGTAGTGGAGAGAAACCCCTCAAAAGTTCGATCGAATACCTGCTTTCCGAGAGGAAAACAGCCATAATCACCAAAAGATTGAAGATCTAGGCGACCAGCTTCACTCTACCCCAACCGCTGACCCACCGATTGCGTTCATGAGCAAGCTACCAGAACGCTACTAAACAATAAAAGCCGCGATGCACCCACCTCTTGGCGGCGATGTTCGCCCGGCCACTAAAGGCGTACCACTGGATAAGTCACGTGATTTCGCAAGGATAGCGGCAATACGGGCTTTGCGCTCATCAATTTCTCGTTGCTCCTGCTCGCGACGAAGTCGATGAGCCTGAGCAATCGCCAGCTATGTCTCGAGCACAATAAAAAGTAATTAAAGGCATATTAGCAGAGAAATACATACAATAAATTCATTAGGTGGCGTGGGTACCTTCCTCGTTACCGATTCGTCAATTTCTTTTGCTGGGACAGTTCCTGGGAGATCAGCAGTAATCACAGGAGCAGCCTGCTGTTCAATTCCATTTGTATGTACATGATTGGTAACACGTTCTGTATGAACGCGCTCCGTAGTAGCAACCTGAATATTGCTGCATTGATGAGAAAAAAAAAACTTTAGGAGCACACTTCAATAGGGAACTCACATTTGTAGTCGTAGTTTTGACTGGTTCCCCCTCATTTTTATGAAAATCAATCAGTGGATTTTCATAAGAGACCTTCTCGGGTTTGGGCTTCTCCTCCACAGGTGGACTGCCAGTAGGCCGTTCTGTTGGTGGGTTTTCAGCCATCTTCTCCACTTGTGGGCGTTCAGGCACCTTCTCCACTGGTGTGCTTTCAGGCACCTTCTCCACTGGTGGGTTTTCAGGCACCTTCTCCACTGGTGGGTTTTCAGGCACCTCTTTTCTAGGGCTTTCGCCAAGATCAATAAGTGGAGCTTCTGCTGGTTGTGGATTTTCAGCAGGTTTCTCGATGGGTGGCACCTCGGACGGCTTCTCCACAGGTTTTTCAGCCGGTGGAAGTTCAGCTGGCACCTCTTTCACTGGCTCAGCAGCGACCTCCTTAGCTGAGTGTTCAACAGGTGGCGCCGCGTGCATGTCTTCGACCGGTAATCCCACCAGCGGCTAAATAGACACATTCCATGTGATAACCAAGTAAATTTTGCTTTTTTTCCAAAGCAACAGAATTAAAAGCATCGAATTCTAGAGAAGTAAAGTAAGAATAAGAGCCGCTTCAGATCCTGCACTCAAGGAAATGCATCAGTGCTAGCCAATTATGCTTAGTGCAGTAGGAAATGAAGGCAAAACTAAAGAACATGGAGCCTTCGGAGACGCAGAACGTTACAGCTAAAGACACAATTAGAAGACTTACCGCCGGACTCGGTCCACCGAACACGCCAGCCAATTCGTCAGCTAGCGAAGCTCCTCCCTGCAAAGCCATATTATACATTTCTTTTCCATGGACACATAATGAATGCAAAATTTCCGTCGCTGTACCTCCTGAGCCTTCGGTGGTTGGACACCAGGGGACGCAATTTCAGCGACTGGAACGCTGTCCACCTCGGATGACTTTGGAACAGGGGAAATCAGCTAAAATTTCACTTCAGAAGATATTTGCACACAGATATTCGATTTCAATTGTCCAACCTGCTCCTCAGCATCAGCATTTGGATCAGCAACAATAACATCCTTAGTCATTGTCTCGACCGCAGCCTCTTCTTCACTAGCATGCTCCATCTGTAAAATTAATCACTTTTTTGCAGACCACGCGCTTTTAGTAGTAAAACATACGTGATTCATGGCAGCAGTCGGAGGCTCAATCACAACATCAACTTCACTGACACGCGTAGTTTCTTCTGGCTCAGAAGGAATTTGATAATCTCCCTCAGCATTTCGTTCCACTGCTTCTTCATGATGCTAAACAGAAAGTCATAATAAGCAAAAACAAATGGAACAAAAGGGAAATTGTTTAATTTTCTCACATTTGCTTCCGCTATTGGGCTCTCCACCGCTTCATAGTGTGCTTCCTTTTCGGTCATTTCAATCGGAATCTCATCAGACGTAAACGAATGTTCGCTGCGTGGAGGTTCCGACGCTGTGATACCAAGCGGAGTTGGTATATCCTCCGAACGTGCTATGCTTTCTTTCCTTTGTGGTGATGAAGCAGCTTCGGGAGGTGTTGGCGGTTTCTTGTTCACCTAGAAAAGTGAGTATCAAAGAGGTTATGAGGTTCCCAAGAAGGTTTTTAACTTTAGCTGAAAGAAGAAATATATGGTGGAACGGGAAATTTGTCAAAACGCTGCCCAGTGAAGGCTCGATAATAGCCAATTCTTAAACATTATCAAGTTGACTATAATTCTCTGGCTCGCTGAATTTGTTCGTTGTTAGGATGAGGTGATTCATGCAGCACTCAAGTATGATATGAACGCAAAAGAGTAGAAACACAGCATGAAACCGTCCCATCCTAGAGTAAAGGCTGCAGGAAACATCACTGATTGCAAAAAAAAAATCCATCTGACCGCGGAACACCAGAATAATTCCAGTTTAAATTAAGCATGGTGGAAAACCACGAGGCACACGGAAACTACCGAGGAAACCTTAACCAGCCATGTTGAAATTGAGACGCTCGTTGATTAGAGACAGCCGAAAGCCAATTCTAATGATCTTTTTATCCAGTTTTCCTTTCGAGGAAAGCGCACGTCGCTATATACACATTTTCAAGACCTTGTTTCAGGAAGAGGTAACACACGGTAATCTCACCTTAGGTTAAAGGTGGCAAGAAGGAATGAGTGACTAACACTGAGATTATTATGGAAGTAAAATACTGGTAGATAGTACTGTGAAATGCATGACGGAATCATACTTATATTTCCAATAATTTCCCCGCATAATCTCCACCAAAAGCATTATATCACATGGAAAACTTCATGAAGCAGCGAGTTTCCCTTTTTCTTACACGCTCCCGGACTCCAGACATCAATGAATGTTTTCGCAGGCAGGAAATCTCGCGCCTGTATTCCCCAGGGCTTCATGTGTCAGCTAAATTTGAAGCGCCAGCTCATACCCTAGCAGAAAAGACCGCCTTAATTCTCAATCATTCCGGCTAATCACTCAGGATGTCAGTTCACAGTGAGCCGTACCGCTTCTTCCTGATACACACCCGTAGAAAGGATATACCTCCCTCACCCATTCCCCGTGTGATGCTCCCCACAGGGAAAGGGAGGCACGGGAAATCCCGAACGGCCGTGTACAAGGGTCGGGACCGCGGCACGACTTTTTTTGGGCACAGACATAGGAGTTCTGCATATGGCTCCGGTTTTCTGCCTCTATCAGCAGCAGACACCCGAGTGCCGTCCCGCCCTTTGGGCACGGCAGTTTTGAGTTCCCTATACATACACTCCCAGCTCAGAAGCTGTGTTTATACTCAGTGGCCGCAGCGCCAAACTGTTTGGAAACTATCACAAATATGGAAAGTGCAAATGTATATTATATCGTCTGGCATGATTTGTTCACTTGAGCATGTCAACCATATGCATATTATCCTTCGAGCTCATGGCGACAACTGCGAG
Organism: Ancylostoma caninum; assembly: GCA_037903475.1. Lineage (NCBI taxonomy): Eukaryota > Metazoa > Nematoda > Chromadorea > Rhabditida > Ancylostomatidae > Ancylostoma > Ancylostoma caninum. Next base: position 31,584 of record JBAJFG010000639.1, on the reverse strand, counting down.
TGCACAACTCTCCCACACTTGGGCGAACAATTGGTTTTCAACCCCTGTTGAAACGAACGAATTAATTTAGCGAACTCCACTAAGAAAAAAGATGGGCAGCATGAGTCAGTACTGTGTCAAAATTTGCATCATGGCCGTTCAGTCATTAATGAGCAAAAAAGGACAGAGACAATCATGCAACTGGCAGAGTGGGCGTTCATTTACTCCGTTTCTCCGTAACCGTGTTGACATAGTCTAAATGCGTGGTAGTTTGCCGCAAAAGCTTTGCCGGCGACTCTTGTCAATTGCATAGTGTGGAGAGTTATATCTGAAAAAGTCGGTGCGGACGAGCTCTAGGATTGGCTGGACTCATCTCACTGACCACTCGTCGAACTCGGCCGCACCGCATCTTCCAGGTATAATGCTCCACACCGACGACTTCACATTTTTTTTACAACACTATCGAATTGTGACGTTGGAGAACAATGTTACTGCTGTCAAGTACCAAGACAACTACCCATAAAATGCTCAGTTCCTTGATGCAATGTGTCTAAAATTCCGGTAGCAGCGATGCGAATAACTCACAGACCGCAATTTTCATGTTATCGCATTCGCCCAACGCTTTCTTTTTGATGAACGAACTTCCCAAGCAGCAGAAGAAGGTGGTGATCACATGACATGACGTCCAGTGAACAAGATCGATGGGAAATTGTTTGCAAGGATGTTCTTGTGGCACAAGCCATGTCTCGGCTGCAAAATGCGGTCGAGCGCTGTCATGCATAAACTGGACCGTTGAAGATCTTGACCAGTTTCTCAGCAAAACAATAGCGTCTCCTCTAGCAAATCACAGTAGCCTGTAGCGCTAGATGCTATTTATTATTATTCGAATAGGCACCTCGAAAAGGGCTGAGCCACTAGAATCGTAGGAGCAGCAAAGAAAAAGCTCGGGGAGCTCTCACCCGCTTTTATCCGGTAAAAAAGCGACTATACTAGCGCTCCGCTGCGCGCACGGGTAGCGACCTCCTTTGCAAATGCTCAGCAGTAGGGAATCCTTTCACTCAAACTTCAGGGCCGGGATTCATGAAACGATAACCATGCAGACTACGGATGGCTAGTGTGACTGGTTATCGCAGTGACTACATAGAGCTAAGAAACGCCTATGGCAAAAGTTGGTTTGCTAGTCTGGGTTTGCATGGTTATTGTTTCATGAATCCCAGCCCAGTAGTATAGGGAGAACTTTTTTGTAAGTTTCCCATCATATTTACTCGCCATGTCAACAATTGAAAGAGCTTATGCAAGAAAATTGAGAAAAAAAAACCGTCAAAACTTTTGCACCAATCTAATACATATTTTTTAGAGAACTTCCAGTTTGAATTTCAAGCCAGAATGAGAAATGACATGCAAATCTCACAGGAATTCACAACGAAGGCCGGTATAAAAAAATATTACATCGGGTTACACTTGTTTGCAACCATCTGTAACCAGACCGACAACTTAACAAGTAGAGCGCATGCTGTGAAAAATCGAATGTTTCAGTATTGATACCGCTATTTCGACAAATTCTGCACCAGGTCGCAGTAGGGCAAGAAACTGGTACGGTTACCCCCCTCAAATGCGATCTCAACTAAGCGGGACTAACAGCAGTGCAAAAAATTAGATTCTAACAGACAAGATAACCCTGTTCAACGAAACCTTTCCAGAAACATGATTACATGAAATAAGAAGCAAAATACGCTGTTTATAAAAGAAAAAAAACCGAAGATTTCCGCGCTATTTCAAAATCTTGATGAAAAACTGAGTGCGCTCTCCTTTGTAGAAGTTCCGACTCTTGCATAACCCTCATTATTCTGCTCACATGATCATAGGCACAAATTACCCCCGAATGCAATAAACACGAAAAATTCAATGCCCACCGCATTCGCTGCAGTTCCTCTTGGCTTAGGCTTTGGTTGAATTTTCTTAGGCGTCGTTGATGTAGTGGAACCAGCTGCAAAGCCCGAAATTACTACATCAAAGACTTCGGCCGAAATAATGCTCCCATAAAAATCCACAAAAAGTTTAGGTGCATGTGAATGGACGACTCACTCATCGGTGTGCTGGGAACACTGCTCGAAACAGGCGGTTTCCTACGCAAACGTGAAACTGGAGTTGCATTCTGCGGCGGATGGTATACGGATTGAGTCATAATAGAATTCTGGGATTTCGTTGGAGTACTCTGAACAGCGTCAAATTTTGAATAAGATTCCAAATTCAAAGAAATCAGCAAAAAACATGATGTAAAAGATAGCTGCCATGTTGAAACCCAAAAATGGAAGGGAAATAACAAAAAAAAAAAGTTGAATTGCAAAATAGCCGCTACGTTAAACATAAAAATAGAACGTAGACTGCAGATTTTAGAATAACAAAGAAGTAAGAATCCTCTAAATCATTTACGAGTGCAAAAAAAGGAGTGAGAAAACAGTAAAAATACCTTAGGCTGCGCTAATCGAGTCACAGACGCTGTATGACGTGCTCGATCCGAAGGAGTACTGGCAAACATTGATGTGGAGAGCATGGATGCCATCGAGCGTCCTCGACGAGCATTTACAGGTCCATTTGGTGGAGACTGAGAAGAAACCATTGGATTCTTCGAAATTCCGAGAAAAAAACTGAACCAAAATGAAAGAAAGGCTGGCACCTGTTTCTCTGGTGAACGCTTCTCCATAGCATTCATTCTCAACAATCGTGAGTCAAGGAATGAAAGTTCTCGTGGTGTCGATGAACCAAATGCATAGTTTTTACGTGATGAGCTTGTTGAAAGACGTGAAGCCACAGCGTGATTCTTTTCTAGGATTTCCTGAAGCAGAACACCGCTTTAATCAAGCGAAATCACACAAATCTACTGGATTGAGTACCTGTTTGCGTGCTTTATCACGCTCCATCAACGCCATTCTTCTCTGTAGCACATCCTGTTGCCTCTTTAGTTCTTTTGCATGTCTTTCCTTTCTTAAAAAACAAAAAATAAACAGAGAAGCTAACAAATGTTGCCAAAAAAAAAACTAAAAGCTGAGGGTACATATGGATAAACATACAGTTCTCTCTGCTGACGAAGACGTTCCTCATTTATCTTCTGAATTTTCTCCTCGTGTTGACGTCGAAGTGCTTCATGTCTTTCTCTAATAAGTCGTTCTGCTGCCTCCTTTCGACGACGAACCTATCGAAATGATAGAGTATTAGAGCAAGGATACTTAGAGAGAAAAACAATTGTAATTTTAGTAGGCAATTAACATGTCATCACTAGGAAGGCCCGCATTAGCTAAATATCCAGGCAAATGAAAAAAAAAGAAGGAAAAGATGGTATTAACAAAGGAACTAACCTCAGCAGCATTATCGATAAGTTTTCTTGGTTTAGGCGGCGTATTTTGAACTTGACGAGCAGAATTATCCATAATTTCACTTCGTTATATTAAGTTTGGCAACAAATATTATATAATTTCCTGCAATAATATCAAACTATATAAAATGAAATACTTGAAGAATAAACTATAGAACAAAGACCACATAAAAAACGCAATATTATACCGCTCCCACGGACAATATCAAGATCACAAGGCCATTTAATAATGGTTTATCTGTAAACAACAATAAATGATAGCCTAATAAAAACAATAAATTTCTCGGCAACAATTTCATAACAACGATAACAAGAACAACGATCAATAACCGTCAAGGGCAATGAGGACGAAACAGAGCGAGACTTCAACTCTTTAAATCCATAAAATCGCAATAACCAGGGGGAAAACACCGTCACACATGCCAGCCATTGCTCGCAAAACTTGTAAATGTAAATCTAATCTAAAGGTATTTTTAATGTCAAGAATGATAACAACGGGAAAAAAACTAAGCGACGTCTCAGTCGAGCACTAGACAAAACCGGATACAAACATTCCCCATGGAATTTCATAACACTTCCACTGAACCACTTTAAACTATGACAGACGATGTCCCTCTCACAGTGAGATTTTTCTGCCGTTAACTAAGGATGAGACTGCGGGTGGTCAAAACGCTCCATGGCGGCTTCAAGCCATAGCAGCTTCATGGAAAAAATCCATGCTCTTCGCTTTAGCAGAATAAAATCCTCATTTTTCTTATTGACACTGCATTTCAGAAGGTAAAGAAGTGGAAACGGTCCTATAAATCTTAACGAGACTACAGCATACGTTTTACGAAAAAAAAAGAACATTAGTTAATTTCAACAGAAAAGATTTGCAACGCAGCGCACATCTTGTCAAGTATGCTATCCGCACAGTCGTTAGTTCCCAAAACTAAAGCCGGCTAGTTTCTGCATCATAAAACCGCATGGCAAGCAGTGCGAATCATGGGCTAATGGAAATTTTACAAGAAAATCGCCGTCACAGCAGGTGTGCTGCACATAACCTTTTTCTGGTAAGAATGTCAATTTCTTTCTACCATTTGGAATAGCAGACACTATTATACGATCAGGACGCGAACACGCAGTAAAACGGGGATAATGTAAGATTGCTTAAAACCAGAGAACCTCGGACATCGAGAACACCGAGTCAATAGTGAGTCGGCGTTGGCCAGCTTACCGACTTCTTAGAAAAACTAGCCAATTCTGCACTGACTGCAAAAGATGTGCCGCGATGCTCTATTGAAGAGTGAGGAGAAGCCTTTGAGCAAGAAAACACTGCAAGAAATAGTACTGAGTGAGCTATAATATTGAGTTACTTACAAAAGAGTAGGGCCATAACAATAACAGCGACACAATCGCAAACTGATAACAACGAATGAATCGAAGGAAAAATTCTGAGGCGACATGCAGTGTAACAAGTCGCTGAGACAAGTGAATGCCTTAGGAAAGTGTCGAAAAAAGTTGGTGAAGGCATCTGTCCACTACTGGGCGGACGCCGCCGCGGCGACATTCACAGCTGATATCGGATGCGAGAGCATGGCCCAAGGGAGCAAAAGGGTAGCACAGAGTCACGTGCATCCCTTTCAAATTACATGAGTTATTTCATGTGCTGTCGATGTGCGCGCTTTTTCACATGCTTGGGAATTTTAGCCTTCCGAGCCTCGCGTTTCTCCTCCTTTATTGCCTGTTTCCTCGCCTTTCGCTGCTCCGTTGTTTCTGCTCGGTCCCTAAATAGATTATTAATCACAGGATAGATTTCGAAATAGGGAAAATTCAAGTTTTAAAACGGACCATGGAAGCGAGAATGTGTTATTGTTATTGCGGATCTAGTTGGTTCGAAATCGTCAATGAATCAAGAGCAACATCAAAACAATGAGAATTAGCAATTGTGGATACAGCGAGTCATCCGAAAACATTTCGCATAACGCGTCACCACGAATTCTCAAAGCGTCAATTGGTTTCGCAAAAAATGCCGATACGCACTCATCATTGAGATATCGAATAACCGCCCGAGAGCACGTCGAGGTATTGACAAATGCTGCGTGCGAGGGTATAGGACAAAAAGTAAGTGGCTCTTAGAGCTTGGGAAAGAAAATGAAGGAAGGACACTTCATACATATGTCCCCTACAAAAGCAAGGTGCATTGCACAATCGAGTAAGGACAGCAGTCAGCACAGCTACAAAGTTGAAATAAACATGTACAAGTGCGAGCGCTATTGGCGAAGAATCAATCCGTAACGCGAATCAACGAGTTGAGTCACCTGCGCGTTCTCACAATAAACTAGACGTCACGACTGAAAAGCTATTCTGCGCCCGACGTACTAAAAAGAATGGCCTGTCCACCAAAAAACTATGGAAATCGGGCTAAGGAACTCTTTCCATTTATAACCTCGAACTATCGATTTCGTCTAACATTCGGGAACAATTGCCAGAAAAACAAGGACACAGGCTATGCACAGGAACGACAGACAAGTAATGTAAGAATCTAACGATTACACATCAGTGACAACGTGCAGGTTTCAGCTACTGATATGTTTCGTAACCTCTAACAACGCCATTTTCTTTGCAATACTCCAAGAATTCAATTAACTGTCATGATTCAGGTGAAGAACACGTGCGAAACATGCATTCCATCCAAAATTTTGCAATAAAAAGAGGCTCATCCATGAAAACGCGCACACTCCGAGCAATTACATCTCAACTGCAACTTTTCTCTCCTATATATCCACTACTATAGTTGCATCCGCCCAGTCAATGCTCCTATAGGATTAGCGTCAAACCAGTGTGACAAAGGAATAGATCATCCCATGCGCCGAGCGAAATTCGGGGTTCCAGCTCATCTTCAATGATGGGGTAACTCGCAGCAAAGAAGAAAAACAAGGCTACTCCGGAAAATAGCGATGAAATTGCTGTTTGGAGTGGAGAAAACATTAGTGTAGTATACGAGGTGTGGCAGAAATATGAGCAGTACAACAGAAGTTACAGAGATGAGGCAAAGAAACTGCAAATTCTCCCATCAAAGGGGAGAGACTCAAATACGTATGGAACATCCGGATAAGCTGATTCTTCTAGAAAATTGCAGAGAAGAGCCATTTCAGGCACGATCGTGTGGTGCAATAAACATGACACAATTGTGAAAAGTAGGAACAAATCAGTATCTTTCCATGTATCTTGTCATCACAAATCGTGTGCAAACATACACTGGCGCTCAGAAAAAAATGTCTGCACCATGACTAAACATCAATGGACATGCGCTAAGGAAATGAAAAAAAAAACTTCGTTCCCAAACTCACCAATCGCAATCACTCGCAAAAAGTTCAATTTAGGTGCACCAAATGACACCGAAATCTATCGCACTTCATTTCAATAAGACGCAAAGTACATATTTAGTTTGTCAATATGGAAACTCCATCTAGCCGCTCTCTTGCAAAGATTATTGCTAGTTTGAAATAGAGCTAACTAAAAAGATGCCTCTGTTCACTGGTTGTTACTGCCAAGACCGCGGAGCGAAGTTTGCAGTGATTGCAAAGAGTGCATGTGCAAAAACTTAGCGGCCACCGCAAAGATTCGGGTAAGGAGAACGCGTATTTCTAATTTGCGTGCATGCGTCGACCAAACCCCTAATCAGAGGATACGAATATCAATGCAACCACAGCTAGCATGAATTAGCTTACTCTATTAGGACCTATTATGAATTAAACTCGTTCCGTAGAACATCAAAACGGACTTGATCCTGTACGCTATAACTTAAGCATTAAAAACAAGAGATCATCTTCTTCGACTTCAAGCTTTCATAATATTTGTAAGCAAAGAAAGTTTGTGAAAATTTCTGGGCTGGGACTAATGAAACGATAGCGAAGCAAACCAGCCATGGTTAGCGTGATTAGTTATCGTACAGACTAAGTGATGGTAGGAGACCCAGGACATAAAAATTGGTTTGGTAGCTTAGTATAGCTCAGAAATGCGTTCATGAATTCTAGCCCCGGTTGTACAGTCTGGTAGGGCATAGGTGGCACCTAAGGTGACTTTGTCTGCAATTACGACTTTGTCGGCAGAATGTATCTTGGAGGAGACTTTACTAAATAGCAGTAGGGAAACCCCAGAGTGGAAGGAATCACAGCACATACTTATCAAAAAAGTGTAAAAATTTGATTATTTGGCCGAATTCGGGACGAGGTCGTAATTGCGGACAAAGTCGACCTAGGTGCAACCTCTGCCCTACCAGACTGTAATTGCAGGTAACTTTCTTTTAATAGCTTTAATAGCTTCAAAGCTCATAATGAAAGCAAATATCAGAGCTTTAACTGATAATGTCACGGCTGATTCATTGCCCTCCTATTTCTCGTGCACATGAGCTGAAGTATCTTTCTTCCATGAATTTCTAATTTCTGGTTCCTTTTTTCGGCTGAGCTGCACTGCTTGGTTCCAAGACATGCCTTATCCATCTAAAAATTGACAGATAAGAGAAAGGCTGAATTACTTCCAAACCGTGCCGAAAGCCGTTTTCACCAGCATTACCATTGCGACTAGTAGCGTTCCGTGAACAACTCAGCGACTGTCACTGTCTACTTCAAAAAGCGTAGTAATTCCATACAGTGGATACAGTCCCAGAACCAGTCTGCTGCTCCGCAGTAAAGCGAAAAATCTGCACATTTTCCCGAATTTCTCACGTGATGGCAGAAACGCACACTGTTGCAAATCCATTGGTCCTAATGAAAATTCGATTGGATAGATATTCGCAGACTACAAGCAAAAAAGGCGAACAACACAACAAATGAAGTGGAGTTGGATTGATTCTAACGTGATCAAGGAGTAAGAGATGTGATCGCTATGACGATCGACCACCACAGTTTTAAAGTGAGCGGAATCAACAGTAACACCCACAGCTTTTGCCAAACCTACAACCAACGCTTGGATAGAAGATCGTGCATATTTGCTGTTTTCTCAGTATTTTTTATTCTACAGACTCTTTCCTACATCTTTCCATACCCTATATGTATTATTCAAACCAGCAGACTTTCTCCTTTCCCCGGCTCAGCTGCGGCGCTCTCAGTCAATAACTCTATTTGGAAGGAACGCAAAACCCGTTCCACCAAACATAGGCACGAGAACGAATTAAAATCCTGGAAACAGGATTTGCCCTTTTTACATTCAAGAACTGTCAGCATTACACTGTCAAGCGGGTGCAAGGAAAGCAAAGGCTCAGATCCCTTGAAAAGGAGACAATAGGCAGAGCACAATGGAACAATTGCGAATGAGTCAACAAACCACTAGCCTTGAAGAAGAAAGGGCTCATTTTACAACTCCTTTTTTACGATTGAACTTTGCACGCTTAGTTTACACACTTATGAAAAAGTTAAACTTCACAATTAAGTGCAATGAAAGAATGAATGCTCGAATATACCGGATAAGGGAACTTAACAGAGGGGCTGAGAAAGATTTTGAACTAAACTAGAAAGAAAATGAAGAGGAACGGTAGTGATCTCCGTGTAAGAACCTTATTTTCCTCAGATTTTTTCATAAATTTCACTAAGTAGGAGAAGAAAAAGCAGAATGAGGAAAGAATGCAAACGAGTTGAAAGGATGAGAAGGAAAGAACATTGTGGAAAGGCCAGCAAATATTGCAGAATTCGAGGTAATCAACAAGTTAGGTGAGAATTGAGAAGATGCAGTACTGTGCCTCCACATTAAAGAAATCTAAATAACTTGGGAAAAAGATAAATAGAAGAAATACCTGAAGTACTTCCCATCAGTGACTCTTCCAGGCCGTTTGTCACTGATTTCTTCGTTGGATTCCGAATCACTGCTTGATGAAATGGAGCCACCATTGCAAGAACTGGCGCGCTCATTGAAACCTTGACCCGTCACATCGACCTAAATATGCTACCCTCTCAATCAAGGAGGAAATGAGGCATAGGAAAGATTTATAACGATACGCCCTCACCTTCGAGATGATATTTTGGTAGGGATTGTTAGCCTCCTGACCTTCTTTCAGAAGTTTACTGTCTCTTTCAAAATGCAGGACATGATCGAGTTTGTGGGGGATGAAAGCGCTCATAAACAACGCATCGTCGGAGGGATCAAGACTACTGAAACAAAGAGCTGTCGCATAATCGCTAACGAGCACGAAAAAGTAGAACTGACCGCATTTCAAACCAGCTTTCAACGTCGCTGTCACCAATTAATGGATCAACAATGAGTTCGAAGAGTTTTCGAGTTGGTAGTACAGGAACACCCAAACCTCTGTGAATTCCAAGAATTAGATCAAAGCATTTAAATGTCTAACAAATCATATACCTGAAAAATTTGCTGACATTGCTGCAGTCAGATCTCAGAAAATCCAAGGCATGTGGATGGTCATGTTCCACGGATTGGGATACATCTATGATATATAACCGATCGTCCAGAACAAGCGTGTTGTACTCAGACAAGTCTGCATGCACGAGTTTACATGCACGGTACAGCGTCCGCATGTCGCGAACGAGTTGCAGGTACATCTTCTCAGCCACCTAAATACCAGTGACGAAGTAGCACTGCTCAGATGGGCACTACTAGAGACATTATAGCACGAGCGGAACACCACTCTAGAAATGAGACGCACAAATTACAACGAAGTACTGGTTAGCAATACTAATATAGGGCAGTTAACACCAGATGTGTGCATTCGTCGCCCGCTGGACTACATTACAGGATAGATGGAAACGCACTCCTCACGTAGCCCATACGGACGCGGGGCAACCGATCGCGGCTACCCGAGGCGATTGCGCTGTATCTTCATTTGTGGTGTACCCGCCGCGTTCACCGGTATTCATGGAAAATCCCCCGCTAGTGAATCTACGCATCTGAGGAGAGAGTGAGAGGAAGCAACCAGTATAAAACTGTTACGGTCATGGACGGGAGTGGGGACATTAAGAAAAAAGGTGTCCTTGCCGGGAAATAAGCCTGAATTAGGCTAAGCCGGAATTCCAAAAGTACAGACCCTTTCCTCAACAAAACTGTCAGAGCTATACAACAGTCCATACATGATGCAATAGTGGGAAACAAATTCTTCCCGTCATGAAGAACGCATAGATTTCAAAACTTTTCAAAGGGCAAGAATGGTCACGGTTACTATTTTTGTAATGAATAGGTGAGAGGAGAGCAACAGCAACAAATTACCAACCTCCACAGTGAGGGTAGCATTCTTCAACAGAGGTGCAGGCCATCCGTCACGTCCAATGAACTCCATCACCAAGACATGACCCTAAAAATGTTTCAGTGATTGTTAGTTCCTGTTTGTTTGTCGCATTCTAGCCATTAACCTTCAATAAAATAGGTTTCGGTACAGGAAGACCTGCTTGATGCATCCGGAGCAAATTTCTCATCTCCTTCTCAGCCCAGACTGCTACCATCTTGCGAGGATTGTGCTTGCAATATCCGGTACGATACCTTAGCAAAGTGGTTTCAGGAAAAACACCATTAAGACTCAACCAAACCCTCACCTGTACTCGCCAGCAACATATCGCTCCCTATCCTTGAAAGTAAGAATACTAGTTTTGTAAATCTTCACAGCTAGAGAATTGTTCTCGTCAGTAGCATGGTACACATTGGCTTCTTTTCCTGTTGAAATGCATCCGTGGATATTACTTAAGGTCCCTCTTTGTAGCAGTCGGAACAACACTAGCCTTGTTCTCGGATCGAGGACCTGAAATAAGCCACTACTGAAGAAAAAAAAACTAAGGGTAAACAATACTGTGCAGCCCAGAATGACAGCTTTATTTCATCACGGAATGTGTAAATGAAAGGGTGAACGTAGCAGTACGTGAGCCAGAAAACGTGACCTCGGAGGAAATCTAATGCAGTATTAATCTAAATTCGCTAACAAACTATCCCCCTTCCCATGTTGTTACTACCCCATAAACGCTGCAGCGCTGATTCCGTGCACAAATGGATCTAAATGTCTAATGAGGAATAGATTCCCATTGCGGAAATCAGCTGACACAACGATAATCCCCATATATTCCCATCAAACGATTTCGTAATGCAGCAATGGTGATGTGCGGGCAAGAAACTTGCTAAGGACTAAACTTCCTTCTCGATTAAAAACCACCAAACAAGTTCTTGATGAGGAACAAGCAGATGCTAGCATAAAACAATCTTTCTTCCCAAGCTTACGTTAATAAGATGAAGCCTGTTCATCTGAGAAGACATTACTCTAGTACACCTGTTACTTAGAAGTTAGCACGCTGCTTCAGCAAGCTGTTGTCGTGGAAGGTAAACCGGAACAACTGTAACTTCGGCTCCTAAAGCCTAATATTTTAGTTAAAGCACTTCATCTCAACTTGGATGAGGCAACCAGAGTTCAGAAGATTCCACGGTATTTTTGACACTTACTGAAGCGAGCAAAAAAACTTAAAAGACTTGTAAGTTTCTGGCACATTCTCTTGAAAAGTTCTTAGGAGTAATTCCAGAAAAAGGAAGCATCCATGAACAAGCAAGCACCTGCTCAACCGTCGCACGATCAGCTCGGTCCTTAACTCGCTTCCGTTTCTTCTCTGCATTTGAATCTGCCGCTGTCTCAACAGAACCTTAACATAACATTCGAAGAACAAAGCGTAAACATCGTAGTAAGTAACCCATGAACAACCAACACATCACTGATACTGCAAATGAAGCGAAGGGAAACTAACTCTGAACAGTCCCGTCCTTGTGTTGACTGTTGGGCCCAGGCATGTGTCGTCGAAACGCATTGTACTTTTTTGTGAAGTCTAAACAAAAGATTGATCGATTGACGACATAGATCTAGGCGGCAAAAAGGATGCGGTCGAGAACAGACCTCCGAGCTCATCCATGAAATCGGCAACATCGTCGTCGCTATCGTGACTTAGATTAGGAGAGTTCAAGCCTGGAAAAGGAATGCATCGACAAACGGATGAATGTCATGGATCCGTACTTGCGAATTCTGCATATCTTGAGATACAAGAAGGATGCATATGTTTCGGTTGAACCTCCGATAAGTTCTTGGTGAATTCCGGCCAGAAAATGAGCGCCTCACTTAACTCTCTCAAAAAACGGGTTGACCACGCTCATTTTCGGGCCGCATTTCTCAGAGTTTCTTCCTGGATTTAAGAGAAAACCGCCAAACCACAAGGAAGACCACCTTTCACGATTTCATATCTAGGGGGGAGGAACAGAAAACAATCGGGCAACAAACATGCTCAGCTCGTACAGGATCCGCATCTCGACACTTGAGAACAGGTTTAATCCGAACATCAAAAATCTTGCCCCGTTCAAACGGACCCCTAGTTGCTGCACTGCAGTTTTGAATACTGTGGCGATTGCGAATGCAATGAGCATTTTCGAGGCGAAAATCGATTTTATGGCGAAAATTTCCACAATGATTGAAACTACCGTGATTTCAAGAGCCAAAATTAGAACACTCAACGAAATCGATGCCAGTATGCAAAACTGCTAGTATATGTACATGTCACCAGCATCCTCAATAATCCCCACGTGCAGATTTTCAGTGCGGAAAAATAGGTAAATAGGAAAAGAAAACTCGATAAAATCAATAGTGCTGTGCAGGGCTGGGACTCATCAAACGACTACCACTCAAACTAACGGTGGTTAGCGTGTTTGGTAATCGAAGAGACTAGATAAAGTCAGGAGACGTATGACGCAAAAGCAAAAGTTGGTTTGTTAGCCTGGGTTACGAGTCATGAACTCATAATCGAGCAGAACCGGGTTAGCAAATCAACTCTCACGTCCTGCGACTCTGACATCATGCAGTTCCCAGAAACCAATTACTACACTTCGGGGCGATAAAAAATTGAACAACTCAATTTACTTAATTATTCATTCAGGACTAGATCCGAAGGATTCAAATGTTCAAAAAGAGATGGATATTAATGCCTCCTTATCACTTCTGAAAGACAGTGTTGCTCCCTCTCTTCCAAACACCAGAACTATATACTTACTAAAATTCGAATTTCGAATAAATCGATAGGTATCTAATCCATTATTCGGTCTTAGCTGTATGAATTGCAGGCACTAATCAACTTTACTAGTCACAGAATCTTCAAGAAGAAATTTTGGCTGAAAATTCGCATAGGGGGGGGGGTATTTGGGGTGCTGAACACGAATATCGTACCCATTTTGCACCGTAAACTCTTTTTGAAGGGTTACGGTAGGTGTGCTGTAAAAACGGTACTTCACATAATCTTCTCAAATTTTGTATAAAGGACACGTTTTAAACGCTGATCACGATTACCAACTTTGTTTTGCATGCCACCTTCGTTTTCTAACCGAAATCGGCACTTTCTTTCAATTTCCTGCCGTACACCTATCGCAACACCACAAAGATGGGGTCATGGTACAAAATGGATACGCTAATCGTGTTCAGCACCTCAGATGAACCCCCCTTCCAAGTTCCAGCCAAAAAAAACTTTTAAAGACTTTGGGGCCAGTAAAGTTGAAGTGCCACCCTCGAAAAATCTATTTCAGAGGAAAAAGAAAGAAAAATAGAAAGGGAAATAGAAAGGGGATGACAACCAACCATCCATTAAACATTCCTCTTGTGAATCTGAATCTGTGGAAGAGTCCAGAATAACAGCTTTAACAGGGTCCGAGTTTAATTCGAGTATTTTCTCCATGGCACGCGATCAATCAATAATCGAAGGAGAGTTCCACAGCAGCTGGGGCAGTTCTGAAGCGAAGACACGGCCTCAACCAGTATATACACACGCGATACTTGGCAGTTCAAGGACACTTCATGGAAATTAAGCCGCACAGGTGGCTCAGCTGAGGAGTCATACCTCGAGGGGATCACCGCCGTTTCAGCCCGCATCGTGGCGGGACCGCCGGCGGTGCAGCTGCGGCTGTCCTTTGGAATTCTGGAACAGCAATGGGGGATCCGGCTCCCCCGGGGAGATGATTCAGTAGAGCAAGTGAAAGCAGGGTAGCAAGATTTGATATAGGTGGCCCAAAAGGTCATTTCCATCCTTCTGGAGGGTGCGATGGCGTCAGTGTAGCTGTCAACAGCTGGAAGGGGACGAGGTGGTAAACAATCGCTCGATTGCATCGAATGAATCTGTGGTTATGCTTCCTTGGAGAATTTTTTAGTCATTACAATTCATCTCTTACCATCCCAAGCGTCCGTTTTTCATTTTCATGGGATATCCTTCACTGGATCTTTTCCCTAAGCCATTTTTAAAGTCTCTGCAATCGTAGCATCACACAGTTTTCACTTTCTCTCTCAGAAACTATTTTGTTGCCAATTTTGTCTCTACCACATTGTTATAGCACTGGTGAAGCATTATTTTCCTAAGTGTCTTCAGAATATTAGAAACCATGAAATATTATGCCTTCACTAGGGAATCACTCATCCAACTCTTTCTTCTTGATCTACGAAGGCAACATCCATATAATCAATAAACAAACCATAAATTACTGAAAAATAACGAAAAACAACTGGAAAAGACTTCCGTTCCGTACTTTACCCTTATACGGAAGCTGAGCTGAAAGCGTAGGGCTTCCCCCCGGGTACTTCGGTCCAGAGTATTTCTATTCCTAGTCCCCCACCCAGCAGACGAAAAGGACAAGGATGCAACATCCATATAAATTTTCCAATAGAGAGAATCCTCTTCCGTGTAAACGGTTGTTAGTGAATC
The DNA here is from genome assembly GCA_037903475.1 of Ancylostoma caninum. Lineage (NCBI taxonomy): Eukaryota > Metazoa > Nematoda > Chromadorea > Rhabditida > Ancylostomatidae > Ancylostoma > Ancylostoma caninum. Next base: position 16,545 of record JBAJFG010000639.1, on the reverse strand, counting down.
AAAACTGTGAAAAGAGCATAAGAATTAGTCACCATCCCGCTTAAATATTGCGGTCAAAAGCGTGGCACCACGCGGAGCACATTAAACCACCCGACGATGCGCCAGTTTACAGTTCTCGTTCACTTCCGGCCAAATGTTTAGCATGCGGTACCGATCCCCCTGCGGTAGTAGGACCCACGAACATTCACAGAAGAGTACTCGTATGTGATTTCAAAAAAAAAAACATGAAAAGTGATGTTTATTTCTTGGATCACAGAGGAGCACTCGCACGTGATTTCAAAAAAAAAAAAAACAAGAAAAGTGATGGTGATTTCTTGGATTTCTCAGTGATTTCGTGCAATTTCAGGCATGAATATAAGCTCGGCGTTTCTCAAGAACCCGAAATACAGAAAATTTTTGAACGCAAGATTTTCATGCTACCTGTCTGTATCGTTCATTTCTAAGAAAAAAAGCCGTAGAGCTCCACTTCTGCAGCTAAAGCAGAAGAAAAAAAAAACAAGCGAGGCGCTATTCAGTCCTGGAGAGAAGTTGTCTATATAATGCTGCTGGAATGTTTCCTGCAATTCCATTGTCGAAATCAATTCGAACTAGTTTTCGAATAATTCGACAACGAGATGACTCATGGATTAGCCGAAAAAGCAGACAGAGCATCGATTGGGGTATGTAAAGACACTGGAACCATGTTGTTTCCCACCATTAATAAACACACAGTATGATTAGAGGTCTTTCCCAAGTCTGGAGCCAGATGTAAACTAGTAGGTAGAGCCGACAATTTCTCTTATTGTAAGCCACTATTCAGGATTTTCAAAATATTTAGAGCATGGAGAACCTATCTACAGTCGTCGCCGTAGAATCTGAAAATTTTCCTTTCTTACAGAGTTATAGCCAGAATTTAGGAAAATTTTAGCGTTCGACCACAATTTGGTCGGGGTCAAGGTATTTATTTATTTATTTGATACACTCTAGGTGGGCACTTAACGGGTTTAATTAAGAGAATACTAAGAGAAAACAGAGGGAAGGTTAAGAACAACACACTCGTGACCTAGTATAACAACTAAAGAGAACCAAAAAAAGCACAAAAAAACTGATTCCTGGCGTTTCGTTGAATATAAAGACAAGAAGGCATCAAAAATCGAGTTGTCTGAAGTGCTCTTGGATTTATGAGATGACGACATTCTGATTTGATTTATATGGCAGATGAAAGAAGGGCTTACAGAGTTTAAAAGCATATCATTGCCATCTGTTCTACGTTACATTCCTTTTTGGGGGGAAAAACGCAGGAGTAATAAGACTAATCAAAGCTTGGTGTTGTTCTCTGAGAAGTGCTGTAATGTTACCCGATACCCAGATTCAGAAAAAAAAACACCAGCCAACCCGGGACCAGAATTAGCGCATTTATTGAAATATTTGCTGACAGCTTCTAGAAATCGGAGTCGGTTGGTATGCATGCATAAGCAAGACATTGCATAGAACGCTATAGTTTTTTCCGTTTTCAAAATAAATTATTTCCAAGGAAGTTATACGAAAATCCCACAAATCCCACGAAAAAAGCAAATCCCACGAAATTTTTCAGATCCTACGGCGACGACTGTATGTTGCCAGTTTTCCTTAGATTTTTTTGAAGTATTCGTTTTCGTACTTTGGCTCTCTTATGGCTTTATTTGTGATTTGTTTCAATTATTTCTATTATTCGTTTTTGATTTGTTAGATATTTAGCCATTGCTTGATATGGAAAATTCATCGTGGCTGCGTTTAAAATGATCTCAAACTTTGTATTATGCTGTATTGTAAGGTATAATTATAATTTGCACACTCCCAAAAAATAAAGGATATGTTGATTTTGGCAGTAAAAAATCTTGTACGTAGCCTGAAATCCCATATATTCATTGTTGTTCGGCTCGTAATGTGGCCATGAGCCATTGTTTCCGGAAATTTCGTTCGCATGAGCGGCCACGCGCACAGAATTCTATGGAAGACACTGAAGCACAGCTTGAAAGGAGGAGGGGGGGAGGGTGAGGGGTGAAAGGCTGAGGGCACTTGAGCTGAGGGAAACTGGTAGATCCATAATTTTTTTTCTGGTAAGTAACTGCGCCATCTTCTAAAGTTTTTGGCAATAAATAAACGAAAATAGTGCAAAGCCTGGGGCAGCATGCATCATTGAGATAACCCAAGGTAAACGCGTTAACACCACATATTTTTCACCCCCTGCTAACATGAGCATCAAGATGTTTACCCTGCAGTTTACCCTGGATAATGTCACTTTTATCAACATCTTGATGCTCACGTTAGCGACGGTTAAATTCATATGGTGTTGACTGGTTTACCCTGGGTAATCTTAATGATGCATCCAGGTGCTGGGTATTTCTTATTGTTGTCCATTTTATAAGTATGAACGAGAGGAATAGCGTTACTAATAGCTAATGGAATCGGCTGTGGCTAAAAAAGGCTGAAAAATGCAAACAAATCCGGCTAAAAAGGTGAATTACTGCTGAATTACAAAAATTAAACTGCGAGAGGGGACACTTAAGTTACTTTTCCCAACTTGACTATCCTCCAAAAGTTAAAATATTTAAAAAAAATTCACTGACAAATGCGGAAAAAAGACAGGAAGACACTCATATCCAACATAGACTAGTAGACCAATTCCAGAACGGACATTCAGATTGTCCATTAGTGGTCATTCTGCCGGTCTCACTGGGGAGTTGGCGAAGGGGCGCATAACCGCGTTAGTGGAAAACTCCGGATCGATATCTTTAATCATTAGAACGTTCCCCGCACGTTCACATTAGAAACCATGACTACTAAGGGCGGCGGAATTTCTGAGAGGAAGTGGGGGAGTGCACTCGTGACATGCTGCGATCGCTTGGCATGACATTTGGAATAACAACCACATTTGGGGTCTCTGTTTCCGGGTACGGAAACTCACAGGAGCAGTCTCGGTCAAGAGAGTGCCCATAAATGGAATTAGAATATGCGCGCTCATTTATTTATTCATTTAATTATTTGTTTTAATATTTATATATTTTCATTTCTACTCTACAAGGAGATGCGAACCCTACGTATATATTTTGGGAAAGGTTACAAATAACAGTTATGCACATGGAGATTTTACTGGGGACGATAGAAAAAGAGCTTGGTCAGCCAAAAAATCCGTCGATTTGATTAATTTTGGAATTAACCTGTAAAAACTAGCAGAGAATTATAAGTATTAGGTTGGACAATAAGTTCGTGCGCTTTTTCTGAGCATTCAGTGTAATTTCGCTAAGAAGACAGTTGAACTTGGGTTTTTTTGGAACCGCAGTACTTTTTCTTCCATTTAGAGCAAGTCCTTGCAAAAATTCCTCTCATAACTCCACGAACTGTGCGTACAGAACAAGGTGCATCCTCCAGCCCAATATCGACCTCTCTAAAGTAGAAATCCACTTCTGCACTGTCCCTTCAAGAGCAATGGCTTCCGTAATGACGCTATTAACATTCCCAGCAGCTTGAGTTACATTTGTCCCACTATTGTAGTGGGACAGTTGAAGGTATTGGAGAAGTACGCTCTTGTCGAATTGGAGGGTCACATTTCAGGCGACAGAGAATGAGAAGTGGCGGAATTTAGGGGAACTGGTTATGATATTCGTATAGAGCAAAACGAGAGCTACAAGATGACATATAATGAGCTAGCGAAACTAGTTCAAATCCTCATAAAAAAATTGAGTTGAAAAAAAAATACCTCACGAACTTATTGCTCAACCCAATAGAATGAGGAACCTAGAGCTAACACGAAAACTTACACATATATTTTATACACAGCGCAATTTTGGAAAACTTGCCGACACCGGACTCTAAGGGGCGTACAGGGAGGGGGAGGGGAAGAGGTAGAATAGATGTAGAGCACGATTTTATAGTTATTTTTCTTTTTTATTCATTATTTGTTTTTTTCACTTTAGTTTGCATTTACATTCATATTTGTTTTGTTTATTTATTTTCCATTCTTTATCCTTGTTGTTGAACTGAAAGATATTGTTGGGCTAGTTCATTATTCTCGGTATCATATTTACAAATTCACATAATTCTCCTTTTCTACATGATTGTGTGATTGTGCCTTAATTCATTGAGAAGGATTACCACAGTAATTTCTGGATAAATAAGCGTGAATCGATTTCGTTAGTTAGGTCGCGTACAGATGAAATCACGTCATTATTTCATTCGGACTTAAAATTGAACACCTGATTGGGGTCTACCACTAAATTGCTGAATCTAGCCTAAATTTCCTGGTTTTTCAGACGCTTGGGGTGGAAATGAAGCGTTCATGAGAATCTCATCAGACGAAAGCCCTCAATATATCCTATCGTTTGTGTCTGACTCTCACGCTTCTCCGAACTGCAGTCACAGACGGTTTTTCTTTTTTGCCACGTATAACGTATAATAACGATCCTCCTCCTTCCGTAATTTTCCAGGATTTTCCGTTTTTCGGGCCAAAAATCGGTAAAACGTAAAAAGGAAGGCCAAAAATGGGCGGAAAACGGAAAGCGTGAAACGGAAAACGGAAAATTCTGCATTCCTCCACAACAGTCTTCACTTCTTTTATTGCACATATATGTAGGTGAAAAGTTTAAACAGTGTAACCACCCATTTTTCGCAAGTCGAGGAAATAATCTTATTCAAGTTTTGTCTGGCTATGTCTGAAATCAATATTTCCAAAACGAAAACAAATTAAATTAGTTTATTGCTGAATACATACTTGGGATGAATATGTATAGGAGGTTTCATTGATCCCGACGCAGTTGCCGCTTCGATCCAGCTGTACCTTAACGCTCTGCTTGTCTGCGCACCCGCACATTACACATATATCACCATTCTCATTCTCATTCGATCACATTAGCGCAGTGCAAAGCGTAGTTCTGGCTTTCTGGAGCAATGGATGAAGACATGAAACACAACCTATTGTATACATAGACCCTCTCGGGGTTCCTGATTTCATGTGTTGTCGCCTTTATTCCTTATTTTTCCTAGCATTTAAAGTAAAATTACCACATCTTAGCAAGTAAGTTAGGTTTGAGGGGTTTCTCTATAGACAAGAAAGCTGTCTGTTTGGTTGAGTTTGTGCAGCTGATTCCGAAAAAATTTTTGAGTGCCCACTATCAAGAAAAGATTGTGAAGATTGTGCTTTGGTGAGGTGTTTTTGTGATTTCTAGATCTTTTCCTGATTTTATTATATGGTTTTTTATATTCACAATATTATATTCACATTATTTATATTCAATCTTCCCACAGAAACATTTAGAATCCCTCTACTTCTTCTCTTGATTTTTTTTCTCTGCAGAATAATATGTTTTCCATTGTTGCTCGTATTGATGTGGGGAAAGTAACCATATAGGTAAATTTGAACATATTCTAGCTGATGTATCCTCTTCTCTTCTTTCATCTTTTTTTCACCTTTTCCATCTTCATTTATCTTTCCCTATTTCTTAACGCATCACGCCTTTTTCTGGCTGCGCACCTTGAGTGTATTCATAAATAAATAAATATAAATTGTTCAAAAACATGGGCATTTGAGCAATGGCTCTTCCTCCTTCTATTTGAGTCTCTATTCAGTTAAGCTTGACAGAAGAGTGAGACGTAAATCACGCCCACACATAGACCAGCAGGGTTTCACGCGTGCGTTCGCAGTAACTAATGAGCCATTTCTTCATCACATCTGCCCAAGCGAACATCTAAAAGCCTCCTTTGTGCCATTTGATATTTCTACAAGAGCCGTATAGCTGATTCTGCTGCTTTTTCGAGGACCGCGGTTACAGACGATGACGTGAAATTCACGGAGAAAAACTACCCATAAACCGTGGACATCATTGACGTCGATATGATATGCGACGAATGTATGTGTACATCGTCTCCTGATCTGCGTTCAGCGAAGGAACAGAAGGGGATCTCTGGAAACTTATTTATTTCTTAGAAAATTCCATGTGCTTCTATCCATCCATCTATCCATGGGTATACGGGAGTGGAAATAAACAAGGTCTCTCACACCTTTTGTTGCTTCCCGCCTTGAACTTTGCTAGCTACCAACCTGGGTAAAATAGCTATTCATGAAAGAATAGAGAGCGGAGATACCCAAGCAACGGTTTATCTACCTAGGCTGAGTTTCTCCGAGTGAGGATTGGAGGAGACAAAGGGGCTCCACTTGCACGAAAAAAAATTGAAAAATTATGTGCGGAAGATCCCTGGCTGGGATGAGCACTCCATCAAAGGTCTGCTTACCCTTCAAAAGTGAACAAGTTCGTTTACTAGCCAAAAATTGCTATACTTTACTGATTTTAGCGACCGTTTCCTTTCTGGTAAGATTCATGAATCTCTGGTAGGTTTCAGGAAGTTTACCAGCTATCAGCAATAGTTTACCCATAGGGCCCGAATGCATCATTGCGATTATTCATGGTTGGAGTGTTAACAAATCCAAGCGCGGGATGCGTCATCGATATTGCCCAGGGTAAACGTGCTGAGACCCGCGAATTTACACATCTATAATACAATGCAACGGCAAATATGTCTACCCTGGGTAATCTCGGTGATGCATCTTGGCCCAAGTTTATTCTTTAGCTAGCACTCATCAAAATGTCTACCCACACGTGACGTTGTCTATACCCAGTTGCTACCCATAGAGAACCATACCCAGATAATCACACCCATGGGTATAAGACCATCTACCCTTCTTTCTAATGATGCGTCTTACCCCTGGGAATGTTCACGAATCGCTGGCAATTGGTGGCTTAGTACATCACTGGAAATTATGTTAATTGATAATGTGCTAACTTTTTACCCTCCCAACTCAAAAACTCAAAACTCAGTTCGAAAACACCCAGCAAAAGTCTGGGGAACATCCACGGCTACAAATACCGGACCATCCATACTTCCCAGGTCAAGAATGCCTCCACCGTTTACTCATACATATTCTTGGCAGGTCTCTAGTTCCCGAGTTATTTTGACACTCACGCAAAGGGCATGCTCTCAGATAGTGATCGCTCGTCTGCCATTTTACATTTTCTGATCGAAATTGACGTATGGGCGTATGAAGACCCGGCAAACCGGCACTAGAAGCATATGAACCAATCGATTCGTTGATAACGCTATCGACATCGCGGGAGACGACGGAATTCAGCACTTAACGGATAGCGAACGAAGGTCGCCGTCGTCGCTGTTGCTGCTGTTCGCCCCGTGTCTCCTGTGCTCGAAGTCCAAAAATTCCGACCTTGTATGTGTTTCTCTCTCCGTCCCTAACTCGATTTTCTCGCCACCCAACTTGTTCTCTTTGTCATCGCTGGTCGCCCTTTCAGACTGGTCACCTCCATCACCTTATTTTCGACTGCTCTCGAGCACGTTCGTGCCACAGTTCCGCCAATATGAACCCTCGCCCCGACCTCGTGCAACACGAAGGCTCTTCCGGGATGAATGGCCTGTCATCCGAGGGCCTGTGTGCCATTTGCGGTGACAAAGCCACCGGCAAGCATTATGGAGCCGTTAGCTGCGATGGCTGTAAAGGTGAGCTGATCATAATCAGGTGATCATTCCTCAGAAGACATTTTCTAGCGTGATAATCTTTATTCTGGGTAGTGCATGACAGGGGAACTGTGCTGCGATTGATAGGTGATGTAAAAAGACTGTTCGTTTCCGTTATCTGGGAAAGTACTAGAGGATCCATGCCATAAGAACCATAGTGCGGATTCAGCAAAAATCTTTTTTCACCAGTGATATTATATTAGAGTAGTACTTCAGATTTTTTACGAAATTGTCTAAACATCACATGATCCATTAGCCTACTTTTTCCTCTTTGAGGACTTTGTTTTTCTCCACAACACTAACAGCATTAGGGAGGACCTCTTTAACATCTGCCATCTGCTTGACGCAGAATGTGGAAATAGGCTCCTGTATTCGGTTTCTTCCTTTATTTTTGAGTACTTTCTCACGTAATCTCGCAAATAGGTGAATTTTCTAAACAAAAAATCTATGTCGAGGTGTCTTTGCCTACCGCTGCCTACCTACCCGCTCCCCTCGCTATGGTAAGCGGTGGTTTGCTGGGTGTGGCCAACCAATCACGGCAGAAAAGCCTCACCCCTTTTTTGATGTCTGCGCTTCACCCGTTCGCTTGTTTTAGACTCAATAAATGAATTTTATTTGCTTCTACTGTTTCCATACTGGAAAAAGATGTATATCAACCCAGCGGATGCATTCATGTATCCTGGTGAAATGTTTTCTAAAAAGAGGTATCAAATTATCACATTCAATGCGCTTTAACATCAGGATTCAGTGCTAGAAAGTTGCTATACTCTATTCTTCTGCCAAATGCTTGAATCCTGCTGCCTATACGTTACTGGAAAGATAGCAATTTTTGTCCAGTGATAGGATTCATGAACCACCTCGAGAAGAATCTGAGCTTTCCGCTCTTCTAGAGAAGACTAGTTCCCCAAGAGAATACTTATAAATCTTGCTTTTTCTACTATCACTTATCATCGTTGACTCTCAGACAAATTACAAAAAAATTTTTTTACCTGAAAATTCGTTCACCTTACCTCAAAACTAGGTCGCACCTTCACGGAAAAGTTCATGAATATGTTCCTCCATTATGTCTTATCAGAAAAAAACTTTGATCAAGAAAGATTCCAAAGAAAAATCTAGCTTTTTTGGTCATGATTTCCGATCCATGTGCTACTATGTACTCATTTTCAAGGTAACCGAAGATCACAGAAAAAATTATAAGCATACTTCTGATAACTACGTAACTGTGCTAAACTCCTTTTATACACAGGGGAAATCTTCACCACCCATTTCACCACCAAATTTCTATTTTATTTATGTATTCGTTTACTTATGTTTCTATTTTAGGATTTTTTCGAAGGACAGTTCGCAAAAGACATGCTTACAGTTGTAGATTCAACCGTAACTGCGTGGTAGACAAAGGTAACTTCCTGATTTTCTGAACTCGTTTTCCAGGCTCACTAATTAGCAGTTCTTTTTTTTCCTTGAAAATAATCAATATTTTTTCCATAAAAAGCTCCAGTTAATTGCGAAAAATCCAGAATTTTTATGCTTAGTGTTTTGTTTCCTCGTATTGCACAAGTGTTTGCTTTAGCACAACGAAATACCTGTCGTAGTTGTCGTTTCGACGAATGCATGCGGCGTGGAATGAGGAAGGAAGCTGTGCAGAGTGAAAGGGACAGGTTAGGTAAACTCATTGAACGTGGCACCGGTATCCGCTGCATAACTAAGCACATGCGGTCCAGGATACGCCCGACTAGTTCGTGCACAATCCCGGACGATCCACTGCTGGATGCTCTGCTCTCTGCTGAGGCCATAGTTCGCCAGCTTCGATCCTCAGTGATCACGAGGACTGTGGACGCCCGAAGGCAGGCGACCACGTGCGACGTGACGGATAGGCAAGTTTTTATTTATTTGTTTACTCATTTATTTATTTAATCACTACGTTGGAGGGTGTGGCATTAACAAGCGAAACACTGAAAAACAAAAAGGCAATGCTAAAAGGCAATGCTTTCACTTTTTGTCAGCAAAACTGTGATTACTCCTGTATGTGGTACAATCCATTGCGGAGAGGTAGGGCGTCCCATTCTCGGATTGGTCGGATCCCCTTCGATTCCCTCCGAATTCTTGATCTCAAATTCTGGAAGCAAGTTTCAGTGGTTTGGTGTGTAGAGGTCTTTTTTTCCTAGAAATTTGGTATGATTTCAAAAATTCTAATTTCTCAGAAAATTCCTAGTACATGGCTGTCCTAAAAGATTGTTCAGAAAATTTCCAAATAGTTGACGAATCCAACTGTCTTTTATACTTAAATTTTATTCATCTAAACGTAGTCATTTTACCCTGGAGAACCCCACCCTGTCTTCTGCTTGGTGTAAAATAGCGTGATGGATTATCTTAGGAGCAGAAACGAGTATTCAGTCGTTTTCCAAAGATTAGGCGTGATGCAAGTGCTGTAAACGAAAAGGATGAGGTATCACCGCTCTGCCACCTGCTTGTTCATCCTCAGAAACTTCCTGCAAACCACGAGAACTTTCTAGGATCGAGCCCAGTACGCGAAACTTACTGTACTTGGACGGCACCTACGCGCATAGATGGCACCGATTCGGCTTCACATTGAGTAGGCATGACTGAGAAATTTCCGGTAACGGCGCAGTAAAATGCCCACATGGATGATCCTGCGCCCCATTCACAACACAAAGTGGGGTCGGTCCGGGATTTTTACGTCGCCAAGGCAGATTTCTCCATTGGCGCCCATAATGGCGCATGTGCGGCCTTAATATTGGCACATGTGTCCGTTCAGGTGTGCTAATATTGGGCGGCACGGCTCACATGTGCTAATATTGGGCGGCGCGTATGCCCCGATCCTCTTCAACATAAACTATTCCGCGATTTAATCATTCATAAAAATCACCAGCACCCAAAGTTGCACCACTATTTGATGACACAATCTACAAAGGACTCCCCCCCCCCCCCTCCCTATTTGCGAAAGTGTTCGCTTGTGTTTGTTTCGAATGTAGTTAACCCATTCTTCTCTTGAAGGAGCAAGCACCACGAGTGACACCAGTGACTCACTCATCTATTGCTTAATCAAATTATGCTACACGCAGTTGTTTTCATCGTTTAAGATGCAATCCATTTTCAATGTTCAGGTTCAGACCAAAAGGATAGGTAGTTGCATAGCCCACCTTCCACGAAAGTCCATAAATATCAGGACAAGAGCACAAGCATAACTGACATCAATGTCAAGAAATATAAAGTGGTCTACAAGCGCACATTCGAATGTACATATATAACTTGATTATTTCTTTCAAACTTTCTCATTAGTGCGTGAAACACCGGTGACTCACACATCTGCAAATCATCGAAGCCCGTGTACGGGATTATTTTCTGGTCACTTTTTTTGCCTGGAGGAAGTAAAGGCCTGCACCACATTTAATTCCATACTTTTCCTACTGAGCATACGATGCTCTAATAATTTTGCGCTAGTAATGCAGCCCCTACAACGTAATTCGTAGAGCTCCTCCACGTTGCGGCCGTCCTCCCCTTCATTGCTGCTGGGGCTTTCGTGCATTTATCGGAAATTGTTGATGGATGGCAGCAGTTGAGGAGAGGATGGCAGTAACAGGAGGAGATGCTGCTAGGGGACAACTTCAGATTACGCGGACTTTCGTAGCGTAGGTGACTCATTCATGGAAACTACTAACCGGTCTTATACTTATGAAAATTTTATCTTGAAAGGTTCTCGTCAAGGCTATTCTCACTTTATCGCCCCGCTTTCACATTCTCGCGGTGAACAAAGATTTTATAGCGGCAGCACGCTGAGTTTATGCCCTTTTACGCGCTGATAGGGCTAAAGGGAAGGAGGACGTCTTCCTTCTGGGGGAACACTACAGTCCTTACGAGATTGGAGCATGTGGGAGAGAGACTAGAGCTAGACACTGAGCTCCTGTTTCCCAATAATACATAGATCCTTCAGCATGAATCAACAACTCACCCTAATGGTCGAATGGGCAAAACAGCTGCAGGAATTCCAGCGGCTTCCGCTTAATACGCAGGTTGCCTTGCTGAGGTAACTCGTCCTCTCTTTTAACGCTCTCAAATACCTGCTAATAATCTGATGTTTTGGGCACTTCTCAGCGCAACATCTCGTAATGTGCGCAGCATTCCGTAGCATCCATCTGAACGATGTCATCTACCTGACAAACGAGACCTGTCTTCCTCGGGATCCTCCAAAGGTGCCGGACGTCAAGTGAGTGGCTCTCTTTTTTATGTTCTATTATTTGTAGCCACCTGGCTTACAGCGTATTCCAGCCGAGTTGCTGCTAGGATCGTCGACCACCTCACTACACCAATGAGGAAGTTGCAGATGAACGAGATTGAATATGTCGCTCTGAAGGCAATCGCTTTATTCGATCCATGTGAGTTCCACCCTTTTTACTGGCTTGTCTTCACTGGAGCTGAGGAAATTATTATGTTATATCCCGGACTCCAGTAGTCCAGATCCCGTCGCCGCGCCTCACCATTCGTTTCCCGGTGCCCTGCTTGTCTGCGCATCCACACATTTCTCTTAATTTTTTCATTCTCGATGGAAACAATATTCTGCGAGGTGTGCGAATCTGAACTCTCGAAGTATACGTTGCTATTCGAGCATCCGATTTTAAGGGAAAAAGCGGCTTATGAATAGGGAATTAAGCTACATGTCAGATGAAAATGCTCCTTTAATTAGTAATATTTATATAAAATAAAGTATTTTCAAAGAAAGAGGGCCACAGAGTTGCAGTTATTCGAAGGAAAAAAAAACGAACAAAGCTGGTATGGCTACCAAGTTTATTATACACCAAGCGAGCGGCTACGACGCGGCCCTTATTAGTCATCGTAGGCCAAAGTTGACCTGTTTTTCTTGGGGAAAAACCTAGAACAGTGGCGTTCCATACACTTTACCTGACGCTATCGGGCGGTAAGTGTCCGATAATCGTCCTAGCGCGTTGCATACAGGGTGTTTTTACGGGAGTAAAATCGGTGCAATTGCGGACCCAGTACAAAGGCTACGCGCGAATTGCTGGAACCTCCGCTTTCACGTGGTCTTTCGACTGGGAATGTGATCTATTGGAATGGATCAGATCGCGCGCGATTTTACTCCCGGAAAAACACACTGTAGTTGTCCCAGAGGTGTTGATCCCGTATGACGCAACGCGCGCAGCGGCGCAGCGTACTGCTGGCCTAAAACCCTGGGTGAGCCTGTTTCCGTGGTGAAAAGTATGATGCATAGTAGTGGAAAGAAGGTTCGTGCTCCCACATTTCTTCATTTAACGTTGTTTATGGCTTTCCATCGTAGTTCTTACATCATTCGAGTCCTTAAATATTGACAAAGGGATTTGAATTAAATTTGTTGACACTCTACTATAAATTTATTTATTTATTTGATACGCCAAAAATGAGGCGTGCTCCACAAATCAGGCTAACTTCAGAGAAGAAAAACTCAGTCGAAAAAGAAAAGAGGAACAACGAACAATGCAGGATAAGGGAGTTTTTTTTCTAAAGTTAGGTTCTGTAACTCTCAGAAATGCGACAGCTGATGCAAATCTGTGCCCGTAGTACAATTCTATGCACATCTCCAACTGAATAGCTAAGAAGAGAAACTGGCATGCATGAGCGATTCTGCACTTTGCTAAACATAGGAGTCGCCTGGAATACTTAACGTCGCCACAAGCATTTTTCTTTTCTTAATGGCACGCATGCAGTCATGGCATTCTTCCAACTGTAGTTCATCTGTACTCTTGGATCGACGCGAAAATTGCATGCAGGAATCTCAGAATAAGGTATGCACAGTTTCATAGGGGACCCTGGTTAAAGGCAAGGTCCGGTCAAAATCTTGCCCACCCAGGTTTCTTGCTCTCTGGATTCCAGACCATATGTGTAGCATGCATCTCAAGTTCGAAGCCTCGTTATAAGCTCTATCGCTAGCTCTTTGGGACAAAACGTCCGAGAATTACGCTAGCTGTGGGAAAACACGCTCCAACCGACAAACGCTGCGTGCATGCATACTGAGCAACGAAGGACGCTCAGATACATACAGCCCAACGAACACTTGGTGAAACTTTCCCTACTTCGTCAGACGGACCACCGGTCCTTTGAATATGATTTTTTCGTAGCCACAACAGACAACATGTAGGGCGCGCCGTATAACGTCATTTGAAAGCACGGACGCCGCAAAACACCAAGCGCCGTACCGAAACTGATCGATGGAAAGCGTTCGTTGTGGGATTTTTTCAGGAATTTTTCTATAGATTTCGTCCAAGGCGTCGATGTGGGCTACGAATCCAATAGAAATTCGGGAGATGGGATTTTGCCCGGACCTTCCTTTTAAGTAGATGCTCGGAAAAATCAACCTATCATAGACTAATCTCACCATCTATCAAAAATAGTATCAATCTGATCTATCAAAAATTGCTTTTCAACTCGCTCCATACCGTTACCCATTTCTGTACGCATACGGTAGATGTTGCGTTCCACAAATTTTCTTTTCTCTGAGATACTCTCCCAAATTCCCTCAGTAAAGCTCGCATATTCCCACAAAACTGAGCGAAAAATATTGCATTAAAATTCCGGCAAAGAATAATTGTAAAATCACCAGTATTTCAAGAATCAGAAGGAACATGATCTTAAAGTATTCGAGTCGTCTTTGTGCACGAACCCATTTATATGCTTCAATGAAAGAAATTTTTGCCAAATGTACTTTTTGGATTTAAACGAAGGCGCCAGTATCCAACTAGCGTAACTTTTCTGAAAGAACGCTTTTTCCGTTTGTTTTTGAATTCTTTGCTTTTTTTCAGTGGCTAAAGGAGCTGAAGATTCCTTCCAAGACATTGACGAAACCAGACAAAAGGTGGGTTGGTCATAGTTCCCGAAAATAAGAGCAGGAATCAGTTTGAGGTGTACTTTTTAGGTGCTGGAATCATTCGAACGTCATGTGCGGCACATCTCTCCACTACGCGACACTCCCCGACGCTTCTCCAACCTGCTGCTGCTTCTGCCACCCATGCTGAACATAGCTCGTGACCTCATTGAAGATGTCCAGCTAGCGAAGCTGTTTGGTCTCGCATCTATCGACAGGCTGATGCAAGAACTTCTGTTGCCGCCGGATAGCTCCACGATTGTAGATAAAACACCATAGGAGAACTGCAGGCTCCGCTGGAATAGTCCGTTTTTGTTTTTGAAAATGTACGGTCTAGATCAATAAAGAATCGGGTTTATCGCTGCGAATACCTAAATTATTAGGTTAGTGCAGAAATAATGCGCGTTTTCGTTGCATCATCTCCGCGGCAAAAAAATTGCTGGTCATTCATATAATACTGCTCACGGGATGAAGAGAACCAATGGCCGGCTGCTTCGCGGAGTCACCGTCGCTCACCATCACTTTGCCATAACTTCCTCAGAACTGCACCAATGAAAGTGATTTGGTTAGCAATCGATTTGTCTCGAAGACATCTTTCGGGTGACATATTGAATGTCGGGAAAAAGTCTTGGTTCATTGGTTTCCTCCAAGTAATCAATACATCGATTGGCGCTGTGTAATGTATTGGATTTCTAGCAGCGATAAATTGGATCTCAAGCTCTAGTTCGACTATTTCGGCCAAATTGAGCCGAAAACTCCCAAAATTAAGCCTGTAGGAGCAGAATTGGGCAAATTCCACACTATTTCGAGAACATCCAATTTTTAACGAAGTTGCTAATAGAGCACACTATTGCAACAGACCTAGCGAAATCGAGCCAGTCATGATAACAGGTTGTCGAAAACCCGTTACTCCATATCCTACAAGTGCCACCATTGCTGCTGGTCTGCCAGTCCCAATATTGCTCTTGTCCAAAGTACAAACTTTCGTCGTGCCTTACGAAAACCTTGGAGCTGAGAGAGCTGCTATTGCAAGTGAAGGCACTCCGTCCGCAGCTAATGTGCGCGAAAGCATGACGCATTTGTGGTGGCTCCCAGGTTCAATGTATGTTAAAGAAAACCTCCTTGCAAAATGCTCACTTTCGTGAAGGAGACCTTCACCTGGTCTTGCGAGCGATGAGATTGAGCTGGACTACGATCTCGCTTGCAGTTTAGGCATTGTAACCGCATGTCTGTCGAGATTGTATGACTATCGCTTGAATAAGCGATAATCAAGACTCTGAAGCTGTGTCAGTGGCGATGTTAATGGTATTGCTAGCTATGCCATCTCTTGTTTGTGATGTAGCCTCGGACTTTTATGTGGGCTCATATTGAGCACTACCTCACTTTCTTGACAAATTTTCTTTTGGACTGCTGTACAGTTGCACTTTGAGAACATTTGTTAGATCACGACAAGACCTTTGCAGATACTGCCACCCTTTATCTAAAAAAAGACGGAAGGCTGCAATGACTTGCATGCTCAGCAGGTAAATACGATCCGCTGGATACTTCAGTAGTGCTGTAGTGGACGTATTTTACCGGAACAGAAATGATATGAGCGATGGTTTTTTTACCGGACGCAAATACCATGAGAAGTCATGCTTTCGCTCACCAGATATAGAAACTTCGGCATTTTCTACTTTTTTTGTAATTTCTAGTTCTTATTGAGGTAGGCTCCACTATTTGAGATCTCCTTGTTGAGTAACACAAACTTTCAAATGCGCTTTATTGATGAGTGTGTTTGTATGTGATACTTCACAGCAGCGAAGAACTTCTGCTACTGCACGCAGAGTCCGTCCGAGCAGGTTGTCGGGACGAGCCTGCAACGATTGCAGGTAGGACCCATTGCGTAGATTGGGTTTCCAAGACGAACTACCCTGGAATACCATTTCCACTATTTGGTTGGGTATAGTCCTTTTATATTCTCATGAACCTGTTCACTTACGCTGGGCTGTAGTGGCAAACCACTTTTGTGGCAGATGCGCATCTGACAACAGCACAGCCAATTCCTTTGTGGCTATCCCAGACCATCTAAATGCGTCGGTATTCGGAAGGACTTTGCAGCAGAGAAAATCCTTTCTCACCTTCGCGAAGTTTGG